>CM071864.1:39740365-39768159 GCA_036759665.1 Gynandropsis gynandra | reverse complement strand
TGGAGACATGGAGAAGAGCGGGATATGGCTCGGGACACGGAGAAGAACGGAACGCGGCTCGGACACGGAGAAGGGAGCAAGATGCGGCCATTCTTCTTAACATTGCAGTCTTCTCAATTTGATACAATATTTTTATTCTGTCTATAGTTGGTAAATACCACATACGAAGATACATAATCAATTTTGCATTCGTTGTCAGATAAAACATATATTTTTCCACAAAATTGACAATTACTCAAATGTGATATCTCTTTCCAAAAAATCATGCAGTTGTCTTGATAAACATCAATCTTTTTTGATATGACAATAAACCCAATGATCTCATCATCTTCTTTGTCTCATAATATAACTTTACTGTATTATTATATTCAGCCAAATAATTTATTATTAATTGTGATATAGAATCCATACAATTCTCAAAAGATTATTTTCAGTCATCAAATGCATCAAACGTGCAGATAGAGATAACTATGAAGGACCCATTCTACAACCATCATAAAGTAAATGCCTAGAACTTTTTTAACACTTCAAAAAAGCTTTTCGCTTCTTTATTCGGATATTCTTCAATATTTTCTTCATTTCTTTCACCGAATACGTTTTGCATCATTTCCACATAAGGGTTCATTTCTACATCTTGAGAAGTCTCAAACACTTCATGATATACAATACCCCTACTAAAATCTTCCACAATATTACTAGGTCATGGTGCAAAATTTTCTCCATGAGATAACTACGTGAAATAATTCGGAGTAAAACTCTGAAATAAAGATGATTCTAAACGGTTCTCTCATTAAAAAAAATTTAATTGTTGTATTTGACGCATGAACAAACTAACTTATCAGTTTCTTTATAAACTTGTTGATTTTTCGCCATCGTCATTAATTGTGTAACGCCTTCTATAAACTCCTTCGATACACCTTGAGTTTTTGGATCAATTTTTCTGTACATCCATTGTCAAGAAATGAAAATATTTGATCTCGACGATGATGCCATTATAATCAGAAATAATAAAAATGTATTTAGTGAAATATATGAGAATTGTGCGTGAGAAACGGATGAAAGTAGGAAGGATTAAATAGATATTTCTGCACCGATAAAGGATGAATTACAGACTAAGACAAATATTTTTTCAACGGCTGTCTCGAAAACATCCCTAAATCCAACCGGTAACCCCGTAACCGTCCGCAAGTAAGCATAGTCGCTCGTAAATTTGCAGATAGAATCAGAGGCCGTCCGCAACGGTCGTTGAATTGTCTCCAATTTGTCCGAAACTGTCCTCGAATATGTCTCCAATTTGTCTGCAAATATGAACAACTTCTGGACTATATCCGGAAATTTAAGGAAAAATTTATCTTACCGTGCCTATTCTATCCAAAATCCGATGTAAGTTTCCAGACGGATTATCCCGTCCGCAAATTTCGTTTGAAATATTTCAATTTCTAGTAGTGGTTGTCTTTCAATTGATAAAGACTATGGGTGGTCATTTCGGGGTTTGGTCCAAGTTCATTGAGTGTTGATTCGGTTTGAGTTGTTCACATTCTAGAAAAGTAGATCCAAGTTGAGCCCAAATATTTGTCGGTTCAGGTTGTTTGGAAGATAGTAATGGATGATATTTTAAAGGAGAGAAATAGTAATGGATTGCACTCTTTTTACCTCTACCAAAATTGTATCCCATTCGATTTGTTTGGTACGATTTGCATGTCTTTGGTTAATATTAAGTATTTTTAATGTTTATTTTTATCAATATGTAATATACATTTAAAGAAAATTTTGAAACCAAATATGTTATATGAATATCTATATAATTTACATATTTTTATCTTATAATATGTTTATGTTGTAATATGCATTTTAATTTATTTATTTTTAAAAGACAAATTAAAATGGAAAGAACTTTTTCTCGTATTTTTACTTTATTTAAATAATAGTTTTCTCGTGTATTTTTATTCTATTTATAAGTAATATTGTAATAACATCGACATATTTTTATGGATTTTACTTTTACGTAACTTGGCAAATACAAATGAAAATACAAAGGCAAACACCGTTGCGGTCGCGGAGGCAAACTCAAAGGCAAACTTAAAACACAATTTGAGCCAGAGTGAATTCACTTCTCAATGCTACCACCTCTTGCCTTGCGTTAAATCACTCCATTGCTGTGAGCTCACAGGCAACGATCCGAGATCAGAAGGCTATTTCGTGTGACATTTGTCTGGTCGTGTGAGTATAGTCTGCAATATTTATCTCATTGGCTCCGGTGTGATTCTCGTTAGGTATGTCATTCGTTCTTCTTCTTGTGTGGATTATGAATCCTTTTCCGTCTTTGGTCTTGTGTTTATTTTGACTACATGGTTTTGCAAAGGAATTGGGACTTTAGAATTTCTGGGTTCGAATATTTTATTTGTTTTGTTTTTGGATCTATTATGAATTTGGATTGTATCTCTAAATGTATGCATTATTGTCTCTAGTTTTTTGGAGCTGATCTAAATCGCCTTTGTGTGATACTCTACCTCTCATTTTGTTTTCTCCAATCAAAACTTTTAAACATTATCTTTCTTCGATATCTCTTTAATCCTTAAGCATGGTGAATGTTGTAGTTGGAGAAGAACCTAGACTCACTTATGTAAAAGATCGTCTCTGAAAAAGCTAAAGAAAAGATAGACAAGACGTTTGGTAGAATTATCAAAACTCCAAATTCAAACAGTTTTCCAGGTATATCTGAATACAGATTCAGATTTCCCCTTTAGACTCTATCCGTCTTGAACTTAAATTCCAAGCCTCAAATATCACACATCCGGTATGTGACCACCTAAAACTATTATTACAATAGTTTTAGATTACTGAATGACTCAGAATCACTAACCCATAAGTCCCTAAACAAATCATCTAAGATTTGTGTAAAAAACACTTGTACCATTGTTATTTGAAGCCCTAAACAAGTCATCCCTAAACAAGTTATTTGGAATACTATTGTTTCTCGGTTTAAGCCCACACTTCTCTCTTGAATATTTTTGCTCAGAATTTTTAATATGGATAAGATAATTTCCTTCCATGGTATCAATCCTCTTTTATAGGGGTTTTGATGTGTTTGTTGAGAGATATTCTCCATATTTGTAGCTTCCTTTATATTCTCCATGATATCCTCCAAATGAGTTAGTGTTTGCCTTGTTAACCTTCACCTATTCAGCATAAGAATCAATAAAAAAAAAAAAACTAAGATCAAAATAATACATTAACAATCTCTAGTTCAACTATACCCGTTATGGTAAGGCATATAAACACATTGTGTATGTTTTATGTATGATTCGAAGTTATGTTTCATATTTGATTTATCTTTATTTGCTTTTGGTAATGTGGAGTAGGTGGGTATGGTGATAGGGAAGCTTAACTCTGTCTTAAATCACGGTTTTATGTTTGATTTAATACCTACACCAAACAATGACAATGGAGAGCCGGTATGCTCGGTTATGTAGACCAAAGATGATAGGAAAAAGTCATCCAAATCAAAGTCTCAGTCATCAGATGCCTCTTTTCTGTCAATTGATTTTGATTAGGTCGCAGAACATGTTTGACAAGAAGAACTCATGCGTATCTGGTAACCTATTGTTTTGCATTTTCTGATTGTGTGATATCATTATGATTTTTTTTCTATTAGAATTTGAGATGGCATGTATGGTTAATGTGGATTTGTGTTGTAACGTGTAATTCTTTTCAGGTATTGAGAATGTTGTTAGGTGGCATGAAAGTGGTTGGTATTTATGTATGGGCGAGTGACAATTCTTTTATGAACTCGACTACGATTATTTGCGAGGTACCCTTGTGTGTGATTTAGTCTCGTAATTCGAGGGACATGCTTAGTTGGAATCTTGAAAATAGGTGTGGTTTTGGTTATCTTAAGATTAGGAGTTTTATGCCATCAATTTTCCGGTTCTATAATGTTTATATACTCTTTCAAAGGATGAATAAATTGGCTGATTAAGTGGATATTATTGCAATATATGGGTTTTGAGTGAGAGTTCTGTAAGAACTTTCCTTTAAAATTTCACCGAAATCCAGAATTACAATTTGGGCCTTTGAAGAAGATTCTCAGCTCTTTCATATATTTCCCCAAATTTTCTAATATCCGGTATAACTATACATTTCCCATTTTATATCATTCATATGAGAGTTTACAAACCATAGTTAACTAATCAAGACTAAACATAATTTGAACCTGGAACACACCTAACAAACCACAATAAACTGCAACAATCACATATTATAATAATGTAAAGTAATTCTTCTTCTTCATGCTTCATGACTTCTTCGGTTTTCTTCTTATGTAGACATGGAATGCCATATCAATATCGCCCGCTAAAAAGACGCAACTTGTCCTCAAACTGAAATACCAGAAAATGATGCACCAACTCTTGTGCCTTCTCCCATTATGATTCATGAAAAGGTAAGACATCCCATTGAATTAATACCACCAAGGACCCTATAACAGAATCGTGAGTATCCAATATTGTTTCTGGTTTGATAGCGAGCTGCAAGTCAGCTTGTAGCTGATCCAGAATCGGTGTAGTTACAAAGTTGCTGCCCACTGTTTGTTTAAGCTAAGACATATAGAATACATGATGCACTTTCAAACTGGAGGAAAAGTCAACCGATATGCTACTGAACCAATGCAAGCTTCAACATGGAAAGGACCATAATAATGTGTTCCCAACTTCTGAAAACATCGGACAACCACTGAATTTTGTATATAGGATCGCAGTTTCAAAATTACATAGTCTCCCACTTCAAATGATATGTCTCTCCTTGAATGCTCTACTGCAACTTTCATCTTTTGTTACGCATGCAACGAGTTATTACGAATCTCTTGTATCATGGTGTCTCGTTCTTTCAATTCCATTTACCAATCAAAATTAGTCGTGGACCCTTCTTTAAAATGTAGTAACAAGGGTGTCTCACGTCCATAAACCACGTGAAAAGGAGTAGTGTTGAGTGAAGTGTGGAAAGAAGTGTTGTAAGAGATTTCCAACCACGCCAAGTATTTGACCCATGATTTTGGATGAGCATTAGCATAGCAATATAAATGTGTTTCCAAGCACCTACTAAGAACCTCAGTTTGGCCTTCCATTTGAAGATGGAAAGTCGTGCTAAATTTCAATTGCGTGCGCGAAAGACAAAAAAACTCCTTCCAAAACTAACTCATGAAGATTTTGTCTCTATTCGGTACAATGGATTTTAGAAAACCATGTAGTCGGACTACCTCTGCAATAAAACGATTAGCCATGTCATATGAGGTAAATGGATGAGTTAGTGTGAAAACGGGAAAACTTACTAAGTCGGTCAACTACCACCAAAATCACGTTCATTCTTTATGTCATGGGTAACCCCTCAATGAAATCCATTGATAAATCCTCTTAAATCTTAATGGAATCGGTAAAGGTTGGAGCAATTCTATATACGACAAACCCGAGTATTTTTTGTATTTGACATATCACATACTTAGCTACATATCTCTGGATATCTTCCTCATTCCACACCAAAAATACAGCTTGAATCCTCTTAAGTGTCTTGAGAACCCCCACATTACCTCATGTCTGACTCTCATGAAACTCATGGAGAATTAAGATAATAAAGATCAATAGTTTGGGAATAACCAAGATATCATTAAATGGCATCCATCCTTGAACAAATCTCTATCCCAATGGTGCTTCCAACTTTTTTTGTAATTGTTTTTTAATTGGACTAAGAACCGAATCTCCATCATGGGTGGCCACAACGTCTTCCAGTTGAATAGATTGTGGAATAGTGATAATTGTGTATAAACAAATCAAAGATAGGCTAGGCTATTTTGAAATCCTTGACAGCCAATCCACCACTCGATTTTCCTTTCTGGGTTTGTAGACTATGTCAAAATCAAAGCCCAACAATTCGATTAACCACTTTCGATATTCCATGTAGACCTCACATTGTTCTAGCAAAATAGTGTCAGAATTTTAGAATGGAAAACACTATTGCCATAAACTCCCTCTCATCAACCGACTTCAAATACTCCAATTTGAATAAACTCCTGTTGTAATGTGCAAGAGGATGCTGTTGTTGCATAAGCATAGCGCCCAATCCCCCTCCTGATGCATCGGCTTCGACCAGGAACACTTCACCAAAATTAGGTAAGCCCAATGCTGGAGCAGTCGCCATAGCTTTTTTAATAGAATTAAATGCCACTTCTGTCTCCTCCGACCATCCAAAAGCGTCCTTTTTAGTAACCCGTTAAAGACAAAAAAACAACGAAGTTCCTTCAGATTCCGCCGACAATACCAATTTGTTAATGCTTATATTTTTTTGCTATCTGTGGCTACTTCTTGTGATATAATATAATCCAAATAATCTATGTAAGGATATCCAAATGAACATTTCTTTGCGTTCGCAAATAGACAATATTTCTATAGTGCTTCCAAAACTATAATAAGATGTGAAGCATGCTCTTGCAAGGAGGAGCTGTAAACCAAGGTGTCATAGAGAAAACTAGTAAAACTCGACGTAAGTATGGCCTGAAAATGTTGCTTGAGACATGGCTGGAGCATTAGTAAGGAAAAACGATATAAGCAGGAACTCGTAAGTCCATCATGAAGACAAAATGCAGTTTTCTTAATATCGTCCCAACTCATACGAATTTAGTGATATACCGAGCGTAAGTCCAACTTAGAAAAGACAAGAACCCCATGAAGTTCTTCAAAAAACTGATCAATAATGGGAATAGGAACCTTATTTGAACCGTTGCACAGTTTAGTGCTTGATAGTCCATGTAAAATCTCCAACTTCCATCTTTCTTTTTAACCAACATTACCGGGGTTGAAAAGGGATTACGACTAGGCCTTATGAGACCGGATTGAAGCATATCATGAACCAAGTTCTCATTCTCCTCCTTATGAGCGTGAGGATAGCGGTAAGGCCTCACATTCACATGACCCACATCCGACTTAAGCAATGTGGAGTGCTCATTACCACGAAGAGGAGGAAGGTCCATAACTGTCTCGAAATGTTGTTAAAAAAGTCCAAAAGTGCAGAAAATTTTTGGAGATATAATTGTCGACTTCTCGTTAGTAGAGGTCAGAGAACACAAGTCCACTACATACCCTTGATGTCCTTCTTCTATGGATTTCCATAATGCTTTAAGGGTGACCAAAGAAATATGGAGCAAAGGATCTCCTCGCAACATATACCATGTATTATTCTTGTGAAATTTCATCTCTAGTCTTTCAAAGTCCAATTGAATCTTGCCCAAAATCTGCAACCATTGAAATTCCAATATAATATCAGCACTACCAAGCTCCAAAGGAAGTAAATCCACCTCAAACTCCAGATTTTGTAATTTAAGGGAAATATTTTTGCAAATGCCTTCACCTTAACCGTAACCCCAATGCCTAAAAACACCCCATACCTCATTGTACCTTTCGTTCTCAAATTCAAACGTAGTATGACCTCAATGGATAGGGTTTTTTGTGTTGCTATGCTATCCACCATTACAAATACATCTTGAACCCCAAGTATACCTTTAATCTTCAATGTTTGTGGATATAATAACCCTAACAGAGTTCATAGATAATTCCGCTAGCTCGCCCATAAGAATAGGCTTCACTTGCTCGGTTTCTATAGGGTGATCCACAGCTTCAATCTTTGCAGCGACGTTAGTATCTCCTTCATGAATAATAATGACATGAAACTCCTTATTCTTGCATTGATGACCTAGAAAATATTGCTCATCGCATGGAAAACATAGACCCTTCTTTCTACGTTCATCTACTTCCTCCTCATCCGTTAGACGTTTTAAATGGATGTCTCTTCTTTCTCTTTACACCCAAAGAATTTGCAAAAGGTGATGATGAGTTACCTCTATTCTAGAATAGACGAACAATAGCCCTTTCCTTCGTATAACCTGGTTTTGCACCCTCATGAGTAAATCAAGAGTGTATAGAAGGTCTGTTACCCATCAAACGTTGTAACCCAGAGGTTAAATATGTTGAAGAATCTACAACCAGACTTGTCTCCAAGAAAATGACAAGATATATAATACCTTCAAGATCTCCTAGCTGAAAAAATTCATATTAACTCCTGTAATTCTGATTCAATCCATGTTTGAACGCATTTTTCATAACACTATCTAAAATCCCTTTCAGTTTCAGTATCAAGTAAGTAATCCGCAAATGAACCTATTTCCCACAGAAAAAATAATTTGGCGCCAGCATGATCATAAGAACCATGGCGAAACCTCTCCAGTATTCTTTCTCTAAAATCGGCCCAAGATTAGAACGACAGTCGTGTTATCTGCCATTGAAACCAGTTAAATGCTCTTCCATCGATAGCCATAGTCGACAATCTTAGTTTCTTGGCATCGGAGCGCTACCAAAATAGAAGTAATGTTCCACTCGGACCAACCAACCACAGACGTTGAAGCCATCGAAAGTTGGCATCCTTATCTTCTGCAAGTGAGCTACTACAAATCGATCTCCTCCGGCAACTGTCGGTAGTCCATTGACGGTGAATTGCATATCACCCACCCTAAACCCTATCTTCTCTATTTAAACAACCACACGATCGGTAAAGCATGACGACAAATATAAGTGGATCTCTATGATCCCGTGGGATGGATAACAAAATACATGAACCAGCGAGGTTTACCAATGATGAGAGGAGATCTACCTTAATATTTTTGGGCCGTCAAAGTCTCACCAACATAAATACCGCCCGTTGGAACAGTCACCGGAGATACATTTTGAAGGTGCAGCTATTGTAAGGCACATAAATCCTTCAAGTACTTCTCGTTGTTGATAAGCTCATGAATCAATGAATAAATTTCATGAGCTAGTTCATCTCCTTCTAAAGATTTGTGCAAACATAAAAAATGAAATTTGTATGGTGATTGTGTTTCACTTGTACGGCTTGAATTTGTCTCTCTTCTCTCAAATGTGTTTGATGTATTTTTTGTGAGCAAGATGATTCACTTAGGTGTGATACTCCTCACACCCTCCGTGATATTCATATATATTCACTAATCTATTACAAAAGGTGAACTTGCCATGAACAGATAAATCCTTACATGTTACTCAAAATAGGCTCCTAATGTAGCCCTTGACCTGATGTTAATACTGCAATGTCTATACTATTTTTATATAAACCGTTACTTAATATATGCTTCCCAAAATGACCCCTTCTTCTTGTTTTGGCATGGGCTTCACGGATGGATCTGCGACTGGGCCTTGGCGTGTTGGGCTTCTCCCGCTGGTTTGCTGCACCCGATCCACTCATGCTTCTGGGCCTCCTACTTCTTCACGTCCGTGGGCCTCTCCACTTGTGCGGCCCATTTGACTCGGTTTTCAGGAGGGGTTCGATGGAATACTTCAGAAACCCCCTTCGTGACCTTCTCTTGAAGGTTCTCTCCAGCTCCGTCGTTCGCTCGTCGGCCAATCTCAACAATCTCCCTCTTGGTCGATCGAGGAACAACACCAATCTTCTCCTTCAACTCACAGAAGCGTCCGGTTGGTAGCGGCTTCGTCAGAATGTCCGCCGATTGCTCATCCACGAATGAACCGTAAGTTTATTCTCCCCTCAACTTGAGCTTCTCTCACGACATGAAACCGGATTTTTATATGCTTGGTTCTCTTATGGTCTATCGGATTCTTCCCGATGACTATTGTTGTCGCGCTATCACTGTAGATAGGAACACCAGTTTGCATGTTAAACCCTAGCTCGTTAAACAATCTGGATAACCATGTTGCATAATTTGTTGCCGCACTCAGGGCCATATATTCGGCCTCTGCAGTTGACTGTGCCATGATTGATTGTTTCTGTGTTTCCTAGCTAAACACAGCACTGTCGATTGTGAAACAAAAACCGCTTATGCTTCTCATATCGTTTAGACTTCCTGCTAAGTCCGCATCTGCATAACCCACCAACTCTGCATATTCAACACTGTTAAACTTCAATCCATAGTCTTTAGTCTCTTTGATATACCGTAGTACTCTTTTTGCATTCTGTAAACTGTATATTGTCGGGTTTCATTGCTTCGTGATAGGTACGAAGCTGCAAATGCAAGGTCCGGTCGCGTATATGCAAGGTATAGGATGCCTCCCACCATGCTGCGATACAACGTCTGATCGGTAATTACTTCGCCGTCCTCTTTGGCTTTGCAGTTTAGGGTTAAGGGTGTTGTAACCCCCTTTGAGTCTAGCATACTAAACTTCATAAGAAGTTGGGTTGCATACTTCTCCTGACTTAAAAAAATTCCATCACCGAGGTTCTTAACCTCAAACCCCAGAAAAAACTTCAATGAACCCAAATCACTCATATCAAATGGTGAGCTAAGCTTGACCTTAAAATCTTCAATCATTTTAAAACTATTCCCCGACAGTATAATGTCATCTACGTATAAATAGATCACCAGAATATTACCTCCTTCCACTTTGATGTACATGGCTACATCACAGTGGCTCCTAACACAATCTTCTTGTAAGAAGAATGTGTCAATTTTACTATACCAGGCCCTCGGTGCCTGCTTCAAACCGTATAAAGCCTTGTTACGACGTAAAATTTTATATTCTGATCAAATTACCTCGTATCTCGGTGGCTGCTCAACGTAGACCTCTTCCTTTATCTCACCATTTAAAAATGCCGACTTAACATCCATCTGATGTAGTGGCCAATCCTTTTGTGCTGCCACGGCTATCAAGGTTCGTATTGTATCGTGCCTTGATACCAGGGCAAACGTCTCCCCATAGTCTAGCCCGTAGGTTTGAGTAAACCCGCGTGCCACTAGTCTTGCCTTATACTTCTCAATTTTACCTTCCTCGTCTGTTTTCACCTTGAATATCCACTTCACGCCAATAACCTTCTGATTTAAGGGTCTCTCAGTGAGATACCATTGTTCTGTAACATCTGCATTTCCACGTCCATAGCCTCCTTCCAATTAGAATGTCTTAGTGCCTCTTCATAAGGCGTGGGTTCAACCAAAGCTAGGTAACAGCTCTCCTCCGTCTGCACCTCTTCTGTGTCCTCCTCAATTCTATATAGGTCACTGAGTCTACGTGTTCTGTGAACCTCACGAGATGATTCACGGGTGTTACCCGTACTGGCTCCTTGTGATGATGGTGTATTAGATAGTGAGAGTTGCAAAGGAGTTGCAGGTGGTGTTGTCCTATTGCCACTCTCACTTAACCGTCCAGATGAGCCACCTAATTCAAACATCGTAGGTACTCCTTCTAGGTTATTAACTCCCTGGGAATTCAGGAAACTTACTGGAATACTTGGTTTTGACTTTTCTTGTGTTGTCTCCTAATCCCAGCCCTTCTCCTCGTCGAAGATAACATCTCTTGACACCTCAACCTTTCATGTTTCAATCACGTAGACTCGATACCCCTTACTTTGGCTGCTGTAGTCTACAAAGACACAAGTCTGAGACTTGTCATCCAATTACCTCTCTTATGTGTTGAAACCATTCTATAGCATAGGCATCCAAACACTCTCAAATGTCCAATAGAAGGCTTATGTCCACTCCAAGCCTCTAAAGGGGTTTTATCTTGTAACGCCTGTGTAGGCAGTCTATTTTGAATGTATGCCGAAGTAAATACTCCCTCTGCCCAAAACTTGTAGGCATGTTTTTATCCTTAAGCATACTCCTCGTCATCTCCATTAGGGTGCAATTCCTCCGCTCAGCCACCCATTCTGTTGTGGCGTATAAGCCACACTCAGTTCTCTCATAATCCCCTTTTCAGCCAAAATATCCAAAAACTCCTTCTAGTTGAATTCCGTCCCCCTATCAGACCTCAAATTTTTAACCTTTTTCTCCGTTTGATTCTCCACTTGAATCACAAACTTCCTGAAAATCCCGAATACATCAAACTTAAGTCTTAAGAAGTATACCCACGTCATGTGAGAGTAGTCGTCTGTGAATGTGAGCAGATAGATACTCCAATCTAACGAGGGTTTGTCCATTGGTCCACACAAGTCCGTGTGGATTAACCACAAAATGTGTTCCGCCTTATAATCTGATGCCTTCAGAAATTCTTGCCTGTGCTGCTTTCCCTTCACACAGGCTTCACAGATCTCTTTCACTAAGGGTACTTGTGGTAGCCCCTTCACCAAGTTACCCTTGTGCAACTTCTCCAGGTTATGTAAACCTGTATGTCCCAATCTTTTGTGCCATAAATCTGACACTCCCATCTTTTCTTGAGCTACTTTTGCCTCCTCCTTGACTATCCTCCATTTTAGAGGATAAGCCTTTTTAACCATAGGTACATCCACGACCTTGGTTCCAGCCTTATCTCGAATCAAACACTTGTTTTCTATGAATACAACTTCGTATCCATTCCTCACCATTTGCGGCACATTGAGTAAGTTCTTGTCCAACCCCGGTACTAGGAAAACGTCTTTAATAACCTTCACTCCCTTCTTCGTATGAACTTGAATATTCCCCTTACCGACAGTGGTCAAAACCTCCCCATTTCCAACCTTTATAGGTACTCTAAAGTACCTATCTAGAGTTGGGAAATACTCCTCTTGTTTGGCCATGTGATTTGTAGCACCATTGTCCACTAAACACACATCGTCTTCAAAAACTTCATGTGTTAAGTGTGTTGCCGTAAATAATGAGTTTTCTTCTTCTTCTTCTTGCTGATTTAGATGTGCTTGATTCTGTGTGGGTCGCTTGTTCTTGCATTCTCGTGAAAAATGACCCAGTTTGTCACATGTGTAGCACTCCTTCTTGCTTTTGTTTTGTTTGCTTTGATCTCCTTGGGATTGTTTGTTTCTAAAGAAACATTGGCTTTCCTGATGGTTGTCTTTCTTGCATATGCTGCAAAAATTCTTCCCCTTAAACTTATAGTCTCCTTTCCCAAAGGATTCTTGCTGGACTCAAATCTGTTGTTATTGACCTTAAATCCTTTAAACTTTGCCTAGAATGCCCCTTCCAAACATCCATCATTCCTGTCTTCTAGTCTCGCCTCCTGAGACTGTAACGAAATGACGAGTTCCCCCACCGTGAATGTTGTGAGGTCCTTCGTCTGCTCAATGACCCCAAAGTACGGGTCAAAACGCTCCTGTAATGAACACAGGATTTTTGACACCAGCGTGTCCTCCTTGATATCGTCTCCAAAAGCCCTCATTTCATTCGCCAACTCCGTAACTTTATTTTCAAAATCCTTGATGCTTTCCTTCTCACCCTGCCGTAAGGTGTAATAATTTGCTCTCATCCTTTGGAGTTTTATCATTGCTTTCTTGGGGTCCCCTTGAAACCTCTCCTTAAGGAGATCCCAAGTAGCCTTTAAATTCTCACACACTGATAAGTGTGCTGCAAAAATATCATCAGACGCCGCACTAAACAGAAGTTGCAATGTTGTCTGATCTCTTGCCTCAGTTTCTTCCCATGTCTGCAACGCTTTTTGTAAATCTTCATCCATGGGAATAGCCCCTGTAACAGGCTTCTCGGGTAGTCCTTCTGTGACCACCTTCCACAGTTGCTTAGAACTAAGCAAGGCCTTCATTTTTATAAGCCACATATTGTAGCTTTCGCCGTCGAAAATGGGTATCGGTGGTGTGTTCTACATCTTCTTGTTTGTTGTTTGTGCTGGGTATTTTGTGTTGTCTCTCGTGCTTGAGATGGTGCTTGTGCTAGTGCTCCCTCTCGGCCTTTAGATCCGAAAGGCTCTGATACCAATTTTTTTTATAAGCTCATGAATCAATGAATAAATTTCATGAGCTAGTTCATCTCCTTCGTAAGATTTGTGCAAACATGAAAAATGAAATTTGTATGGTGATTTTGTTTCACTCGTATGGCTTGAATTTGTCTCTCTTCTCTCAAATGTGTTTGATGTATTTTTGGTGAGCAAGATGATTCTCTTAGGTGTGATACTACTCATACCCTCCGTGATATTCATATATATTCGCTAACCTATTACAAAAGGTGAACTTGCCATGAATAGGCAAATCCTTACATGTTGCTCAAAATAGGCTCCTAATGTAGCCCTTGACTTGATGCTAATACTGCAATGTCTATACTATTTTTATATAAACCGTTACTTAATATATTGTTCCCAAAATGACCCCTTCTTCTTGTTTTGGCATGGGCTTCACGGATGGATCTGCTACTAGGCCTTGGCGTGCTGGGCTTCTTCCGCTGGTTTGCTGCACCCGATCCACTCATGCTTCTGGGCCTCCTTCTTCTTCTTCACGTCTGTGGGCCTCTCCACTTGCGCGGCCCATTTGACTCGGTTTTCAGGAGGGGTTCGATGGAATACTCCAGAAACCTCCTTCATGACCTTCTCTCAAAGGTTCTCTCCAGCTCCGTCGTTCCCTCGCCAGCCAATCTCAACACTTCTCAATGTTTTGAACCCTATTCAGCTGATTTTTCAATCCCAAAGATCTTGGTATCCAGTAACCCTAGCTAGCAACCTGATGTTGAATATCTGCAATCTTTCAAATGATATCGGCATTCATGGTTTCAAGATCATCTTGAATACGATTCATCCGCAACTCATTTTGTTGTAGTTCCATGATGGACAAGATGAGAAAAGATTGTGCTTTGATATACCAAATTGGTAAGAACTGCTTATTTCACCAAAATCCAGAATTATAGTTTGAGGACTTTAAAGAGGATGTCCAGCTCTTTTCCATACAATTTTATTAAGTTTCTGATATCTAGTATCACTGGTCTTTGTTTCTTCGAATTTGGACTTCGGGAAGGCCTCCATTTAGGTGTTTTCGTCTCACCTCCGAGTTAGGCGGCCCGCAAATACCGGACGCAACCGTTTGTCTGCGAGTCTCGTCAATGGTCCGCATATCCACGTCCTCGACAGCATCCCATGTGTCCTCGTCGGTGTCCTGTGTGTCCTCGTCAGCGACCTGCGCATCCTCGTTAGCGTCCCGTGTGTCCGCGTGATTGTCTTGCCCGTTCGACCCATCCGTTCCGTCTGTCCGTTCGAGGCTTGCTTTCTTTGTGATGTCTTCATCAAACGTATAAAGGAAATCGAGTCTGGGATTGCCTTTCCTGTTCTTTTTTCCTATACATGTTAGTCTTCTCAAGAAGTTCTCGTCGTATTTACATGATTGTTGTTGGATCAAAGGTGTATAATGATGAACATGCAATACGGATAGTGAGCATGAAGTTGAATTGTTAATCCCATTCATGAAAGATGCTCATGTTGAAGGTATGTTCTTTTGATCTAATTTAAGGCACGCTATCAGTCTGCTACCCACAAGTTTTAGTTATAACATCTAATATAATAATCTCCTATGTGAAGCCTTTAGCGGAAAGGACGTTGCTGGAGTTGTTCTCGTTAGTTGTTCTATATGAGTGTATGTTTACTAACGTGCAAAAGAATTGATTTCTCAGGCTGTTGCCGATATAAAGGTGTGGGGAATTTCGTTACTCCCAGTTTTATGCTTTTCGTCCGTGAACACGAACTAATTCACAGTATTAATGTCAATTTGAGTTGGGTTTGATGGGTTAACCCAACTCAACGCATTTAAAATATACATGGGTTTCTATTAAATGAGCATAAGATTGTATGTGTTAATTGGGTATAAAATCCAATTAGATTAATTTTAATGGGTTTTACCATTTTAACCCATATATCCTTTACTTCTCTCACCATCGTTTCGAATACCCGTATTTTACCCGATTTTTGTTTGAATTTTAATCCAATTTCACCCAATGTTAACACGATTTCACCCAATTTCATCGAATTTCAAATCCGTTTCATCCAATTGTAACCTGATTTTACCCAAATCTAACTCGATTTCCCTCAATTTCCCCGAATTTCAACCCAATTTCACCTGATTTGAACCACATTTCGCCCAATTTTAACCCGATTTCACCTAATTGTAACTCAATTTCACTGAATCTCAATCTAATTTCAACCAATTTAGAAGAGAGAACTTGAATTTTAGAGAAAGCAGGATGCCCAAGTCGGTTGTGCCAGGTTGTAGAAGATATGGAAGCCGTGAGGGGAGGAGTCAATGGCAGATCCAAAACGTAGAGGTTATTAGAAATTTTAGCTTTCCCAATCATCAAGTCCCGAATAGGGTCCTGTATGATACAGGAAGAAGAATAAAAAGAAAGGGTTATAGGAGAATTTTTTGTTAAAAGACTAACACTCAAAAGATTAAAATGAAAAGTCGGAATATAAAGCACTGATTGAAGGGTAAGAAAAGGGGACAAGATGATTGATTGATCATATGTGAGAGACAGATAGATTGTCCCCATTGGGAAGAATGATAAAAACGTTGTTTAGAGGGTTGATATCAGTAAATAAATCAAGATTATTGCAAACATGACTACTAGCTCTCGAATCTATAATCCAAGAATACTTAGGGATATTCAAATTTTTGTTTAAAGATAAAGAAAAAGAAGTTGAGTTTATAGAAATACCTATACTCAGGGTGACATTATGAGATTGGTTTGAATTTGCATTTGGAATAGAGGCTGTACTTTTTGTAGTCCAGAAAGATGTTGGAGATGAGAAACGACTTACTGTAACTGATCTTGAGATAATAAAGTTCCACTAGTCGTGACAGTTGGATTACTTCGAAGAATGGGGTCAATAAGAGGTGCGGTAGTAGGTTGATTGAGGTTGTTGACTCGAGGGATAAAAGGTGAAGGATTTGGATTTGGATATCTAGGTCGAGGAAGACTAAGGGTAATGGTTTTGTAGCCAGTAGGGTAACCATGTAACCTATAGCACTTAGTCACCAAATGACCATTAAGACCGCAGTGACTACAAATGGGTTTAGGTCTTGGTTGAAAATTGGTTGCATAAGAATTTCTTGGTCTAAAGGCAAAACTGTGTTGTGGGTTATTGGGACGAGGATTGGAATTGGTTGAAGAGGATTGGAAAACTAAAGCATCGGGTGGAGGCAAAATGCCACGTTGTTGTTTATCCTGAACAACAAGGTTGAATGCTTTGGATACGGAAGGTAAGGGATCCATTAGGAGAATTTGACGCTGAACTAAAGTGAGTGAGTCATTCAAGCCCATGAGGAATTTCAGTAGATACCTACGTTCCCCACGAACTGTTACAGGTGCAAGTTTTACAGCTACAGGATGGTGTTTCATCTAAAGATTTTAATTCTTGCCAAAGGGTTATAAGGCGAGTGTAATAGGTATTAAGGTCTAAAGATCCCTGTCGGAGGTTTTGCAGTTCATTCTCAATGCCGTAAATTCTAGGCATGTTACTTTGTCAGAATCGTTCACTAAGATTTTTCCATATTTCAGTAGCAGTGTTCATGTGAACAATGCTATCTCCGATATCTTTCGATACAAAATTTATAATCTAAAAACAGATTATATCGTTGCAGCGGTGCCATGTTTCATATTCAGGATCATCTGGAGGGGGTTCTGGGATCTTACCAGTAACGAACCCTAATTTATTGCGTCCGTTAAGCGCCATCGACGTCGACCTGCGCCACATATTGAAATTGAGCTCTCCATGAAGCTTATCTTAACTAGAACAACACAATTAGTGTCATTCATGTGCAGAAATAATGGATTTTTGTAAGGATCAGTGTTTTGAGTGGAGTTTGGGTTGAGATTTAGAGAAGCCATTCTTTGATCTTACTGTAAAACGGTGAATATGGTGAGTTTAAACAGACTCAGAAATAAACTGTGAAAGATGAAAAATCAGTTCAACTAGCCGAGACTAATATGGAGAAATCTCGGCGAATGAAAGCCGTGACGGATGCCGACCAGAGAAAGAAATAACCGGCGACGTGAAACCTGAAATAGAACTCAAACCAGAAGAAATCATCGAAATCAGAACTGATTTCCTGAAATCAGAAGAAATTTCCGAAACAGGAAAGAATCGCCAAAGAAGTGGAAGCGAATAAGAGATGCAGAGAAAAATGATTCTCGCCGAGCAATAGAGAAGGAATCGGCGAAGAATTGATCGGTGAAGAAGAAGAATCTCCGATGAAGAAGAGATATATAGAGAAGAATGATTCTCGCCGAGTAACAGAGAAGAAATCGGCGAAGAGTTGATCGGTGAAGAAGAAGAATCACCGATGAAGAAGAGACAAAAAAAATTCCGGCGAAAATTGAAGAAGCAGTGAAACAAGAAGCCGGCGAATAGAGAATCAAAAGGAAACCAGAAACCAAAAGGAAGAAACTAGTGAATAGGTAAGAATCCGGTGAAGAATTGAATCTGGGAAAAAGAATGAGCAAAAGGATTTAGGGTTTTTAGGGAATCGGGGAAAAAGAAGGGATTCACCAATTTACACCAAAACAAAGAATGGGAGGGCTTTTTAGTAATATCTGCTATGATACCATTTTAGCATAGGGAGAAAAAAAATGTTGATCTTTATTGATATGAAAAATTGAACACAATATCCCATTTTACATGCTATATTTATATCAAAAATTTCTAATTAATCCTAAACTAAAATTACTAACTAATCCTAACTAATCCTAAACTAAAACAAGAATTACAAGAAGAATTACAAGAATTAAAAAGTATTTTAATAGTTTTTGAATATCAAATTTTAATACTATCTCTTAATTAATATACATTTTCTCTATAATTAAAATAAATAAATAATATTTCATATATTAAATTTATACAAAACAATATCTATAAAAAAAATTAAAATATATAAATAAACGAAAATAATATCATAACTTATTTTGAATTAAATATATTTTTCAAATTTATCTTTATAAAATAAAATTTTATCCGCGGTATATTTAAAACTTTTATATTATGATTGGATACATCGACTTGGGGTAACTTCAAAAATACCCTCGTAGGGCTAAAACACTTTAAAAATACCCTTCCCGAAAAAGAAAAAATTTTTAACTTGAAAAATACCAGCGACCCAGTTTGACCCTGCGACCCTTGCCCCTCTGCGACCCTTGTTCCTCTGCGACCCTTGGACCCCTGCGACCCTTGTCCCTCTGCGATCCTTGTTCCTCTGCGACCCTTGGACCCCTGCGACCGTTGTCCTTCTGCAACCCTTGGACCCCTGCGATACTAATTTATTATTTACAAATTATTTATAAATAATATGAATAAAATTTTGAAAATACAGCTCAGATCAAAATATGTTGGACCCGTGCGACCCTTTCGACCATTGCGACCCTTCCGACCATTGCGATCCTTCCGACCATTGCGACCCTTCCGACTATTTCGACCCTTTCGACTAGTCTTTTCAATGTCAGAGTACTGCTTTTTCCAGGTTCTAGCTATGCTTTTTATTTTACCAATGCCATAGTGAAGACGTAAAGATGTGGTCAATACATGCACCTTGGCTATTCTTTGTATTTATTGTCTTTCTGGAATTTTAGGAGTCTATTTATTTTTCGTTATAAATAGAGGAGGAAAAACCGTAAAGCTACAACAATCACCAAATCATCTCTTGTTTCGAGTCTTTCATTCTCTCAACAGGGCGATTTCTAACATCTAACCCTAAATTCTCTGAAAAATCCTTGTTACCTTTGTGACCGTTAAGGTCACATGGTCGATCCAGGGCATCGTGCTGTCTATTTGTTACTCAATGTCTTGGTAATCGTCGGACTCAGTCTGTATGCATATACACACAAGTACTTACAACTTGGATGGAGGACTTTGTGATGTATCTACACTACATAAGGTCTTGGTAATCGGCGGACTCAGACATCAAGTTGTATCCGCGTTACCTAAGGTCAGTGTTGGAGGTCAAATTGGAGAAGCGTTGAGTCACACACGACTCTTCTTGCGGGGAAGGGCTGCGATGTGTCTTTAAATTCAACAAATTTGACCTTTTTTCTTTCCTTTTTTTTCGAACTTCTTTTTGCCTTTGCCTTCTTCTTTCTCGAACTTCCCTTTTTCTTCTTCTTCAACTTTTTTCTTTCCTTTTTTTTAACCGTTGTGACCTTTGAGACCTTATGTAACCTTATGTAACTTTTGTGACCTTTGTAACCTTTGAGACCTTACGTAATCAATATTTAAACGTTGAAAATGTCTTATTTTGCATCTATTATTCGTAAGATTATGACCCAATATGACTCGTTATGTGACGCTCAATCGGATTAAATTATAATCAGGTTTAAACGGGTACGACTCATGCGACCACACATAACCCTTGTACGACTCATGCGATCCAATATGATCACATATGACCCATGGACGACTCATGCGACCAAACATGACCCATGGACGTCTAAGCGAACACATAAGACCCTTGTACGACTCATGCGACCCTATATGACCACATATGACCCATGGACGACTCATGCGACCAAACATGACCCATGGACATCTCATGCGACCACATAAGACCCTTTTGTTAAGAATTAATTCTACATATATGAGATTAATCATATATGGACAGACTAGTTCTTAATAGTCTCCTAAGGATTAAATAAAACACACACAACTATATTTGGTAGTCAAAGGTGGTCGCTGGAAGGAAGGAAAAGGATGTGGCTATTTTGGGTGAGTTGTCCCTTTCTCCTCTTTAGCCGTTAAAGATGAGGACAAATTCAGCAATCAAGCTATTAATTATGTTGTACTTGTTTACTTCTATTTGTATTTTTAAATTCAGCTCATGGTCTCTATATATCAGTGTTCTAAAAATCCCGCCTAGGCCCCGCCTAGGCGCTAGGCGTTCCCTTACCGCCCGATTAATTTCTAGGCGGTCTTTTTTTTAAAAAAAAAAGTTAACGTCAAAACGACGTCGTTTTGGTACTTAAAGAAAAAAAAACTAACAATGACATATATCCATGCGTTTATCTTTTATCGACTTTCCTATCGTCATTTCATTTGTCTTCTTCTATCTATTGCATAGTTTATTGTCTTCATCTAAATCTTTTGTCCTTGCATTCGTATCTCATTCTCGTCTTTGCCTTCATCCTTTTTTATCTTCTCTCATATGTTGTTATCGTCTTCATCTTTTGTCATTGCCATCATTTCTCATCTTCATATTTGTTTCATCTCCACCCTTTGCTTCATCTCTCGCATTCACCCTCGCCTTTACCCTTGTCTTGGTTGAACATCATCCTCACTCGACAACCATTTTCTATATTTTGTTTGTTTTATATTGTTTATCATCGTAAGTCTGATATTGTGAATTTGATACTTGTAAATATTTTTTTATAAATACTAAACTGTATATATTTATATGTTTTTTCATAAAATTAAGTATTTATAAATATTTGGAATTAAATATTTATATTATAATTACATTAAATAAAAATAAAATATATATATCCGCCTAGCCCGCCTAGACACCGCCTAGGTCCCGCCTAGGCGCTCTGGGCGCTAGGCATTGGGTGTCTGCCCGCCTAACGCCTAGCGCTTTCTTGAACCTTGCTATATATAGAACCACTTATGTAATGTTTAAACTCATGGAATGAATTAAAGTTTATTCCTAATTCTTCTTTCTATTTTTCTATCACCAATTCTCTTAGTTCTACAAACATCTTATTCTCTTCTTAAACACTCAAATTCTAACATGGTATCAGAGCGGTTTTAATTTATTCTCTCATCATTCTCTTGTGTTTCTAAGCTCAAACTCTCGATCTCTCTTCTGATATTCTGTCCATTTTTTTTAAATTCAATACAGTCCCAAAATTACTAAAATCTCTTTACAAGCAAAATGGATATGGAAGGCACAAAAATGGCTGTTCCCATAATCCACTAAAATCTCTTTACAAGCAAAATGGATATGGAAGACACAAAAATGGTTGGCTGTTCCCTCCTCAAAGGTTCAAACTACCTATTATGGTCAAGATTAATCAAATCAGCCCTAGGAGGCAAAGGACTTTGGAAGCATATTGAATAAAATGAAGCTCCAAATGTAACATCTCACGGTGAAGATAGAAAAGAAATTATCACCATGGACTCGGAAAAGTGGACACAAGAAAATCAAGCCGTCCTTCTTTCCTTCAAAACTCCCTTGAGCCATCAATCCTTGAAGCCTATTCCTATTGTGAAAGTGCAAAGGAATTATGGGACATCCTCAAGAAGGTTTTCGGCAACATCTCCAATATAAACCGGATTTATGAAGTGAAAAGAGAAATCAACAATCTCACACAAGAAGGGATGACCTTCAACAAACATTTTGGGAGGTTTAGGTCCTTATGGGTGGAGCTAGACATCTTAAGGCCGAGCTCCATTGATCCAAAAGTTCTCAATGAGAGGAAAGAACAAGATAAAGTCTTTAGTCTCCTCTTCACCCTAAGTCCCGCCTATAATGATGTTATCAATCACATCTTTAGGTCCGACACTCTACCAAGCCTAGAGGATGTGTGTGCTCAAATTCAAAACGAAGAAGGGTCCCTTGGCTTATTTGGAGGCAATGGTGAGATGATTCAACTAGCAAACAAGGGACATTTTCAACAAGGAGGCGTTGGAGGCTTTGGCGGCAAACAAGGATTCAAAAAATGTGTGTATTGCAAAAAGGAAGGATACACTAAAGAGGAATGTTGGATCCTTCATCCCCACCCCAATCCACCAAGGAACAATAATTTCAAGAACCAAAGGGCTCACTTTTCCAACAAAACACAAGGAGAGCCGACCGGTGCATCTTCTTCTCAAAATCATGGGGATGAATTCAAGACTATGGCCGCCTACATGATGAATGCTCAAGCTGAGATGGTCAAGAAGTCCGACCTTGAAGCACTCATCAAAGCCTTGAAGGAGAATTCCGGTAATAAAAAGGGTAAAGGTTTTCTTGCATCTAAAAATACTAAACCGTTATTAATTGATTCCGGAGCTTCTCATCATATGATTAGTGATGCTAATCTCTTAAGAAATATTAAACCGGCCTTAGGTAGTGTCATAGTAGCAAATGGTTACAAGGTTCCAATAGAAGGTGAAGGAATTCTTAATTTATTTGAAAAAGATACAAAAGCATTATACTTGCCTAAGTTTACATCAAATTTGTTATCGGTTAAAAGAACCACAAATGATTTAAATTGTAATGTGAGTTTTAGTCCTAATGAGATTTCTTTTCAGGATATTAAGACAAGGAAAATATTTGGCAAAGGAGTCACCAAGGATGATTTATACATGCTTGAAGACACCAAGTCTTTTTCGGATGTTTTTAAAATTTCGGATGTTTCTAATGCTTCTAATATTTTCAAAACTTTCTCAGTCTCTTATGATGATGTTATTTGGCATGCTAGATTAGGACATCCACATGTTCGTGCCTTAAGCTTAATGTTGCCTAATGTTTCTTTTAAATCGGATGAATGTGAGGCTTGCATTCTAGGAAAACATTGTCGAACTGTTTTTTCTAAATCTCTCACAAAATATGAAAATTGTTTTGATCTTGTGCATTCGGATGTGTGGACAGCCCCATGCCTATCTAGAGAAAACCATAAATATTTTGTCACTTTTATAGATGAAAAATCAAAGTATACATGGATTACTTTGTTACAATCTAAGGATAGGGTGCTAGAAGCATTTATAAATTTTCAAAACTATGTTACTAACCATTTTAATGCCAAGATTAAAATTTTTAGATCGGATAATGGTGGAGAATATATGAGCACAACCTTCAAATTACATCTATCTAAGCATGGCATAATCCACCAAACAAGCTGTCCATATACTCCCCAACAAAATGGTGTAGCCGAGAGGAAAAATAGACATCTAATGGAGGTGGCAAGGTCTATGATGTTCCATACAAGTGTACCAAAAAGGTTTTGGGGAGATGCGGTTTTAACCGCATGCTATCTTATAAACCGAACCCCTACAAAAGTCCTACAAGATCTCTCCCCATTTGAGGTATTAAACAAAACTAAACCTCTTATTAACCACTTACGAGTTTTTGGTTGTGTATGTTTTGTATTAGTACCCGGGGAACAAAGAAACAAACTAGAGGCGAGAAGCACAAAGGCTATGTTCATTGGATATTCTACTACCCAAAAGGGGTATAAGTGTTATGATCCCTCTACACGGCGAGTTCTAGTATCCAAAGATGTCAAGTTCATGGAAGACAAAGGGTTCTATGATGAGAAAAATTGGGAAAGTATAAAGGACTTGGCTAGTTCACCTTCGGACCGAGCTAACAACCTCAAGAAAATTTTGGAGACACTTGGGTTAGGAACCGTTGAACTACCAAGAAGGAACGCAACCATCCATCTAACACCAAGAAGCGCCGGACTTGAGGAAGAAAGAGCCAGACTTGAGGAAGAAAGATCACAAGAACGCAATACCGTTGATCATGAAGGGGGAAATGAAAATGGACAGTCCGAGGCTGACATAAATGCCATGGATGAGATGAAATTTCAAGAGGAAGAACATCAAGCTCATGATCAAGGAATTGCCGAGGTACAAGAAGTACAAGATGTAAATGAGGCCGAGGTACAAGAGGAGCCGAGGGTTGAAACACAAGAAGTGGTACAAGGATTGAGAAGAAGCGCAAGGCTAAGGAAGGTAAAAAGAGTGTATTACAATTGTGAAGCGGTAGCTCATCCAATTCAAGCAACATGCTCTCTAGCCGTGTACCCTCATGAACATCAAGTCTTCATGGCCAACTTGGATGAGGAGTACATCCCGAAGACATATGAAGAAGCCAAAGAGCATAAAGTGTGGAGAGATGCCGTGGGGAATGAGCACAAAGCAATGGAGATAAATGGAACTTGGTTTGAGTCGGAATTACCTAAGGGAAAGAAAGCCGTCTCAAGCAAATGGGTGTTCACGATCAAATACAATAGTGATGGGTCCATAGAAAGGCACAAAGCAAGACTCGTGGCAAGAGGATTCACACAAGTGTATGGAGAAGACTATGTAGATACATTTGCTCCCGTTGCAAAGCTCCATACTATTCGGATCATACTCTCCCTTGCCGTGAACCTTGAGTGGAATCTTTGGCAAATGGATGTCAAAAATGCATTTCTACAAGGGGAATTAGAAGATGAGGTCTACATGTATCCACCTCCGGGGCTAGAACACATAGTGAAACCGGGAAATGTTTTAAGACTTAGAAAGGCGATCTATGGTCTTAAACAATCCCCAAGGGCGTGGTACCACAAGCTTAGCACAACACTAAATGGACATGGCTTTAGAAGATCCGAGGCCGATCATACTCTATTCACATTGCCAAGCTCAAAGGGAAGGGTGGTGGTGCTTGTCTATGTTGATGATATAATCATCACGGGAAGTGACATAGAAGGCGTGGAAGCCACTAAGGTATATCTTAAAACTATGTTTGATATTAAGGATTTAGGAGAACTAAAGTACTTTCTAGGAATAGAAATATGTCGTTCTAAGGAAGGACTATTTCTATCCCAAAGAAAGTACACCCTTGATATGTTGAATGAGCTAGGTACAATGGAAGGAAGAATAGCAAGAACTCCACTAGAAGATGGATACAAAGTGATGCGTAAGGGGGAGATAGATGATGAGCCATTTGAAGACCCTAAACTCTATAGGAGAATGGTTGGGAAATTGATCTATCTCACCATAACAAGGCCGGACATTTGTTTTGCGGTGAACCAAGTGAGCCAATATATGCAAGATCCAACAACTTATCATTGGAAGATGGTTGAACGGATCCTAAGATATTTAAGTGGAACAAAGGATCAAGGAGTATGGATGGGATGCAACAAAAACACGGAGATTGTAGGATATTGTGATGCGGATTGGGCCGGGGACCGAGTGGATAGGAAGTCAACCACGGGCTATTGCACATTTATAGGAGGCAATCTAGTTACTTGGAAGAGCAAGAAGCAAAAGGTGGTTTCATGTTCAAGTGCAGAAGCCGAGTACCGAGCAATGAGGAAGTTAACCAATGAGTTAGTATGGATTAGAAATGTTCTCACGGACTTGGGCATTGAGACATCATCTCCCATTACAATGCATTGTGATAACCAAGCCGCCATCCACATTGCGTCCAATCCGGTGTTTCATGAGAGGACAAAGCACAATGAAGTGGATTGTCACAAGGTTAGACAAATGATTGAACAAGGAGTAATTCTACCGTGCTATACAAGAAGTGAAGATCAATTGGCCGACATTTTCACCAAGGCTACAAGCAAGAAAATTTGTGAGTCCATATTCCCTCGGCTTGGACTCACAAACATTCGGACATGATATGTCTAACATGGCAATGAATTGTACTCTTTTTCCTAAGTGTGGTTTTGTCCCATTGGGTTTTCCCACTTAGGTTTTAATGAGGCAAGGATTCATGGGTCAAGCTTATCAATAGTAGTACACTATAGTTAAGCTTGAGGGGGAGTGTTAAGAATTAATTCTAAATATATGAGATTAATCATATATGGACAGATTAGTTCTTAATAATCTCCTAAGGATTAAATAAAACACACACAACTATATTTGGTAGTCAAATGTGGCCGTTGGAAGGAAGGAAAAGGGTGTGGCTATTTTGGGTGAGCTGTCCCATTCTCCTCTTTAGCCGTTAAAGATGAGGACAAATTCAGCAATCAGGCTATTAATAATGTTGTACTTGTTTACTTTTATTTATATTTTTAAATTCAACTCATGGTCTCTATATATAGAACCACTTATGTAATGTTTAAACTCATGGAATGAATTCAAGTTTATTCCTAATTATTCTTTCTATTTTTCTATCACCAATTCTCTTAGTTCTACAAACATCTTATTCTCTTCTTAAACACTCAAATTCTAACACCTTGTACGACTCATGCGACCCTATATGACCACATCTGACCCATGGACGACTCCTGCGACCAAACATGACCCAAGGACGTCTAATGCAACCCTATAAGATCCTTGTACGACTCATGCGACCCTATATGACCACATATAACCCATGGACGACTCGTGCGACCACATAATACCCTTGTACGACTCATGCGACCCTATATGACCACATATGACCCATGGACGACTCATGCGACCCTATATGACCACATATGACCCATGGACGACTCATGCGACCAAACATGACCCATGGACGTCTCATGCGACCACATAAGACCCTTGTACGACTCATGCGACCCTATATGACCACATATGACCCATGGACGACTCATGCGACCAAATATGACCCATGGACATCTAATGCGACCACATAAGACCCTTGTACGACTCATGCAATCCAATATGACCACATATGTCCCATGAACGACTCATGCGATCAAACATGACCCATGGACGTCTCATGCGACCACATAATACCCTTGTACGACTCATGCGACCCTATATGACCACATATCACCCATTGACGACTCATGAGACCACATATGACCGATGGACGACTCATGCGACCACATAATACCCTTGTACGACTCATGTGATCTATGCGACTCATGCGACTTGTCGTTTTGCTGTCAGACTCCTGTCTTGCCACCCATGTGACCCTTCCGACCCATGTGACTTGTCGTTTTGCAGTCAGAATCTTTTCTTCCGACCCATGTGACTTGTCCTTTTGCTATCAGACTCCTGTCTGCCATCCCATGTGACCCTTCCGACCCATGTATATAAGTTAACGTCTACGTCTCTTCTCTTAGTATGCGTATCTAACCCATATTTCTATGAAAAATATTTTTTACCTTTGTGACCTGTGTGGTGCAGTCACCATTGTCGACGCAGGGCATCGTGTTGTCCATGTGTTACTCAAGGTCTTGGTAATCGGTGGACTCAGGGTCTATGCAGTCACTGACGAGTTGCGGGGGTAAGTTAGGTGACGGTGTTGGGTCACTCTCTGCTAATGTAATATTTCTCCAATGAATTCATGCGACCCATGCGACCCTCAATGAACTATCTCTCCAGTGGAAATAGAATTCGTGGAGAGTCTTCGATTGACGTGGTAACTGTATTGTTTTGATTTAGAATCTTTGTAAATATATT
>CM071864.1:39690058-39719404 GCA_036759665.1 Gynandropsis gynandra | reverse complement strand
CACCTGCAAAATGACCAATTACGAATACATTATACTTCTATCGACTTAAACGACCCATGCGACCCAACCGACCCGTGCGACTCAACCGACTTGTGCGACCCATGCGACTCAGCCGACCTGTGCGACCCATGCGACTCAAACGACCCTCACACACTCTGCGACACTCAACCGACTCACTGAGACTCAACCGACCCACGCCCCTCAAACGACCATTACGACCCATCCCACTCACTGAGTCATCCGACTCACTGAATTGAATATGGTCATGCAACTCCTGCGACCCTTGCTACTCAACCGACTCACTGAGTCGAAGATGTTCATGCAACTCCTGCGACCCTTGCGACCTAACCGACTCACTGACACTGACACTCACCCATTTCAAATCAATAAACTGAGTCGAAGATGGTCATGCAACTACTGCGACCCTTGCTACTCAATCGACTCACGGAGTCGAAGATGTTCATGCAACTCCTGCGACCCTTGCGACCTAACCGACTCACTGACACTGACACTCACCCTTTCAAATCAATAAACCATTTTGTGACTCAGAAGCTTGCAAAACCCTAGAAATCGAACTACTTACACTTATTGACGCCATTGAAGATTGACTCGTGCTCTCTTCGCCAGTGCTGCTGCTGATTCTAGCCATTTTCCTTCTCGCCAACTTCAAATCGATCCCTCTCAAGTTCGGCATCACTTATTTCTTTCTTGCTATAAACTTTTAAACAGATTTCAGGACGAAAAACTGTTCGGCTTTCTCGTTTTTTGCAGTTTTTCACGTCGAAAAACTGCCGAACGTGGGTTTTTCCACGTTCGGATATTAAGGGCAAGTTTGTCTTTTCTTCAGTTTTTTTTCGGATTTAATAATTATTTTAGGGAAAAGTATTTTTGAAGTGGTTTAGCCCTATAAAGGTATTTCTGATATTCCGCCCATCGACTTTTGATTCGATTTTCAATTCACATTATTTTGGTTTTATTAATAAATAAATCGATTCTGAACCGGTTCGGTAATGGTAATTTGAACCAAGTTTATGGGCCGAGAACATAAACCGTTATGAGCCCAATAGTGAGCTTCAGCGCTGTCCTCCTTTTTTTTTTCCATGTCCTATCCTTTTGGTTCTTTGATATTAGAAAAAATAAAACAAAAAGGTCTCATTCTTCGGAGGAACGGAGAAGCTTCTTAGGTTTTCTATTCATAGGCTCACAACAATGGCGGCGAGAGGTGCTTTGCTTCGATACCTTAGAGTCAACATAGCTCCTGCCCATCAATACCCTAGTATTAGTTCCGGGAAATGTGCACTTTCCTTCAACGCACTTCTTCGCCGGTTTTCCGATGAAGTCAGAGGCTCTTTCCTCGACAAATCCGAGGTCACTGATCGAGTAGTCTCTGTCGTCAAGAACTTCCAGAAAGTGGATCCGTCTAAGGTATTTCCTGCGTCTGTGATTGTTGTTTCTCGTTGTTTGGTTTCTGTACGACCCGGGATGAAATCCCATTTCGTTTCATTTTCATTTATGTTTTAAGGTATATTTGTGTTTAAGGGTGAATCCCATTTTGTCCTAACATTGTATAATATGGAAATGAAGATCTTATGATATTTTCTTTCGCCGTACACGACAGGCATTTTCCTTACTGGATCTGTTTATCTCTGAATCTTTAACGATCTGATGGAAGTAAAAAGTGCTTGATGTAATCTGGTTTCGTAGACACAAGAATATGATCTAGTTTCGTAGTGTATGTATTTTAAGATATGAGGGTCTCTATCTCTTGGCTCCATAACAGCAATATCGGAATGTTCTCTCGTGAAGGATATGGAATTCTTAGTTGGCTCGATTTAGTGTTATGATATTCTTGTGTTGATGACACCATAGTTGGACCGATTAAGTGTAACTAAAGAGAGCACATTCATTTTTCTGATGCTGTTCTTGTTATTCAGATATCTCTGTCCAACTATATTTCTGATATCCTTCTTTGGAATGGTCATAAAATCTGTGTAAAAATAGGTGTCTAGATGCCAGGATCCCTGTACCATTTTGATGCTGACTCTTGGATGAAATTGTCAGCACATTCTGACGATGTGCTTTCCACATTTAGTCTAATCTTCAAATCAGAATCCTTCAAACAATGAAAGAAACACCGGGACCTTGCGTGCTCTATAACTATTGTGGCATGTGTTCAAGTTCTATGTTTCTGATTTTTAGCTATCGTGCCCTGTGTTTGCATTTGACTTTGTTTCCATGTTTCCAACCTACACTTCTGAGTTGTGGGTTTTCTCTCATTGTTCTTCCTTTTTTTGCAGGTGACACCCGAGGCCAGTTTCCAAAGTGATCTCGGGTTGGACAGTTTGGACACAGTGGAGGTTGTGATGGCCCTGGAAGAGGAATTCGGTTTTGAGATTCCTGATAACGAAGCAGATAAGATCCAAACCGTCAAACATGCCGTTGAGTACATTGCTTCGCATCCTCAAGCCAAGTAAGGGGAAATCTCGGATCGATCTTTGCCAGTTTTTAACAGATGGTTTTTAGCTGAATAATAGAATGCCAAAACCTATGAAGAGTATAAAAAAACTTGCTTGCTTTTGAAAATTGTGTTTACACAACAAAGACACCATATTGTCTTTCTTCTGAGTACATTCTGTTACTTTGTTATTTAATCATTCAGCTAATTGCCTCTGTATAAATTTAGTGCAAACATTTATCGAATTAAACATATTATAATGTATGAATTTCTATCATGAAGTGATTGATTTAATTTTCAAACATAGATTCTAACTAGTAACTACTAATAAAATCAATCTTCTTATTTTTGCCTTTTGATTGTAGTGAGTATTTAAGTTCTAATTTTGGTTGAAATCTAACATTTGTTTTGTGTGTGATGGTGTTTTAACCTTATTATGATTTAATCTTATTTTTTTTCAAGTATACAATTCATCTTGTTCTTCCCTAAGTATTGCAAATGTAGTCCATTCCTTCAAAACTTTGTGAGTTCACCTTATTTTCTCCGCATTAAATTTTTGTTAATTCAATGTCAGAATTCAGTCTATTTTGATATATTATAAATTTAACATATTTTTTTCTCCATATATTCAACTTAGTCTACCTCTAAAAAGTTTATAATATATTTTACTTTCCTCTGAAGTTTCTAATTTAAATATTTCAATTCGAAATTTTTAAATATAATCTATTTTTTTTCGAAGTTTTGATAGGTGATCTATTTTCATAGAAAATTTCAAATTCAATATATTTCTCTTACCTTTTTAAATTCAACATACTTTTTTCTGAAAATTTTCAAATGTAATTTATTTCTCTAAATTTTCTAAATTAAACTATTATCCGTAAGATAAAAATTAACGACATAATTACTATGGTCAGAACATTCGGTTAGTTCAGATTTTTTATTCTATTATAACAAGTAGGATTGGGCAAATAACGGATACTTGCGAATATCGGACTATTTGTATTTGTATTCGCGAATATCCAAATTTAGTATTCGGATATTTGTAAATACGAATATTTGTCGAATATATGGATATCCGTCGGATATACGGATATTCGTATATGAACCTAAATTTTTTTAACGTATAAAATATATGTAAAAACATTTTAATAAAAAGATCAATAATTATCAAATATAGTTTAAAACTAAAATTTCAAGTCGCACAAAGATACGAATTTACTTAATATAAATAAAACAAAACACCAAATTTTCACATTTATTTTCACACCAATCATTTAAATTTAGTTCTGTGCATGATTCTACGAATATCGTCAATTCATCTAAAACAATAAAACAAATTGTTAGATTACGCACTAAAATAAAATTCACAAAAAGTTAGATATGAGTTCTGTATTTTTTTCATATATTGTAATGTCTCTATAACATTATACAACCCATTTGGATTAGAATCCATCTTGAATGTAAATTAAATATTCAACAATATTAGTTATTTTAAAGTATTTGATATTTTTGTCCTCCCATCATAAATATATTATATATTTGACTATATATAATTATATAATAAATGTTTAAATAAGATTAATAATGTTTTTTATTTCCAATTGATCATTAAAATCAATTTTGTTATATATGTATCTATATATTAACTAAATTTTCTATTTAATACTTACGGATACGAATAGTTCGGATAATTGAGTCTACTATTTGTATTTGTATTTATATTTGTATTTGTCGAATATATGATTTCTTATATTTGTATTTGTATTTGTATGAGCAGATATTTGAATTTTTGGTTCGAATACGAATCGGATACGAATACTTTGAATATTTTGCCTAGCCCTAATAACAAATATACATTGTTTGGATTTCAATAAATAGTAAACATTCGATCATAACGGTTTTGTTTTGATTTATTTGGTTAATAAAAGTCTATTTGGTTTTTTCAAACATCTATTTAGTCAATTAAACAAAAATTCTGATATATTTATTATTCAATTAACGTTATATTTATTATTTTTATTTGGTTGTAACCTAATATTTGTTTGATGTGTAATGGTGTTTTAGTGATTAAACAAATGTATAAATATGAAGATAAAAAATATCTATTTATAGGGACAAATGTCTATATAGTACTGGGCAAAATATTCGAAATATCCGTATCCTATTCGTATATTTGAACCGAAAATTCGAATATCTGCTGAACGAAATACAAATATAAACATCAGAAATCAGATATTTGACAAATACAAATACAAATATTAGACTCAATCAACCGAATTATTCGTATCCGTAAGTACTAAATAGAAAATATAGTTAATATATAGATACATATATAACAAATTTGATTTTAATGATCAAATTGGAAATAGAAAACACCATTAATCTTATTTAAACAATTAATATATAAATATATAGACAAATATGCAACATATGATGATTGGAGGACTAAAGTATTAAATACTTTAAAATAATTAATATTGTTGAAGATTTAATTTATACTCAAGATTGGTTATAATCTAAATGGGTTGGATAATGTTATATTGACATTACAATATATGAAAAAAAAATAGCACTCATTAAAATATATAAATTTTTTGTAAGTTTTATTTTAATGTACAATCTAACAATTTGTTTCACTTTTTTAGGTGAATTAACGATATTCGTAAAATTATCGATGAAACTAAATTTAAATGACTGATGTAGAGATAAATGTGAAGATTTGGTTTATTGTTTTATTTATATTATGTATCTTTACATCTCTGTACGATTTGAATTGTAGTTTTAGATTATATTTGATGATTATTGGTTTTTTATTAAAATTTTTTATATATTTTTTACGTTAAAAAAATTAGGTTCGGATCCGGATATCTGTATATCCGACGGATATCCATATATCCGACAAATATTCGTATTTACAAATATCCGAATTTATAATACAAATAATAAATTTGGATATTCGCCGAATATAAATACAAATAGTCGAATATTCACAAATATTCTTTATTTGTCGAGCTCTATGTCTATATCCTCAAATATTATGTTTTAATATTATTTCTCTCTGAGTATACATCTAATCTTAATCTTTCCGTAATAATTCAAATTTAACATATTTTCCTAAAACTTGGTGAATTCACTATATACTTTCTCCTTTAAAATTTTGTTAATTTGGCTTTAGAATTCAACCTATTTCCCCTCGAAATTTTCAAATTGAGCATATTTTCCCTTAACATTTTTAAATTCAGTTAATCTCCATAAGTTTATAAAAACAATTAGTTTTCTCTCGAATTTTCACATGCAACCTATTTCCTTTTGAAATTTTCAAATTCAACCTATTTTCCTTAATAAAAATTTCAAATGCAACATATTTTCCTCCAAATTGTCTAGATTAAAAACCTATTACTCATAAGATAAAAAAATTAACGACATAATAACTAGAGTTAGAAAATTTAGATTTAGTTCCGATTCTATACAATTACAACAAGTATTTGTTATTTGGGTTTCAATAAATAGTAAACATTCGATCATAAATATAAACGATTTTATTTTGATTTATTTGATTAATAATAGCAAATTCGGGATTTTTCAAATAATGTTTTAGTCAATTAAACAAAAAAAAGATATATTTGTTTTTTTATACACTCGAAATTCAAATAAATGAAAACAAAAATATTTTATGTTTGTAATCAAATAACCACTATTTATTGAAACTAAAATAATATATACTTTGTAATTTAATCGAAATCTGAATCGAATCCGAATTTCTTAACACTAGTTATTATGTCGTAATTGTTTTCTTACGATTAATAGGTTTAATCTGCAAAATTCAAGAGAAAATAGACTGAATTTGAAAATTTTGGGAGAAAATAGCCCGAATTTGATATTTCTCTATTTTATCATTAATGTAATTGACATTTGTAAAATTTCAATGCAAATAAATTATTCACATTTAATTTATAGTTGTTTACACACTCGTTGTCACACAAAAAAAAATTAATTTATTCTTATTTTCTCCGGTGAATCTGACTCATCCGTTACTTCCTAATTTTTAGTCCTAATTTGGATTTATCAGTAAAAGTACAAACCATTGAGGTCAAAGAAAGAAATGAGATATTTGATCACTTTTATGTGTGATTTGGGAATGTATCTGGGACAGAATTGTAAAACCTATAATTGGGTTGGATGACCATTTTCTGAAAAGTTATGTTATAGATCATATTCTAGTTATTTTTGCTTAGGATAGAAGCAACCAAATCTACCATATTTCTAGGGGTTTTTGTACAAATGAAAAACATACTCAAGGTTGCATTAGTTTATAAATTAGGGTAAACATTTTTTTTTCCTCGAGAATGTGCTTTAATCCGATTCTTCCCTTGACTTTGTTCTCATCCAGTTCTCCCATTGAAATTTAGCTATAATCCTATTTCTTTCCCAATTTATTCAAATTAGACCAAAACTAAATGTTAACACTATTAAAACCCTAAAAACTCAAATTTAAAACCAAAAATAATGGTTTACAACCTATAAATACTAAACTAAACAGTTTAAAATAATCCAAAATAAAAATAACATAAAATTCTAACATTATAGAATAACATACTATGAAAAATCACGATTTTCGTAGACGGATTCCTAACGGATTACAGATGAAAACACCTACCCTTATATAACCCGCCCACAAATTTAAGAACAAAATGACCATCTAAAAATCGTTCATGATTACAGATGATTTCTAGACAACTTACGGGTTTGTCTAGAGTTTTTGGACGAAGAACATGATCGTCCAAAAATTCTGAAATGATTTCATGCTTTTCTGGAAAATTCAGACGGCCGTGTACTTCCATGAATTTTGGACACTTCCTAACTGGTCATTTACGACATGAAAATCATTTGTAAATACGGATAATTTTTAGATAGTTCGTCGACAATGTGGACAGTTTAGTGATGCCTCGAGTTTAGTCCCTAATCCGTAGGAAACTTGTCAGATATTTCTTATATAATCAACACTATACTTTCTTTCATTTTTAACACAAAATTATGATACATTCTACTTTATATATTCTTCTTATTCGATACTATAAATGGAATTATCGTCAAGATTGATTTTTTTTTTCAAGACAATAAATATACATAAGAATTGATCTAGAAACTCATGGTGTATTGAAGGAATTTATGGAAGGCATTACAAAATTTATATTGATGGAAAAAAAATAAAAAAGTTTACAAAGAAACTGGTAAGTTGGTTTATCCTTGTGTCAAATGCAAAAATGAAAAATTTGTGAACGAGAGAATCGTGTGGAATCATTTTTATTTAATAAGTTTCACTCCCAAATTACTTCATGGGGTTTCTTCATGGGGAGAACTTTGCAACATGAAGTAGTTATGTTGTTGAAGATTATAATAGCGATATTTCACATAATGAGGAATCTGAGGTGTGACTTGATGTAGAAATGAATCCTTATATGGAAATTGTGCAAAATGTTTTCGGTGAAAAATAATGAAGAAAATATTGAAGAAGATCCGAATGATAATGCAAAAATATTTTTTGAGATGCTAAAAAGTGATAGACATCCACTTTATGATGGTTGTAGAATGAGTCTTTCATAGATTTTTTTTGCTGCACGTGTTATAAATTGAAAGACTAGAAATAATATATTGTCGAAAAATTGCATAGATTCTATATCACAATTAGTGTGAGATTATTTTTTTGAAGATAACAATCCAATAGAGTCCTAGGATGAGACAAAGAAGATGATGAGATCTTTGAGTTTATTCCTATATCAAAAGATTGATGTTTGTCAAGACAATTGCATGATGTTTAGAAAGAGATATTTTGCGAAAAATATCGATTTATTTGACAAGAAAAGGAAAATTTATTCCATATCATCATATGTTCTGTTACTAGTTGGAGACATTATCAAAAGATTTTATCAATCTGATAAGATAACAAGTGACATGAGATGGCATGCTAAGCACTCAAGTTGTAGAAAAGAAATGTGTAATCCCTTAGATGGTAAGATATGGGAACAATCTAACGAGGCATATCTTGATTGTGCTGCCGATAGTATAAACATTTATTTAGGAATTTTGAACATCTCGTTTCCGTACATGATTCTCGCATGATTTTAGATATGTTTATCACGACAGTTGTGATGTTTACGTGTGATTTTGTATCCGTTTTACTTGGTTTCATGTTTTCATGTTCTTATAGGTTTTTATGCGTATTTGGTTCGTTTCGGAGCTAAAGAACATACACAAGACAAATTACGAGTGTAAGAGATTATAATGAAGCAAACGGGAAGAGAAACGAGCAAGGAATGCAACACGACATGAGGAGACAAGGCCCCCCGCGGGGTGGTTTCCTTAGCCCGCTCGGGCTGAACATCCAATAGCACTTGCTCGAGTCGTGCTCACCTTCAGCACACATATATTGAGCTGCATGAGGAGCCCGCGCGGGGTGGTGTTCCAGCAGGTTGTGCCCGAGTCGTGCTAACCCTTAGCACGCGCGGGTTGTTCAAGAGCAAGGGAGCCCGCACGGATTGCCTCCTTAGCCCGCGCGGGGGATGGCTGTAACAACTTCCCTAGAAGTTCTCTAACGACGCATTTGTATAAAAAGGGACCCCAAATTGAGTTAAAAATCAAGAAAACACAGAGGAGAACCCTAGGAGGGTATGCAGCATCCATCAATCCATTCAAGAGCCCTCTTTGACGGGAAACACACCAAGGAGTCGGAATCGATTCGGGATCATCACTCGTTTGATATTTCTATGCTCCTTACTCTACTGTTTTGTTTATGTTGTTTAGACTCATAATCGAGTAGTAGATTTGTTCTAGAAGAAGGGATTAGCCCATGGCTATCCCAGAACCATTTTCGATTTGTTTCTGAATGCATTTCCCCATTTCGTTTATCTATTCTTTGTCTAAGCGCTTAATGACTTTTGTTTACGAATTGTCACGTATATGCATGTGTTAGGGATTAGGAGAAGGACTGAAAGGTGAATTGTAGTCTTACAAGATCAGGCTTAGAAGACTAGATCACGAAATTAGGGTAGTAACGGTTGAGGGTTGAATCGGGCGAATCATGGATCGTAATGGGGTTTAGTTGGGGTGTCGGCCGCGAAAGTAGGGGATGACTCAATCTAGCCATGTTCCTATGCCTTGAGAGATGGTAGGTTCTACATTAGGATCGTCCGTCTTAGGTATCTTGATAGGGAATGCACGATTAGATAGATCGAAGATAGGTTTCAGAGGCTATGCGGTGAAACCGGATTCTAGGACGTTTATCTCTTTGTTTAGAACTCACTTATCCACTGCATCATTATCATACTTGCATCTTACCATCCTTATTCTTTTGCAGCAAACATTGATTCTACTTTTGATTCTTAGATCGTGTTACATAGTCCTCGTGGGATCGACACCTTAACTACTACACACGTGTCATGCACTTGCGGGTAATCTTAGGTTAACTTGTTTAACTTGACACCCATCAAGTTTTTGGCGCCGTCACCGGGGACTAATTGTCAACACGTTTAGGATTCACATTTAGAATCATACTTATTTTTGTTTTTCTTTTCTTTTTCGTTTCTTTCTAATAATTCTTTTTACTTGGCTTTCATAGGTGCATGAACAGATCTCAAGGTAATTCGAATTGGAACCGAATTGACCCCGAGATTGAGAGAACGATTAATAAGCGAAAGAAGGGCAAGGAAGAAGAAAGAGTAGACTTGACCAATCCACGAACAATGAATAATCAAAACGATATATTGGATGATCATGTACAGGCGCAATTACCCGTGGGTAATGTGGCACAATTACAACAATCGTAGGCTCCTCTACCACGTCGTCTTCATGATTACGTGGTACTGAACATGAACAACGTCCAAACTGCAATAAGGACGCCCGCTATTGCGAGGGAGCAATTCGAGATCAAGCCCGCGATGATCAACATGTTATACCAAAAACAATTCATGGACAGAAATCACGAAGACCTTCATCAACATCTACGAGACTTCTTAGAGCTATCAAACACATTCAAAATTCATGGAGTCTCGGAAGATGTGATCTTGTTGTGTCTCTTCCCCTTCTCAATTGGGGGACGAGTGAAAATGTGGCTACAATCTCTTCCCGCGAGTTCGATCACTACATGGGACCAACTTTGCACGACATTCCTATCACGGTTCTTCCCTCCAAGCAAGACGATCCAAATGCAAGGAGAAATCACAATGTTTAGAAGCCGAGAGGGAGAGACGTTATTTGAAGCATGGGAAAGATTCATGGACCTTTTGCAAATGTGTCCTCATCACAGTCTAGAGCAGTGGTACGTGATCTAAACATTCTACAATGGGATCACGTATGAGCATAGAACGACATTAGACAACGCTGCTCCAGGATAATTCATGGACTTAAGCGTATGATAACATGTAATCCGTCATAGAATTATCATGTTGATTAGATTTCTCGGACTTTACCGACTTATTGAGTATATTCGAGGATTTCTTCTATGATTTCGTGTTTTGTGTAGGAAACGAAGACATGTGAAGCAAACACGAGTGAATACGGAAAATCTACCCGAAAACGTGACCAAGTGATAAGATACAATACGTGCACGACCATGGAACCAAACGGAGCACCCTAGCATCGAGCGAATGGAGCGAAAACCACAAGATAATACAGCCCACTCGGGCTTGGAAGAGGCCCCGTGCGGGCTGCAACTCCAGCAAAGTTTGCACGACTTGGGGAGGCTTGGAGCACGCACGGATTTGGCTGAAGAATCGTTGCCCGCGCGGGGTGGCTAAGGTGCTCGTGCGGGCTGCACATGACCAACACGAAGAGCCCAGGTCGGGCTGGTGAAGAGCCCGCTCGGGCTGGAGATCACTCACCCCCCGCGGGTAGAGCTTGTGCCCGCGCGGGCCCCCCTTTTTCTCAACAACCTATTTTGACTTTGAACGGACTGAATTTAAATGGCAACCAAAGGGGGAAGCCAAGAACAGACTGGAAAAGGGAAGAGAACAAGGACACAAACCAGGCCAAAGGAGAAGAGAGAGAGCACGACCGAAGAAGGAGACTTCGGGGAACCGAAGGAATCGTCGGAGGTCACGCTCGGAGGATAGGGAAGATGAATACCTTACTGCGTTTATATTTGTTTCTCTATGATTTCTGAGTAGTTCTCGTTGCCATGGGTTAGGGATGCCACTGTAAAGGAAAGTTTGATTCGTTAATGCTTGATTTCGGTTTTTTTCAATTGTATGGTTCGATAGGTTATAGATATGTGCGTAATGGGTTCCTACTTTGTTGATTTCATGTTTGAATGAGACTAGATCCGTTCGAATGAGATTAGACATGTTTGAATGAGATTAGAGATTCGTCTAGGCTTGGAAGAGTCAGACTTGAGCCTCGGAAATCAACCTTCGAATGAATTAGATTAATGAGAATTTGACCGATCGGTTAATCTATTTAGGAACGGTAATAATCGAGGTAGAATTCATTGTTCTTCATGCATCTAAGTTGTAGATTTACTGCATCGGAAGGTGAGTACGTTTATATCTTAGATAGAAGATTTAGGCTCGGAAAAGTCATTTTCGTTTATAGAGGTTGAGTTCCCATCCGACATTAGAGGTCGAATTCTCTATTGTTCTTCATGCATCTAGACGTTCCGCGCTACATTGGAAGATGAGTGATGTTGATTCCATAGGTAGAGGATTATATTTTGGTTCCCCATCAATTGATATAAACTGATTTCATGATCCATAGAAACATCCATTGCATGTTTCGGTATTCCCGAAACCCATGGTACTCTATCTTGTTGAGTTTAGCTTCGTCATCCTTTATTATCTTTACTTTCCAGTTCAATATCCATCTATTGATCGATCTTCTTCTCGTGAATTTTTAGTTCTAACGCTGCACTCAGTCCCCAAAGTTCGACCCTGGTACTACACGAACCGTATACTTGCGGTAGAGTGGTCTTAGAAATATAAAACTCTTATTTCCGATCATCAGCGTACAAGAGGCATACGAGCTTATTGAAAATCTTTCCATGAACCACACCATGTGGTCTACACCAAGAAGTATGCCAAACAAGACACGAGGTCTTTATGAAGTTAATCAAAGAAGCGCGATGGGCAATGCGGTGAATGCCATGTATTGAGCAAATTGTGGAGATACAGATCATATGGCTTACCAATGCACAATACAAGAAGGCATGGAGCAAATGAACTACGCCAGCAACAAAGCAACACACAATTCGGGAACTCATACAACCCAAATTGGAGGAACTACCTGAATCTCTCGTATCGCACGACACAACCAGTGAAAATTTTTGGTTTTCAGCAAAGGCAGCAGCCATATCAGCAACCACAGCAAGTCCAGCAAGCTCTTCAAGCAACCCAAGCTCCTTCGTCAAACCTTGAGGCGGTGATGCTCGATTTCATCAAGCAGCAACAATCGACTCAAGAAAAATTCAATGCGAAAATAGGAGCAGCGATGAATGAACTAAAAACTCAAGTGGGGACTGCGATCAATGAGCTAAATACTCAAATGGAATTCTTGAGCAAGCATGTGAAGATCCTTGGAAATTCCATTGCACAAAAAGCTGCCTCATCCTCTCGGAATCCTGGGATACTACCCAGAAAGCCAGATCTTAACCCGAGGGATCACATAAACGCCATCACTTTGTGCAGCAAGGATACGACCGAGAATGCACCCCCCAAAGCGCAAGAGAAGGTTTCTGGACATTCAGTGGACGAAGGAGAGACGAGAATTGCGATCATGGAAGGGTATGAGTCTGATTTAGAGAAGCCATATGTTGCTCCACCGGCATATGAACCTCCTGTACCATTTCCTGGACGCTTGGCGAGAAACAAGAATCAAGAGAGTGTGACCAAATTCTTCCATTGCCTTAAGCAGCTCGACATCAACATGACGTTCATGGAAGCTCTCGAAAAGTTGCCTAAGCGAGCAAATTATCGTAAGGAGTATCTTTCCAAGGAGAAGCGCATCAAAGAGAATAAGACATTAGAGCTCACCGAGAAATGCAGCGCTATTCTACAAAACAAACTGCCCCGAAGTTGAAGGACCCCGGAAGCTTCTCCATCCCATGCACCATAGGAGACATGGACATCGACAAAGCTTTGTGCGATTTGGGAGCAAGCGTGAGCCTAATGCCACATTCGGTTTATAAGCGGGTAAACTTCGGAGATCTCAAACCTACGAAGATGTGTCTACGGCTAACTGATCGTTCAGTAAGGTATCCGGTGGGAATTATTGAAAACATTCCCACCAAGGTAGGTAGTATTTGCATTCCCACTGATTTTGTTGTACTCGATATTGAGGAAGATGCTAATGTACCTATTATTCTTGGTTGACCATTTTTAGCTACTGCAGGTGCCTAGATAGATATACAACAAGGGAAGCTCTCCCTACGTGTCGGTGACGAGAAGATTGAATTCCATTTTTCCAGCCCCAAGGAGTCATGCAATAGATTTGATGCGCTGGACGAATCGACGAATGATACATTTTATCGAGTAAGTATTTCCGATCCTTTTGAGAGAGGGCTAACGAAGATTTGTAATGTTGCATGACTTACCAATGAAGTAGCCAAGGTCTACACAAAATTCGTGAGTTCCATTGAGGTACTGCAAGACGCGCACGTGAGAAGACGCCGCACGAAACACACACCGATTTTGCGGTAAAGGAGGTGTCTAGGCTTCAGTTTGAACCTCTTCCATCTTCTTTTCGACATGAGACGCGAAAGCCACCCATTCGTCTCAAGAAAAGTAGGAGAGTGAACTCTTCAATATGTATGCGCTAGATGTCTAAAGAGGACAGCTGCAAACCCTCCATCGATGATCAAAGGAGGTTGCACCAATGTTTGGAAGAGAAAGGAGCGGCGCAAGCAATGCACAATGAGAAAGGAAACCGAGCTGAAAGATGGCACGATACGAAGACCATACCTCATGACTTTTGGCCAGGTGATTTTGTTCTAATGCTTGACCCTCGTTTTAATTCTTTCCAAGACAGAATACATTCCCTTTGGGTTGGTCCATTTCAGGTATGAGAAGTCTTCACACATGGAGGGTAGAATTATGGAGCGATTCGAGCAGAACGTTCACAACGAATGGCCATCACCTTAAGCTACATCAAGCCGCTCCATCAATCGAAAGTGGAAACTCCATCTTCCTATTCGATCCACCCATTGCAAGCACATGAAGCATGAAGACGTCAAACTTAACGACGTTAAACAAGAGCTTTCTGGGAGGCAACCCAACATTTTCTTCTGTTTCATAGTTCAGACTTGGTTTATTTTAAAATCATTAAAAATTTAAAAAAACATAAAAAAAGAGAAGAAGACCGAGAACCGTGACTTCACCTTCCTATCCTCCATCGGAGCTTCACGTCGAGGACGCCGTTCAATTGAAGTCTGGGGGGATTAGTTCACGTTTCTCAGGTGCTTTCGTTTCTTTTTCTTTTGTCTTTCTTAGTTTTAGTTTGTTTTTGAGTTAGATTCGTCCCAGGCACTTGTCCGGTGCCACGTTTTGAGATTAACCTTGAACCTAGGATGTTTAAGAAGTTTGACTTTTCCGTGGTATCTTGCATGTTAGAGCTTATTAGATGGTTGATGAATGAGTGGGTCGTAAGTCTTTGGGTATCCTAGTGTTATTTATGGGAAGTTTAGATTAGTTTGCTAGGTTAGTTCCTTGTTCATTCTCTCTATCCAAACGATGATACATCATACAGACGATGCTTTATTTGTTTTTCACGAGGATGATTTGATCGTATGAGTTGAGCTTGTTTTGCAGAGAATAAGAGCGCACACTAACACTTCGCTATCGATAGAAATAATGCCTAAAAGCATGATCTAAAATCGATTTGAGTGCATCGACCTTGATACTTTTTCAATGGTTCGAGTCTAAGTGGTGGGTTGGCGATCATCTTTCTACGTCCTAAGAGCAAGGCGCATAAAAACACCATCTACTCCGTTGCACTCTTGAACGAGATGCAAGAGTATACCGTCATCGGTAGCTTGGGTCTAAATAGAAGTTGAATCCCTTCAAATCCGACATCCTAGAAGCCTAGTGTGTTCGCAAAATCAATAAAAGAAGAATAAAGAAAGAAAGAAAAAAATGGAATGAAAGAATAAAAAAGCTCGAGAGTAAAACAAGTATCCTCTTTGATGATGTGATTAGCATTTGTTTGAAGTCTCGTTTGGTAGAGAGCGTTGCAGTTTCTCATTTAGCTCGTCTTTGATTTACTTTCTTACATGGTGAACCTAAGATGAAGACTGAAGGTTATTAGGTCAAAATTTGCTCTAACTTGTTTGATGATCGATTGCGTTTGCTTTAGCGGTATTTCTAGGGGAAAGGGGAATTCTCGACTTTTATATCTCCCACGTGTTCCACCTTTACGTTTTCTTAGGGACAAGCAAACATTCAAGTCTGGGGGATTTTGATCATCTCGTTTTCGTACACGATTCTCGCATGATTTTAGATATGTTTATGACGATAGTTACGATGCTTACATGTGATTTGTATCCGTTTTATTTGTTTTCGTTTTTTTATGTTCTTATAGGTTTTTATGCGTATTTGATTCGTTTCGGAGCTAAAGAACATACACGAGACAAAGTACGAGAGTAAGAGATTATAACGAAGCAAACGGGAAGAGAAATAGGCAAGGAATGCAACACAACATGAGGAGATAAGGCCCCCCACGGGGTGGTTTCCTTAGCCCGCTCAGGCTGAACATCCAGCAGCACTTGCCCGAGTCGTGCTCATCTTCGGCACGCATGGATTGAGCTGCATGAGGAGCATGCGCGTGGGGCTCTCCTTAGCCCATGCGGGGTGGTGTTCCAGCAGGTTGTGCCCGAGTCGTACTAACCCTTAGCACGCGTGGGTTGTTCAAGAGCAAGGGAGCCCGCACGGATTGCCTCCTTAGCCCACGCGGGGGATGGCTGTAACAACTTCCCTAGAAGTTCTCTAACGGGGAATTCGTATAAAAATGGATCCCAAATTGAGTTCAGAAGCAAGCAAGCACAGAGGAGAACCCTAGAAGGGTACACAACATCCATCAATCCATTCAAGAGCCCTCTTTGACGGGAGACACACCAAGGAGTCGAGAGTCGATTCGGGATCATCACTCGTTTGATATTTCTATGATCCTTACTCTATTGTTTCGTTTATGTTGTTTAGACTCATGATCGAGTATTAGATTTGTTCTAGGAGAAGGGATTAGCCCATGGCTATCGCGGTACCATCTTTGATTTGTTTATGAATGCATTTCCCCTTTTTGTTTAACTATTTTTTGTCTAAGCGCTTAATGACTTTTGTTTACGAATAGCCACGTATATACATGTGTTGGGGATTAGGAGAAGGACTAAAAGGTGAATTCTAGTCCTAGAAGATCAGACTTAGAATAACCGAGACTAGGTCACGAAATTAGGGTAGTAACGGTTGAGGGTTGAATTGGGTGAATGATGGATCGTAATGGGATTTAGTTGGGGTGTCAGCCACGAAAGTAGGGGATGACTCAATCTAACCACATTACTATACCTTGAGAGAGGGTAGGTTCTACATTAGGATCGTCCGCCTTAAATATCTTGTAGAGAATTCACAATTGATAGATCGGAGATAGGTTTCGGAGGCTATGCGGGGAAATCAGATTCTAGGCCGTTTGTCTCTTTGTTTAGAACTCAGTTATCCACTGCATCATCATAATACTTGCATCTTACCATCCTTATTCTTTTGCAGCAAGCATTGATTCTACTTTTGATTCTTAGATCGTGTTACATTAGTCCTCGTGGGATCGACACCTTAACTACTACACACGTGTCGTGCACTTGCGGGTTAATCCTTTTGATAGCACATCTGATTTTAATCCTTTTGGAATGTCTGGGAGGAAATATTTGTTATGGCCGAATATTATGACCCCATAAAATTTATCACTAGACATTTGTATGCAGAAAAAACTTTTGTTCTTAACAATACTGATTGAAGAATTAAAATATTTGTGGGAAGAGGTTCAATGATACAAATTCTCAATGTGATATAATTTTATGTTATAAGGTTCTCTTATGTGGACAATAAGTGATTTTCCAAGTTATGGTATATTATCTTGATAGACAATGCATGGTCGATTGGCTTGTCCTAGTGCATGGATGAAACATAAGCTTTCTAAACGAAAAATGGAAGAAAGACATGTTGACTTGATTGTCATTATTTTTTTTCTTCCCGCTGATAATACACTGCGTAACAAAAAAAAATTTAAGAGGAATGTAGTTGTACGTAAGTCTTCTCCTCAAGTTTTGACCTGTGAAGAGATTTTATGTGAGTGATTTCTTGCTTTGGACATTTCTAGGAGTATCTATTGCAGAGGAAAGAACATCTAAAAATTGGTTGATATGGAGTTACTTATAATTGATACACGAAAATTATATTTTGGGATCTACTGTATTGGGAAAAACTAAAAATTTGACATAATCGTGTTGTCATGAATATAGAGAATAATTTTTTGATAACATCATCAACATAGTGTTGAATGTCACAAGAAATACGAAAGATAATATTAGATCACACATGGATTTTAAATAATATTTATCACGAAGGATTACACATAACTCATAATGGTAAAGCTCCAATCCCGATATTCAGAATGAAAAATGATGGAAAAAATATAAGCTTGAAAACTAGCATTCTAGGGTGATCCTTAGTTGACTAAGTGTTAATCTATGCATAGAGTAATAAAATCAATCCTAAACTCGAATTCTCTAATTTGGCTAAGTTCGACATTTCGTTAAAAAAATGCTTAGTTGGTACTAAGTTCAGTGTATGTAGCTATCTGGGCAAGGGAAATTCTCTAATCTCCTAGACATCATAATGGCTTGATGGATGCGTGTCTACATGTTCGTGCTTAACGGGTTCTATTTTTTTACAAAAAAACCCCAAATGCATCTAATGATCCTATATACATGCTAAGTGATCCTAAATAAAAGTTATGATGTCAATAAATGCATCCCCTAGACTTAGATCAAAACATCATCTGCAATGTGAAACTAGTCTAAGAAAGATAACCATAAAGGGTAAAGAGAAATAGGCAAGAATACATAACCTTAACATAACTAGAAGTAATGACGTGTTCATGCACATATTTTTGCTAAATATGTTTTCATGGTATTCCATCTCAATTCCAATCGGTTCAGCTCGCGATCTTTCGATGTTGTATTTACTCAATTGTTTAACTTGAAAAACACAATTACGAAAAGATAGGAAGTCTCTAATACAAAACACCAAAAATAGTAAAGACAAACATCATAGAACGTACTACAGTAGATGAGAAGCTAATAAGATGAAAACATAAAAAGAAAATGGTAAAATATGTGTCACTGATGAAAGCCCAAAAGCTTTATGGCTCGGAATGTCTCAAAGTGCTGGAGATTAAATGTATCCATGAGCTCTTACGATGTCTGTATGATCTGCCATTGTGTACGTCACATCCCTTGTATTTCCTTTCATAGTTCTTCATACTTTCTATGCCCATACTCTTGATGTTGAGTGTAGTCGAACGAGGTGCGTTCGATGGTCGCGATTCATGGTAAAAGAGTGGTGGTGGTGCGGTGTAGCATAGAACACAATATCCAAAGAATGTGTTCGTGATGGGTTGGCAGCCAAGATCTTTAGCTTTCCTAGCTTGTCTCTTCTCTGAGGTTCTCTGAGTCGGAGTCGAAATCACACTTTAGTGAGGGAAGGAAGGAAACTCTTGGGAAGAACCATCTATAGTTTGTGATTCCCTTCCTCAGTTAGATCTTGTTAATGAGGCTGCCCTCATATATGCGTCTTGGTCTATAGGCAGATTGATCCAACATGTACGAGCTTTCTACAATTTCACCACTACATAATCCCAATTTAATATCCAAACATTGTGCAATAAGGGAAACAATACCTTCAACGCATATGGATGCATTCTTCAGTTCCTTCTCATCGAATAGATTTTGTATATGATGAGCTATGAAGGATGATTTATTGATGTATCCGATTTTCAAATTATCTTTTGTATAGATGTGCTGAAGCCCAACTTAGATACTAATCAAACTGTTATTACTCCATATTAACTCGCATATTTCCACCACGTTTTAGATAGTTTTGACCTCTTTTAGTTCTTTTTACACCTTGTTCGCTTTGTTAATGATATTATAGGCCATTGTAACCAATGGGTATATTAACGATGAAACGAAGAAAGTTACATCACAAATAGAGCATCATGGGCTAAGGCAGAGAAAATGGTCGACTAGAGCAACTAATCGTTCAGTCGAGCAAAATGAAGAACGAGATGCACCAAAATTCTAGAGAGAACATTCAACCCAAGCACTTCATTGCTCGGTCGAGCAGAAGGTATGAACTTCTTAAAGTTAGTTCCAGACGCTCCAAACTTCAATGCACACACGCAAAAACAACAACCTCTCGGTCCGAGTAGAGGAAAAGATCGAGCGAACAATTTGTTAAAAACGCTAAGAAATTTGAATTTGAATTTCTAAAGAACAGAAAAAGATCATAAAAGGTTTGGAAGAACTAGTGGCCTAGGAGTGGAAACAAAAAATAAGAATAAAAGAAACTTTTGGGTTCTGCTAAAAGAAGAAGATTGAAATCGTCGGATCAAACTATCAGCAAAGACGAGAAGAAGGCGAGGCCACAGTGGCAACTGATCGACATAGGTTGATTGAGCAATATCAACCTTCATTTTTCTTTGTTTCTTGTTGTTGTTTGATCCCGAGATGTCGAATCACCTAGTAGATCCATCCATGCTTTAGGCTAGAAATGTTATGTATTTGGATTTAATGTGCTTAATGATCAGATTTATTGTTATTTGGACTTTATGGTCTAATACATGTTTTAATTCTTTTGAACCTTATATGGTCACTCGAATTTGTTGGGTAATCCTAAACTCTTGAGCTAGGTTTTGGGATTAGTCAGGCCTAACCCATATTTGACATGGTATCAGAGCCTGGTTTATCCTGATTTGAGTATACCAATGTTGGGCCCCTGATTATGTGTTCATGCTCCAAGATCGAGTCTGGGCATGTGGGGGATTGTTGTCATGTATCGTCCCACATTGGCTAAGTACATGAACCTAGTCTCATATATATGGTGTTGGGAAATCCTAAACTCTTGAGCTAGCTTTTGGGATTAGTTAGGCCCAATCCATATTTGACCGAATTGAATGTCGGATGGTATAATATCAGACAAAGACGTTAGGTTATATTAGAACACATGTATTTAGATAGATATGATTGATGATACCTACGAGTGGGTTAATCAATCTAGGAATTGGGATATCGACATGTATTGCATTCAATGTGAAGGTCATAGACGTCAATGACTTAGAATTCAGTGAATAGAAGTCTACGTTGTGAGAGCAGGTAGGTATACTAATACGTTGAAATATAAGTTATTAGACTTATGACACTAGTAAGCTATATAGTAGAACAAGGTTTACGCTGCAAGAACATGTAGATTCAGATTTACACTGCGAGAACAGGTAGATTCGGATTTACATTGCGAGAGCAAGTAGATCCACCTTTAGATGATGGAATTCCCTGACAGAACAAAAGCGATAGTATCCGATATCTTTAATGAATCCACATACATAAAAGAAACACTCTAATCTATAAGCACTGTCTCGATGTAAATAGTTGTATCATACATTTCGGATATATTCCAAGTACATATAACATCTTACCTTGTTCATGACTGTAATTTTCTCAGGATTAATAGTCTAGATCACATTATTACTTTTGTTCGACCCTGGTACTACATGCTCCATATCCTTGCTGAAAGTTTAGGTGTCAATATTAAAACTTGATTAGAATTAGATCACAACTAGACAAAGCATCAAATTTTTGGTGTTGTTGCCGGAAACTTTAGACAATTTAGTTATTAATGTATGAATCTAGGTCATTGTTTTTTATTTTGTTTTTAGTCCGCTTTTGATATCCCTTCTTTTTTTTTTCTTTGTAGGTACACAGCCCAATTCAGAGGAAAAAATCGAAAGCAAGAAGGAAGATTATATGGTCGACAACATTGAAAACATGATTTCAGAACTGGAAACTCATAGAGCATATACCACTCCTAAGCACAACCAATGTTTGTCTGTATATACTGAATCAAATTGCTTTCTAAGGGATATTATATGAGGATCTGAATCTTTAGTTGAAGAAGTTTAAAAATTTGGGTGGTTCACTCAAGCTAGTCCAAGGAGTAATATAAGAGATTTTCATGCTATTAGCCTTTCCATTTTCTCTTCAGGACCGAGCACGTGAATGGTTATACACATTAGCTTCAGGCTCTATCCATACATGGAGTCAACTTGAAGAACGGTTTATGATAAAATTCTTTCCACCTCATAAGATACAAGCTATGAAGAACAAATCAACACTTTCACTCAAGAAGATGATGAGACATTTTATGAGGCTTGGGAATGATTCAAGGGCTATCAATGTGCTTGTCCACATCACGGGATGGATCGGAAGTACCTCATATCAACTTTGATGGAAGGAATCCGAGAAGAAATCCTTGTTTGTATATATGTAGAACGTGGATGTTCACTGTACGATCTTCGTTTTAGTTAGCTAGAAGAACGACTTGAGAAGATGGCTAGTGAGAGGAATGATCCAATTAACTGCGTAAGGAGAGTTCCAACGAGAGAGACAACAATTGAGGTTCCAAGCTGAAATTTCAAATAGCCGCCATAAACCAGACAATATAGATCTCCAAGGATATAAAGACGATCATCCGGTGATATGTTTGACGAAAAGATGAACGAAGATGTGAATTACTTGTCGAACCACCTCTATTCGAACACATATACCGCAAATATGAAGAATTAACAAAAGGGGATATTTCAGCCTCATGTACTCCCGAGGGAAATTTGATTGAACAATAGCAACACGAAGGGACGTCAAGATCAAATCTATATTCTCTTAGTTGTTGCAGGAACAAAAATCTCATAATGCGGAGTTTTGTATGATGAAGGCTGAACACGATCACTCCAAGCAGACGATGGGCCATCAAATGAAGGAAATCCAAATGCATCTAACGATGTTGGATACTCAAGTCGTTCAGCTTGAGTACACTCCCTCTCGAATAAATGGAGTACTCCTGGTGAAACTTGATCTAAACCCTCGAGAGCAGTGCAACACTATTGCATTGAGAAGCAGGTAGGAGCTTGCAGAACCTGTTCACCACCGATTCGAGAGGGGAGAAGCTATGAAGTGTACTCCTACGGATGTTCCTAGGTCTGTAGAAAGAATAACCCCCATGATGACAACCAAAAAAAGAAAAAGAGCGGGCATATGTTCCACCACCACCAAAAAATGCCCCCTACCTTTTCCATCTCAAAAAATAAATGACAGTCAAATGCTAGATTTGCAGAAATGGTGAAGAAGATGGAAATAACAATGCCATTTGACGAGGCCATCATGCAAATTTTTTGAAAGAAATGCTGTCCAAGAAGCATTGTATCAAGAACGAGATGGTGACACTCAATCCCGAATATAGAGCCATCATACAACATGAACTACCCTCTAAGTGGACAGACATAGGTAACTTCTTGATCCCATGTAAATTGGGCAACATTTATGTTGAATGTGCTCTTTGTGATTTAGATGCTAGCGTGAGTTTACTCTCTTTATCAATCTACAAGAGGCTCAACATAGGCAAGCTTAAACTCATAAGAATGCATTGTGATTAGTGGATCGTTCAATTAAATCCATTAGGCATACTTGACGAATTGCCTTTGAAGATGGAAGACTACTATCACTACAAGAAATTCACGGATTAGAGACTGAAGAATCAGTCCCTAATCCGTCCGGAAACGCATTTAGGGACTGATTAGGGACTGACACGAGCCGTCCGCAAATGAGCGTCGGCAATCAGTTCCAGTCCGCAATCCGTCCGAAAATACAAACGGCAATCGTAGACCGCAAACCGTCAATTTCGGACGTAATGGATAGTCCGAAAACCGTCCGGAAATTTCCGGACGGCAGACCTCCGTCGGGAAATTTCCCGACGGAGAAATGACGCCGGGAAATAATTTTTTAAAAAAAATTCTGGACGGTGAAAAGCCGTCGGGAACGGAAATTTCCGGACGGTGAAAAGCCGTCGGAAAAGTTTCCGGACGGAGAAAAGTCGTCGGGAAATTTTCGGACGACAGCCTTCCATCCGGATATTTTTTAAAAAAAATTAAAACATAAAATTAAAAAAATGAAATTAAATAAAAACATTCATATAATAATATTTAAATTATCCGTTTACAAATTAGTAGGTAATAATTGGGAATCATTATCATCGTTAGCATCATTGTTTTCGGCCGTATCCCAATTGATAAAAGGCATATGTGCTTTCATCATCCTGAGCCACTGGTCACATTCTCTTCTTGATTGCTCTACTTCTCTTTGCAGAGCGCTGACATGTGAGTTTTGTTGTTCTAGTTGTGCTTTCATCTCCGAGATTGTATTTTGTAATTCCTCGTTCGCGACCTTTTCCTTGCCTTTGTAGGAACTCGCACGTTTTGATGACATTCCTCCAAGACCAAATAGATGACCTTTGTACGGCGTTACGTGCTACAAAAAAATATTGATAATTAATTTAAATTATTAATAAAAAAAATTATTGTAAAAATGTATTAAATTTACCTCGAAATACATCTCGTTGTATTCTTCTTGAGAAAGAGTCGGTTGCGTCCCATCTTCTCTTGGCGGGATTTGGGACACTCGTTCCGATGCCATGTTATCAACATCGTCGTGAATTTGTTTTGCCCTGGCATCTACCCACGAACCGTCAGATTTTTTCTTGTGTGTACGTTCTAACAACTCCACGTACGACGGTTCACATCCTTTCTCTTTCCTCTAAAACAAATTTGATGTTTTACGTATTAACAAATGTCACTCCTAGTAAAACTTAAAAAACCTTTTAAATCTTACCATATCTTCGTAAACCTCCGCGAAAGAGCGGGAACCAGCAGTATGTGCAATAGTACCATATCCCGATCTATCAGAACGATGAGATCGACTAGCGCGTTCACTTCTCTGCTTAAACTGAGGAGAGTCCCAATGTGCAAGCAACTGTCCCCAGACATCATCAGGGATCCAAGTGGGTTTGACATTGGTTGTCTCCCAGTCTTTTCTTGTTTCGTATAAAAGAGTTTTCAATCGCTCTCCCGCATGCTTTTGAAATTCGGACTTTACTAGTCCGGTTATTGCAGGATCCCAATAAAATTTTTGCTGAAAATTATAAAATAAGTATGTATTTTTATTTTAAGTTTAGAATTTATAATGAAATGAATATTTTAAAAAAATATACCACGAAAGCTTTCCACCATCGTTCCTTTACTTCGGGATCCGTTCGCGTCCAATTGTAACTTAGACGATCATAATCAGCTTTCATTATCTTTGTGAGATGACGATTAAGCTGCTTACGACCAAACCTAAAAATTAAAATATATTAAGACTTGATACTTAATTAGTTACTAAATCCGAGCATGCACGAAGTAGTTAAGACAGAAGTTTTAAAATTGTTAGATGTGGGTACCATATACCCGATATCTGACAGTTCATGAGTTAGTCATGTCCAAGTCATACCTAAGAAGGAAGGATCACGATAATCCCCATTGAAAAAAATAAATAACCGATGAGGACAGTAATAGGTTGGAGAATGTGTATACACTGTTAGAAATTTAATTCGAACACTATAAATGATCATTTTCTGTTACCTTTCATTGATCAAATTCTTGAACTGGCATTTCATTTTCATTTGTTATTTCTACACGACTATTCAGGATTATTTCAAATTCAGATACATCCAAATGGCCACGAGAAGGAAACATTCACATGTCCTTATGGCACTTTTGCCCATCGTCGAATGTAGTTTGGCCTTTACAATGCACCCACAACTTTCACGGTGTATTATGTCCATCTTCTCAGACATTATAGGGGATATTATAGAGATTTTATGGACGACTTTTTGGTCTGTGGAACCTCCTTTGTGCTTGTCTAACAAATATTTAAAAAGTGTTATACAAGTTTCTTCAAGCCAATCTCGTGATCAATAGGGATAAATACCATTTTATGGTACATGAAGGAATAATGCTTGGACAAAAGATATTTACCAAGGCCATAGAGATCGATATAGCAAAGATCGAGGTTATTGAGAAGTTACCACCACCGAAAAATGTCAAAGGCTTGAGGAGTTTCTTGGGGCATGCATGATTCTATCATCGATTCATACGAGATTTCTCAAAGATGTCAAGGCCACTCACCGAAATTTTGAGCAAGGACATACCATTTGATTTCAACGCAGAACGAATGATTGCCTTAGAGTCGCTAAAGAAAGCATTATAATATCATCTCTGATTTTTCAACCACCGGAATGGGAGATACCATTTGAGATTTTATGTGACGCTAGTGATTACGCAATGGGAGCATTTTTAGGCTAAGGAAAAGATTGGGTTGTACACGCAATTATTTTGCGATCCACACTCTAGATGATGCGCAAGTGAACACTTAATAACAGGTAAAGAGTTTCTTGCGGTGGTCTTCGCCTTTGAAAAATTAAGATCATATCTCGTGGGGTCGTAAGTCATTGTCTAGATCGATCGCATTGTATTGTGATATCTTCTCACAAAGAAATATGCAAAACTCTGACTCATTAGATTGCTCAATTTAGAGATACGAGACAAGAAAGGAGCAGATAATGGAGTTGCTGATCATTTGACTCATCTCGAGATCTCTGAGGATGTCCAGAGATGAACATCTTCTCACCCTCTCTGCTGTAGACACCCCATGGTATGCAGAAATTGTTTATCTATTTGGCGGGGAAGGTGCTACTGCCACATCTGAACTATCACGGGAGAAAGAAGTTCCTCTATGACATCCGACACTACTATAGGGATGAACCTTTCCTTTTCAAATGGGGGCTAGATGAGATTTTATGACTATGCATCCTCGAGGAAGAGATCCAAAGCTCATATTCCACTGTCGTGGGATCGAAGGTCATTGTCTAGATCGATCACATTGTATTGCGATATCTTTGCACAAATAAATATGCAAAACTCTGACTCATTAGATTGTTCGATTTAGAGATACGAGACAAGAAAGGAGTAGATAATGGAGTTTTTGATCATTTGACTAATCTCGAGATCTCCGAGGATGTCCAGAGATGAAAATCTTCTCACCCTCTTTGCTGTAGACACCCCATGGTATGCAGAAATTGTTTATCTATTTGGCGGGGAAGGTGCTACTGTCACATTTGAACTATTACGGGAGAAAGAAGTTCCTCTATGACATCCGATACTACTATAGGGATGAACCTTTCCTTTTCAAATGGGGGCTAGATGAGATTTTATGACAATGCATCCTCGAGGAAGAGATCCAAAGCTCATATTCCACTGTCGTGGGGTCGAAGGTCATTGTCTAGATCGATCACATTGTATTGCGATATCTTTGCACAAAGAAATATGCAAAACTCTGACTCATTAGATTGTTTAATTTAGAGATACGAGAAAAGAAAGGAGTATATAATGGAGTTGTTGATCATTTTACTTATCTCGAGATCTCCGAGGATGTCCAGAGATGAAAATCTTCTCACCCTCTCTGCTGTAGACACCCCATGGTATGCAGAAATTGTTTATCTATTTGGCGGGGAAGGTGCTACTGCCACATCCGAACAATCACGGGAGAAAGAAGTTCCTCTATGACATCCGACACTACTATAGGGATGAACCTTTCCTTTTCAAATGGGGGCTAGATGAGCTTTTATGACGATGCATCCTCGAGGAAGAGATCCAAAGCTCATATTCCACTGTCGTGGGGTCGAAGGTCATTTTCTAGATCGATCACATTGTATTGCGATATCTTTGCACAAAGAAATATGCAAAACTCTGACTCATTAGATTGTTCAATTTAGAGATACGAGAAAAGAAAGGAGTAGATAATGGAGTTGTTGATCATTTGACTCATCTCGAGATCTCTGAGGATGTCCAGAGATGAAAATCTTCTCACCCTCTCTGTTGTAGACACCCCATGGTATGCAGAAATTGTTTATCTATTTGGCGGGGAAGGTTCTACTGCCACATCTGAACTATCACGGGAGAAAGAAGTTCCTTTATGGCATCCGACACTACTATAGGGATGAACCTTTCCTTTTCAAATGGGGGCTAAATGAGCTTTTATGACGATGCATCCTCGAGGAAGAGATCCAAAGCTCATATTCCACTGTCATGGGGTCGAAGGTCATTGTCTAGATCAATCACATTGTATTGCGATATCTTTGCATAAAGAAATATGCAAAACTCTGACTCATTAGATTGTTCGATTTAGAGATACGAGACAAGAAAGAATCAGATAATGGAGTTGCTGATCATTTGACTCATCTAGAGATCGCCGAGGATGTCCAGAGATGAAAATCTTCTCACCCTCTCTGCTGTAGACACCCCATGGTATGCACAAATTGTTTATCTATTTGGCGGGGAAGGTGCTACTGCCACATCTAAACAATCACTGTCACTCCTCGGATTATGCTAGAAACTTTGTAGCATCTAAGACTTCTTAAAGAATTTTGCAAGCAGGTTTTATTGGTCTACATTAGTCATGGACGTTTACAAATTTTTCTCGGCTTGCAAAAATTTTCAGATAACATGACCAACTCTACACTTTGTTTCTATCACAGTTCTTCCTTTCCAGCAAGATGATTCAGATGAGGGAAGAAATTATGAAATTCAGATGTAGAGAAGGGGAGACTTTATTTAAGGCTTGGGGAAGATTTAATGACCTATTATAGATGTGCCCACACCATGGCCTAGAGCAGTGGTACGTGATTGCCTTTGATTTGCTTTCTCGTGGAGAGATTTACGATTTTTTTGCTTGGTTTGCCTTTGATTTGCTTTCCCGTAGGTAACCATGATAAACCTAGGATGAAGACTCAAAAGTAATAGGCCGAATTTTCTTACAACTTGCTAGTTGATCGATTAGGTTCGCTTTGTCGGTGTCTCTAAAAGAAAGGGGAATTCTCGTTTTGTATCTTCCATGTGTTCCACACTTATGTTTGCTTAGGGACAAGCAAACATTCAAGTTTGGGGGATTTCGATCATCTCCCATGTGTTCCACCTCTGCGACCCTTTGTCCCCTGCGACCCTTGGACCCTCTGCGACCTTTATTACAATAATAGTAAATCCACAAAAACATCGATACTAACAATAATACATTCTATTGAATAATAGTAAAAAATCAACCAAATACAAACATGAATTTTGTTGTTCAAATGAGGTTCAACGCAATCAAAATACAACGGAATTCAATCTATGAAGATTATAGGGGCAAGCAGTGGACAAGGTACATCATCAAGAACGGTGTCCAGTTCGACTTTGAGGGTACAACCCACGTTAAAGCCATTATCGTGACAAAACTTTGTCCAACCCCTGGTGATGCTAGCGCCGCCGCGTTTCACGGGCCTTAGATCTGCCTCCCAAATGTCCGTGTAATTGGTTATCAGCTCAACCTTACATCGTCTACCGCAATGACCATTCGACCTCGCAAATTGTATCGGAAGTATCTGCGATAAACGAATAAATTTACAACAACGCCAAACTAATGCATATATGGCTTGATTTGATGAATCGAATAAATCGGTTTGAGTTCACTTACCACTGCATCTATCGCCAGATTTGAACGTGTGACTGTTACCGTGAAAATCCTCTCACCAAAAGAAGATGACCCTGACATCGAATCGCCGTCACCAGTCGTTTGCATTTTCGGCAAGATGATGATGATGATGATGAGAGTTAGAGAGAGAGAGTGTGTGTCGTTATTAGAAAAAAGAAACGGGGAATACGAAAAGACATGACCCTGACATCGAATCGCC
>CM071864.1:39624521-39686301 GCA_036759665.1 Gynandropsis gynandra | reverse complement strand
ATTTCTTTCTTGCTATAAACTTTTAAACAGGTTTTACGTCGAAAAACTCTCATTTCTTTCTTGCTATAAACTTTTAAACAGGTTTCACGTCGAAAAACTGTTCGGCTTTCTCGTTTTTGACAGTTTTTCACGTTGGAAAACTGCCGAACGTGGGTTTTTCCACGTTCGAACATTAAGGCAAGTTTGTCTTTTCTTCAGTTTTTTTTCGGATTTAATAATTATTTTAGGGAAGGTTATTTTTGAAATGGTTTAGCCCTATAAGGGTATTTCTGATATTCCGCCTATTTAATGATTTGTTAATATCTAATTAATATATGGGAATTTTGGAGGAATTTGAATAGTTGAGAAGGATAAGACTAGGAGAATTGGATGAATGCTAAAGTTAACGGAGAATCGAATTAAAGTATATTATCAAGGGATAAATAAGATTAGGACTAAAAGTCAAAAGAGGAATCGGATGAAAATCAAATTCGAGCGCTGATTCAGACTGAAACATAGGTTGATTACCTTATAGATTATATCCAAACTTATGAGTAGTTTGTATGTCAGATTCAAAAAAACTAGCTATAAATTTTTAATTTTTTTAATATAATTTAGTACTTTATAATGCTTTATTAAATATCTCATCTAATTAATAATTTGTTGTCGGGTATTTATATTGGATGCGGTGGAATAGAAATTGTTTAACGTGGAACTCATGAAAAAGTTAGAAGTACTTAATTTAGAATATTACTTCAAGTTATAGTGACACAAATTTTTTTATAGTTGTGAGAAACTACATACGTTTAATAACTATTATTCGATTATTTAATGAAAACTCGGACACTCTTCAATCCCAATTGTTCTTATAATAATGTACACAACAATATAATTCAGTCATTTAACACCAATATTATTTCTACTAGAAATAGGATATGAGGGAGATGTTAGAACTAATAATAAGGTAATCTATGGTTAGGATAAATAGAAAGGTTACAATTATGGAGAAACACACATGTGTATATACTTTAAAAATGACTCGATCATTAGAAAAAATTAAGTTGAAAAATGAGAGTTATGTCTGGTATCTTAGTTTAGATTTGAAATTGATGATGATGAAACTTTTTATGTAACTACTTGCAGCAATAGACATGCATAAGATGGGATATGAATGATATTTCTTTCAATATACATATTATGTGGTGATGAAAAGGAAAACAACTATTGAATCTTATATTATTGAAGATTATTTGGAGTGTAAATGACAAAAGACTTATAGGGTATATATTTCTCCAACTTGATGCAAAATTTTGGAAGCTTATATCTAAAATCTTATCAATTCGTCGACGATAAAAATAACATGTCTCGTAGACCAAAGAAATATCGTAGAAAAAAAATTTCAAACAATTCTCCACATAAAAAATGACTTAGACAGACATATAATTCATTGTAATTGATATGATTCATTTAAATATTACATAGATCACGTAAAGAACTACATGAGTTCCAAGTAATTTACGCTTCTGTATATTCTATTTTAACTTTTCAATAAATACATTATGTTTTAGTTTTTTATTTTCAGTAAAATGGCTATATTGTAGCATCCTCTCATCCCAAGTCTAGAATTACACCATTTTAATTTTCAAAAGTGTTCGATAACATGTATTTTGTTGATTTTGTCTCAAATTATGACATATTCTCATATATATGTTTTTTTTTTTTTGTTTTAACAGAATCATTAAGTTAGTGGCAGAACAAATTCGATTTGACAGAATCGTTTTAAAGGACAACGGTGACATAGTCATTTTAAGAACAAGTTGTGATAATATAATCATATGTTGTTTGTTAGGTTTTGGTTGAATCATTTCGTAACCATGAATTTGTTGTATCTTTAATGAAATTAATGTATACATTAAGTCATGTAGAAATTACTGTATCTATTAGTTTTTGGCGATTTTATTATTTCTATGTGTTAGTTTAAGATGTACTTACTATGTCGGTTTAATTTTTAGCATGAATTTATTGTAACCATTATCATGTTGTCTACTTATGTTATTGCAACAGTGTCCTTGTACTTTTCTTCTAAATCAATAAATTGAAGTCTAGTTCTCTCGTTATTTATCGAATAAGGTTATTTAGTGAAGTAATCTAAACGTGTCGCATCTGTTATATACGTGTATACCTCTCAAATTTCATAAAAGCTAATTATAATTTATAACTATAAAAATGTTAGCCTTAATGAAAATATGTGGTGCATATGCTTCGAATATTTGACACAACACAATCGCATTATAATTATTAAATTACGACTATACCACTACATTACGATTTATACATTACGACTATGCGGTTACTATATGCAAATATTTGTAAATTAACCCATAGAATCAATGAAAACTAAATACAATAGGATCAAAATATTTTAACCAATTATATAATTTGAATTTAAACGACTTAAATTGTGATTATAACAGAATCCAGAATTCTACATATTCTAATATTATTTAATTATTTATGTCGGAAAATTCTATTTAATAAAATGTTTCTAATATAAGCAAACAAAAACACTGATACCCTAAGCCTGCAACATAATTGCAAATAAAAAAGTGCAAATATGAACTCGTGTTGTTATTATCCCTTTCCTATACCATCCAATATTTTGCAACTCTAATAACGCCGGCGATATTTTAAGATCGCTTAACAGAGTTATGCAATAATGCGTGGTAAAAACGAAAGATCGATCTGACCTTTGCCTTTCCTTTGATTGTTGTGATGATGAATTGAAAGCCGAATCATCTTCTCCTGACAGCAGAAGTAGTAGAGCCTCGTTGATTCACGGCTGCAGACTGTTGTCCTTGAGGCCCTGCCTGTTCTTCCACCGCGTTCGTGGCTTGTGTTACGGCATTCATCACTATGAGCCCAAGGGGGATCAAGTACATCCACTGACACAAATCATTCCACAACATAAGATTATTGAGAAACGATTTGCAGGGAAAAAGAATCGTAAGTTGTTCACAAAGGCATCCACTATTATTCAGTCTCGAACAATAGCAGTGTTTTTACTCACGTATTTGGCCCAAAATGATCTCTCTGGAGGCTGTTCGGCTACACCCTCCACTTCCTCACCACCCAGAATTTCCTCGGCGAATATTGGAGTTCTTTCAAAGTCAGAGCAGAACTAAGAGAGTTAGAATCTAACAAATGAATCCATAGAAAAAAGTTAAAGAAGCACAGAAGGCATATTGTACTACCTTGGTGCCTGCTCACCGCTTTTCAAAATCGTGTGGGAGTTGAAAGACCACTTTGATGGCTGTTTCAACCAAAATAATAGATGAAACGAGTGAGCCATGAACAAGCAAAAACAGAGCCCCATAGTGTATTCCCTTCGGCATTTACAGAATCCAAGGTTCAATTTCTAACTGTAGAGATATGTAAATGTATACAAAGTTCTGGAGTGAAACTAGAACGGGCGGATAGCAGAACACTCCTAAATTATTCATTCTACTTAAAAACATTAAGAAAGCAAGACAATCCTTTCTGGATTAAAATATGCAGGAAAGAGAACCAGATTCCAGACATAGTATATAAACAAGGAGATATTATGAGTCATTATGTGATCTGAGATCATATTTAATTCATCCATCTGATCTAGATATCACTCGTTCCGCGATCTGAGTTCAAATTTAATCCATCCTATCGAACTTTTCCGATTTGGAAATAACATGAAAAGCTCAAATAGCAATCTTGACTTACGAGTTTCAACTGTCGGGGATAGGGGCATGCTCCAGGAGAACCATAATTGATTGCCAAGATGTTGACACCGTCCTGAAATTGAATGAAATAGTAATCAAGTAAATAGAATGAGACTAACACAGTAATTCACCATGCCAAATGTCCTAATTTCTCAGTAAAGACAACATTCAAGCTAAGTCTGATCTCAGAGGAACTGATGACTGAAACGGAAAGAAATTACCATGTGTATAACAAAATGCTCATCCAAACCATCCCGTGGAAGACATCTCTGCAACAAACATTAACAGTGTTTGAGAAAAGCAGATGGATAAGAATGAAAAGGAAACGATTAGCAGAGGAAATTTGCAGAAGAGATAAAAAGCGAGCACCTAGGTTTACACGGCAACAAATCTAATTCGTCTCCATCTATCCACAAAATTATTTCTCTATCTCATTCTAACAATCAGAGAAAAATATTAAAAGGGAAGAATATAGATGGATTAAAGTTCTAAAAACTGTAAGCTGTTTTAGTAATTCAAAGAGTGAGCCTAATTAAACTAGCTTCTAATGTAAGAGACAACCACAAACGATAAAGACAAACATATCTTTTACCTGTAAGGCATAAAATTTGAGATCACATTTTCGATATAGTAAAGTATCTCTAGTCAGTGCAGAAAAAAAAATGCCTGATAACTCAACAACATAACGAAGCGTCAAACTATTGAAGGGAAGAAAGCACAAGCAGATCGACAGAAAGATAAATCATGGTAAAGGTTGATTTGAACTTACAGCTCTGACTGATGCCATCACATAATCTCTTCCAGGTGAACTCAACACATTAGCTGGAAGTCTTATTCTATAGAAGTCATCTCCTTTCAGCAGAGTCTACCAAGTGATTCCAACAGAGCATTAGAATTCTCTTCCCCTGGGGAAAACCATAACTTTCAAAGATCAATAGAGAAATTACCTTAAATTTATCTTTATCTTCATCTGAAAGACCATTCCTTGAGAACCGCAGCTTGGTTACCGTCTGTGTCCAACAAGAGTAAGGTTAATGGATGATAACACAATCACATAGCATTACGTCAAGCAAGATAGAAGTAGTTCACTCCCAATGAGATAGAGATCACAAAAAACCTATGATAATGAACAACTAACCAATCCATTACCATCCCTGCCTATTCCATCCAGCTTCCTGCCCGTCACTCAATTTAGGCACTGTGACTTTCGGGTGTCTCTAAAAATCTAAATATTTGTGATTTTATCGTTACATTATAAGTAGCTTCAGCCCAAACAAGCCATGTCCCAACAATTGCACTGTAAACTAAACAACATCTAAGACCTTGTCCTGACATTTTCCCACTTATCAACGCGAAACTAATAAAACCAATTACAACAAAAAAGAAAGAAGTTCGGACTATCCGACTGATATTCAAACATCAAACTAACATATTTCCCAAAAAAGCAATTCATGAAGAAATAAAAAGGATCGAGAGAGAGAACAACACCTGTCCGCCATGGCTCCACATCTTGAGACGGGCGGAAAAAGTGCCGGCAGGAGAGAAATCGGAGTCACCGAAAGCATGTTCGAGGGAAAATTGGATCTTGGAGTCCAAATCGGAATCTGAAAATCGCTTCCGGGCGGTCGGAGTCGGCGGAGACGAAGGGGTGTGAAGGGGCTCGGCGGAGCGAGGTTTCGCTCCTTCGATACCGAACTCTTCGTCGTTGAGAACAAGCTCGTCTGATTGAAAAGCTACGGAAGCAGAGAGAAGGAAACAGCAGAGGAAGAAGACGATGGTGAGTTTTGCCATTGTTGACGTCACCCTTCGATCAGCAAAAACAACAGTAAACACGAGACATTGGGATCCTAAAGATACGTACATACGACTTTCATGGAATACGGCTTTGTGGCGTTTGACCGAGTGAATCGTTATCCTTAGTTTTTTTAATTGCAGTTTTACCCCGTAAGTTTGGAATAATTGCAAATATAACCTATAGTATTTTAGAAGTGTCATTATGCGTTCTTAGTGGACTTAACTTATTAATAGAATCCACCATCTATATAGTATAGCCAGTCTTGTGGGGCGTCCAGGTAGGTACCCAGTTAAATTCATATCCAGTTTAATCAGAATTCAAACTGTTCGGTTTGTTTGTTCGAGGATGTCCAATGGTACGTTTTTTGATGATACAACAATGATTGAATCTTTCGTATTCGGTTTAAACCAACTCATGCACCTCTTAGGAGTCGTGCGGTTTGTTTCACCCGCACCGTGGGCGTCACAACGTATCCATTCAGGTCATTCATCCAAACCATGTAAACAAAAACAGCGAAACATCAGACTAAAACATTCAAAAGTGACATAAAGTTCCTCCATATTTCAAATTATTAGACAACTCTTTGTTATTGATTTGAACATTGTCAATACTTTACACAGTAAATCATGAGGAGATAGAGTTACTGAACATACCAAACAGTAAGTTCCCGAGACAGTCGAAGGAACTAATACTCGTTAGCTCTCCTTCGCAGTTCGTTCAACTCTTTCTCAATCTCCGCATCCTGGAACGGTAATCTCGTGTTTGCTGCCACCGCACTCTTCCCGGGAGGAAGTTCTCCTTTCTGCTCATTTCGTAAAATCTGAGCATAACTATGCAATGCTACATATATATATAGCTGTTTATGTTATTTGTTCCTAAGTGTACTTATGTTACAGTTGTTTTCACAGTCGAGATCTCGTATTCAGTAACCGAACCGCAAAGATCCTTCAAGTTACCCTTTCCACTGTTCTTAGCAACGGATCCAATTGAGGATCCATATTTAAGTCTTCGGTTCGGAATGCAGCAATTGAACTTGGTACAACAGGCCGATCATACAAGACTATATAGGAAGGCCAGACATCGACTTTTTAGGAATGGGACGTACCTCTTGAACTAAGAAACAACTGCAATTTCGAATAGCTACTACTCTAATCTGTTAGTGCACGGGTTTATTTCAAGCATCACATACCTTTGAGCTACCGGATAGCTCTTTCTTCAAGTTGGCAAGATCATCATCCACGGAAGAGGTTTCGAGCATTAGAAACTGCATATCACCGGAAAAAACATAAACACATGCAAAGCAGTCTGAGTGATACATCAGCACAAAAGCTTATGACTGCACTACAGAAGATGTTCTTATGTTCTTCCCTTGGAATACCCACTTCACCCCAAGCCAAAACAAATGGTCAGTTTTAACCCACATATATTTTCTTCCCTGTTCAATTGGATCCAACGGTAAATTGAAGTAGGCACCACATTGTCAGCAATCCAAAATGCAAATATGGGACCAGCTATTTCAACCAAGTTTACGTACCCTTCTTAATCACCACATCCTTTACTATGAAGTAATTAAAACGCAACGTAATTGTATAACCATATTAAAGGAAAAATATGCAATTCAGCTATATATAACAAAATGTTACCAAATGAGCAATTATTTTGCAGCACGGTATAGCAAGTGCACCTAAACTATGAACCAGACAAACACAGAGACAATCATATTATTATTGAATCGGGCACCTCGATTTAACATATTAACGCACGGAATTGACGATCGTGACAAACAAAGATCGTCCTCCAAATAGATACACTGGCAGGGAAAACAGAACTAACCTTCCCCTCAAGTTCATCAGTTGCTAGTTGATTAACCGCCTCTGCTTCAGATTCCATAGCCATCACTATCAAACGATGACAAGATTTCAGAACGTTCAAGCATTTGTGGAAAAATATGCAATGATCATGGAATATTAGATATGCCTCAGAGAAAGGTCTGCAGTAAGTCTGATACCAGTCATTAGATTCATCTCGCAAATTTACACCCTTAACACCAATTACTAGATTTCTCACGGATTTAAAGAACAGAATAAAGCCATACCGTTATGAAATTTTAACCCCTTCAAAACACAATTGAAGTTCACGATAAAATCGAGCAAACCAAGAGAAAACAAACAGATAACTAGGGACAGCGAAAACAAATTTCTCACAGTACTTTTCTCTCTCATGCGTAAACCAAAATGGCGCACTAAGCTTCTCCCTCTGAAGTTGAGCACATTGGATGAAACAGTCTAAACAAGATCCCTCTTCTACAAGTTTTCGACGCCAAACATTGCCCTGAATCTACACCGATTGAAAACCTATTTCACAAACAACACTGCTGCTTGTATCTGTACCAGTCTACGCCAAAGAGAAAAAGAAACATCTGACCAAGCAACAGTAAGCTCTCAAGGATAATTTCCATTGACTGTACAGGTATATAATATAATTCAATGACTGTACCTCTACTAAATATAGGTGCAAATCCAAATGTAAATAATGTGAGCAAAAAGAGATCAGTATCAATAAGTGGAACGCTTATGCGTTAAGAATTTTTGCCCAATTCAAAAGATCAGGAATACCACCTTTCTCCTCCATTTTCTCGAAAGCTGAAAGAGCACCGCTTGTGTTCACTGTCCCAATCATCTCTTGCACTTTGGTGGCGGTCCTAGTAAAATGAAAGAAAATTAAAACTGAAGATAAGCCAAGTTAAAAAGTTTCCTAAAAGATGCAAACGATAATAAAGGAGTGATACAAACTTAGCTGTCCGAGCACGTGCAAGGAGAGTATCTTTCTTTGCTTTTGCCTCCTGTATTTTGCTCTCCAGTAGCTGTAAAGAGAGGGAAGAGGTCAAAGCTTTTCACTAAAATCAATTTCTAAGAACCAAATCTCTACCAAGCAACCTTTATTCCAGAGAAAAAGAGTTATCTGTTACAAGGATGAGGTCGACGATTATCTTCTATATTAAGCTACTTAGCTAACAAGACATCTAAAATGAGCCAAGGCAGATACTATTTTATGGAACCTAAATGGTGGTGACATAATACATGATTTTAGTGTCTATCTCTAAGTTATTCTCCGCCTAGTGGCATGAAAATATTATGGCTTCATGATTTTCTTGTTCTTATTTTTCCTTTTTCCTCTCACACAATGAATCCCACCACAAATTCAATCAAATAAAAACAAAAGAAGACTAATAAATAACTAGAAAGATATATGGACAAAAAAAAGGTGATACCAACCCGAGTATTTGAAACAAGATTGTCGACAACACCTTTTTGTTGGTCTAGCTGAGCTTTCAGAGCATTAGCATTATCCTGTTAGTATCAAAAGTAATGATGAATACTTGAAAATCAAGAGATATAAGGCAGTTGAGAGCGCTCGTACAATGATAAACTATCACCAGATAAATACACAAATAATAGTAGTTTATTGCTTCAATTATTTAGTTATGCTAAAGGTTACATAAAACCTAAAGAATCAGCAAAAGACACGCATCTTTTGATGCTCAAAGAACATCAGCCAAAAATAATTCCCAATTCTGTTGACATTGAAACTACATAAATAGAGTCAGAGAAAACGTGAAATTCAGAAACATTGTGTCCACTTCAGTTGCTGGTTGAAAAAAATGTTTCAAAATTTTCATCAAAATACTATGTTGCTTAGGGAGTCTTGAAGAGGATAATAGTAAAAGTAAGCATCTATATTTCACTTATAACCCCTCCTTTCTCAAATTCATCAAAATTCTTATCTTCCAACCAAACGATCAGGTTCCAAACCCCTTTTAATCTTGTATGCCATTTATTTATTTGCATATTATTGCGATCCGATTTAAGATAAACAAAATTAGTACGAAAGGAGTAAATAAATAAAACCTACGGCATACGACTTTCTTCGTTTAAGGGCTTCACGGGCAAGATCTTCATCTCCTTTGGCAAGAGCAAGTTGTGCCCGTTTGTACCTATTTAAGAGTAAAACATACTAAGAACGATCAAGCTAAGAATTTTGTTTTACCAGAATAGAAGATTTAAGCAAAGGAATAGATTTACCAGTCTTCAGAAGCTTGCTGTGCAGCTTTATATTTGTTTTCCAACTGCTTTTGTGATGCTAAAACCTTCATGGACAATGTCAAACTCAAGTCAGCTTATTTCTAACCTTTTACCGAGCACTGCATTAGACTTGTAAGTTTGAATTGTCTGGCAAAGGGCAACTCATGAACGAGTGTACAGGAAAAGAAGAAAACCATCATACTAGGGCATGGATGAAGTTTGTTCAAATAATAAGAGTAAAGGTACCTGTGCAGTGGCTTGACGCATCTTTGTCAGATCATTATTCATTTCAATGACAGTTTGTTCAAGGATCTTCTCAGGGTCCTCAAAGGAGCTTATAAGTGCATTTGCATATGACTTCCCTCGTTTAAAAAAAAAAGATAAAACAAAAACAAAAAAGCAGCAAAAATGATGTTCAATAAATAAGCTCCACAGTACCCAAATTTAGAGGGGAAAATGACTCAATACCTTGACTACTCTAGCAAATCGATCAAAAAGATTCATTCTAGATCCAAGGGCACCAACGCCATGACCGTTACACCTCAGTCTATTTGAACAAGCTAATCTGAGCTCATTAACTCGCAAAGCTCCCCCTGTCATAAAGCAGATAGAAATAAAAAGGATGCTGAATAAACAAAACAAAACCACAACAGACGAAACGATAATTTGGTGAGAACTGAAACGTTCATAGTCATTTCAATCCAGAAACATAACTATAATCTGAACCGACATGTGCACCAGGGCTTGAAGGGGCAACCAAAAGAACTATAACTTAAGTGAGCATATGTGTGTGTGTCAGTGAAGTTCTGTAAGACATCCAGAAACAAAAGTATGAAAACGTTAATATTATCTCTCAAACTTAACTTGAAACTGCAAGCACAAGCATACCAAAGGAAGAGATAGATTATGAGTAGGAATGAAAGTTTAAACTTATCATGCACTACATCTTGATTCCATACATTGCAGAATAAAGGCACAACAGGGCAAATGCGTGTCATAGCTTTTCTTAAAGCATTAGGATCAAACCCATAAGTAATCACAGAAACCCTTTCGGGGAAACCCTCCGTACATACTCTTTAACCATCTAAATCAAGTATGTAGAGACAGAGAATCACATAAAGAAAAAAGAAAACATATGTGAGCCCCACTACAAGATATATCAAACTCAAATACGACAGCCTTAAGGTCTGAGAGAACTTGTGAAGATTGTACAATTTTCAATGAGTACAGGAGAGTGCGAACACACAGTGACAAAGCTAATGGATCATCGATTAAACAATGTATACATATACAAGATGTGCACTCATAACGTGGAGTTGAAAAATGACAGCTTCACCAAGAAACACTGCCATAAAGACAATTAGTTAAACATCAATAACTTGCTTCGTAAACTCTAATAGCTATCACACTAACGAAACAAACCCAAGCAAGCTTTATCACTTTCCGAGAAACCAAACACAAGCAAACTAATTCAACGAAGAACAAGGGTAACATCCGAGGCAATCCGAGAAGACTAACCGGAGTTTCCGAGGAAGGATGATCTGAGGGGAAAAATCCTGAGCATAAAAGGCCGATTAGAAGTCGAAGGAGAGGAGGAAGAAGCTGAAGGCCGGAGAGAAGGAAACAGTCCGGCGATTGGTGGAGCTTTAAGGGCCATTTTAAAGGCGGAAACGAAGAGATGTAGGGAATTCTGGAAGAGCCGGAAAATCGTTTGTCAATGGGGTCGGCTTCTTCTTCTTCTTCGTTTTGTTTGGTCCTGTTGCTTTCCTCTGTAGGGGGTGTTTGTGGTGTCGGAGGCAAGACGATGTTATGACGATTTTATGTTTTATTCCATCTCCCTTCTTCCTTTTTCATTTTTACATATATTATTTTTGAATTAAAATCAGATACATAAATCTTTTATTAATTTCTAAATTATAAAATAACGTTGTTGACTGTAAATTTTGATTCGGACTTTCAATTTAACTTTTTATTTTTTTTTTCATTTTCTGCATTTCTATATTTATATTTATTCTATCTATTATTTTTCACTTTTTAAATAGAAATATAATATTTTTTCATATTATTTGTAAAAGTTGTAAATAGGTATAGTATTTTTAATCATTCATGGACACAATGTGTGTGATAAAAATTCGTGAAGTTGAGTATCTCGTGTCATATGTTGATAGAAACCCAAAATATTTGGAAACTCATGTTATGTTTTGACACAACTTATGAGTGAAATGGCTCTCATTATCCGAATCCGAAGGTCTCGTGTATGGTGTGATTATCTCTAAGTCGTGTGGACTTCCTTTGTTGTATTTTGATATAGTGTTAGTCGTAGATTTAGAATATTTATTAATGGATTGGGTTTGAGTTGTGATTAGATCTTTTTCTCTCTCTTTTTTTATATTTAGACGAGTGGGATACAATATATTAAAAGTGTATACATAAAGTTTTTTTAATGTGATTATCGAACTCATTCATTATAGATTATCGTGGATGGACATGATTTAAAAATATGAATTGAAAAATGATCCAGAACTGAGAATGATTCGGACGACAATAAATATAGGGATGTTGAGGGTTAGTTGAATTCCTTCCATGGTGTATTTGTAATTTTCCTTTTTATTAAATATCTTTTATTTTAAAGTATAGAGCTTATTGCATTTAATTTAACGATGCAATTTGGACTTGAAAATAAATGAAATTGCATTTGTTTCATATTGAATATTTTATGCAATAGTGATTTTTGTATTTTTAACTTAAAAACATGAGTTTACAATATGTCTTGAATTCATCATAAAATCCAAATGATTGGGTTGATATTTGAAATTTTTGTATCGAGTTTACTTTGTATTTGTGTTTTCTTCTTGTGTTTGTATAAACATATTTGAATTTAGAGAAATTTATTTATGTATTTGAAAAGTTTAATGTTGTTATTTTGTTTAAAGGTGTGGGATTACTAGATTTGCAATGATATTCAAACAAATATGAGATGTTTAAAAATATGCAAAGGTCAATGGTCATTAAAAAAATAATCTCATGGGTGATCTCTAGATGTATAACAAGTACTAGAACTGAGAATGCAAGTGTTGGCACAAAAAACCTACACACATGAACAAAAACAAAAATTGGTACAAAAGAAATTGATTAAAATATTATGAAGCATGTGTTTTGGAAAAAATCTCCATTTAGTACATGCAAACACATTTCTAAAGATGTCTTTGATTATATCCATTCAAATCTATGGGGATTTCCTACAATCTAACCATCTCTTGTCAAGACTGAGTAGTCATCTCTTTATACATGACTTCTCAAGAAACCTTCGGATATACGTTTTGAAGATAAAAGATGAAACTTATTAGAAGTTTGTAGAGTCTAATAGAGAATCAAACAAGAAGCAGTTACTTTCGAAGTAACAGAAAAAAAAGCAACGACTAGAGTGAAAGAGTCAAAGAAGGTAAAATGCCTTAGAACCAACAATGGACTAGAATTGTGTAACTCACAATTTGATTTTTTTTTTGTAAACAACATGGCATTTTTAGACACATGACAAGTACATACTCACCACAACAAAATGGAATGATTGAACATATAACATGACAACAATGGAGAAAATGAGAAGAATTTTAAGTGATTCGGGATTTAAAATGAGATTTGGGTTGAAGTTATATCAACATCAATTTAATTGATCAACATGTCCCCATTTGCAGCCATAGAGTTCAATACTCTAGAAAAGAAATGGTCATAATAGGCTCCAAGCTACAACCACCTCAGAAGGTTTGATTGTGTAGTTTATGTTCATTTTCACCAAGAAAAACTCAAGCTAAGAGCTAAGAGTGAAATATTGTTGGTGTATCTAGATTGAAATAAAGGATTCAAGGTGTGGTTGTTAGATGAAAGGGAATGTATTATTATCAAAGATATATTGTTTCATGAAGAAGTTACCTAAAAGGATCTAGAAAGAGATATTCACATCAACAACAACCAAATTCAAGAAAATAAAAAATACTACTACTTTCCAATCTGATATGTAACTTTTAGACAAAGAAGTATCTTCTTCAAATACTTCATCTCAAGATGAAGCTTTTATACTCTACAATGAAGCTAGAACAGAATATATGAATAATGACATAAAAGAACAATAAATTAGAGCAAATAGACCAATGATTATGTTTAAAAACATTTCTTGTAATTTGTTTTAAAATTATTTATTATTATAAATTTTTAAAAATAAATTTTAAAAATCATTATATATTTTAAATTGATTCTAAATAAAATTTAAACTGTAATAATAATATAAATTAAATTATTAATTTAGTATAACTTTTACGAATATTAATAACTTCCCACTTTTACTTTTTAAAAAATTAATTTCCTCGTAAGAAAACTATAATTTCTATTCAGTTATTTCTATATATATATATATATATATATATCTTTCTACATCCATACTATTTTAATTTTAAAAACAATTATTTTCTCCGTAAATTTTATTGAACTAAGAGAAAGCAAATTCTCAATATTCTGTTGGTGGTGTAAACTGTGTAAATAAAAATTTTCTTTAAATATTTAAATAATTATTATTTCTATTTTTTTCTTTCATATTTATTTTTTAACTAATTGTTTTAACAATGGTTCAATCAAAGATATTGAATACACCAAATTAAAGATTGTAAAATCAAAACCATGATTCTAAGAGTATGTAAATACAAAAATATGAACAAACTCAAAACTTCTTCTTTTACACCAATAAAATGGTTCTTATGGATGAAGATGTAATATGAATTGTATATACATTTTTGTTTAGTGTATTTAATTTTAAATTTTATTATTTTTTTCTTCATTTTACTATATTACTTTTTTAGGATGATATAATTCAAGTATATATAAAATCTTATAATGTTCCAAAATTCAAACATCTAATTATTGAAGAAGAATGTTGTAATATTTTCAATTTTGATTTGGTTCCTAGCCTTATAAAAATTTAAAATTAGAAATTATATAACCACTTATATATTTCTTCTTTATAAAACAAAGTGGTGGTGATAATTACATAATCAACTGAATCGAGTTATATAAGAACAAACCTATTTCAAACGATATTTTGAAGTTATTTATTTTTTAATATAATATTTCAAAAGAAATTTTAATTTAAAATACAATAAAAGTTAAATTCTTTTAAAATAAAAGCTATTAATATTTAGTTTAGATTCAATTTATATATTAATATATTTCGCATTTATAAAAATAAATAATGATACTTATATAAACAAAGCAACTATTTTTTATAAATTTATTTAAAGTTTTTATTACTTTTATTATTTACTTTTCAATTTTTAAATGCTTAGATAAAAATATATTAATTTGAAAAAATTATTTATTTATATCATATAATTATTATAAAAAATTATTTTAATATTTATTATTATAATTAAAAACAAATATCGTTATCTTATTAATCTCTCTATTCATGTTTATTTTATTTTTAGTCTATTATTTATCTAATTATTATATATACTAGATATGAATCTGGCTCAATGTGCGATGATCATATTATTTTTCACAATATAATAGTTAGATTATATGTTTATCAATTTGAACGATATAATGTAAATATCATCTTAGGTACACTCGAACAAATTAAATGATTACTACAAACTAGAATGCAAAAATTTTATATATAATCCATGAAATAGAACTAATAGATTCAAATAAATTTATCTATATGTATATATGTTTGCATAAGCATAAATTCATATGTAATACAATTTAAAACAAAAAATGTTTTGTGTGATATACAAATATTTTTATTCATTATATAGTAATATGAATTGTTTCATATGTCTTTATTAGGGTGGACAATCCGGGTTTCGATCCGGGTTCTACGGGTTCGGTCCGGATTCGGGTTTTTCGGGTTATAAAAAATCGAACTCGAATTGAACCCGTTTGATTTTCGGTCTGGGTTCTTCGGTTTTCGATCTGGGTTCGGGTTGTTTGGGGTTTGAAACATTGAACCCAAGAAATCCAATTTGTACGGGAGAAAGGGATGCACGAATAGCCACGACATGAGTAGGCAGACGCACGAACAAGTAGACTCACGATGAGGCTACGGACGGGAGGAGGCGACGGACAGACCAGTGAGGCAGACGCACAAGCAGGCAGACGCACGAACAACCACGACATGAGCAGGCAGACGCATGAACAGCCATGACACGAGTAGGAAGACGCACGAACAACCACAGCACGAGCAGGAAGACGCACGAGGAGACGATGAATGAGAAAAGGCGACAGACGGTCCAGTGAGGTAGACACACGAATAGCCACAGCAAGAGCAGGAAAACACACGAGCAGGAAGACGCACGAGGAGGCTACAGACTGGAGGAAGCGACGGATGAACTAGTGAGGCAGACGCAGTAGTGAGGCAGATGCACGAGCATGCAGACGCACGAATAGCTACGGCATGAGCAAGAAGACACATGAACAACCATGACACGAGCAGGCAGACACATGAACAACCACGACACAAGCAGACAGATGCACGGGGAGACGACGAATGAGAGGAGGCGATGGATGGACCAGGCAGGCGGAAAACCTTTTTCCAATGAGCATAATACTTCAGAGATATTTTTTTATTAATTCTAAGTCATCCTTTTTAAATTTTTTGAATATATATCTCTGAAAAATATGCTAATTCCGCATAGACATCGTGAACGTTTCGTGGTAAGAGTTCAACAAATGCAATTGGAATGAGTCCCTACATAAAAACGTGAAAATCGCGACTTTCTCAACCCGATCAGCCTCGAACCAACAATATCAACACACCGAGTAATGTTCGATGCATATCCATCTAGAAACTTAACATCTTCTTTTAACCACCTTAATAATGTGATTTTCTCTGGCCCAAATAATCTGAATACTGGGTAGGTGCCCTTTCATCTCTTTATTCCAACTCAGGTCTTCGACATATTGTCTTCGAATCTTTTCTTGATTGTATATTATCCTTAGTTTTCCCCGTCACATTCAAAACACTGTTGATGATATTATCGAAATTTTTTTTTCGATATGCATAACATCTAAATTATGACGTAATATCAGTGATTTCCAATATGTTAGTTCTCGAAAGATACTACGTTTATACCAGTTATGACATTCACCTTGACCTTTTGGTTTTCGATGCCCACGATCTCCACGATATTCTATCCATTCTTATAAATCACCTATTGTGTTTAGTCTTTCGTAATTACGTTCCGGATTGTATCCACAATGCCTCTTTTTTTGGTACCATGTTCTTTCTAAAAATGTTTTTTTATCTTTCCAGAAAACATGTCCACGAGGAAGAAATCTTCTATGACAATCAAACCAACATGTCTTCTTCCCATGTACTAGTCGAAATGAATCTATATCCTCCATACATTATGGACATGCTAATCTCTCGTGCTTACTCCATCAAGATAACATTCAATAGGCAGAAAATTTACTAATTGTCCACAACAAGACCACTTTCAATGTGCAATTTTGCTTCGTACTCACGTCATAAGCAAGAAATCCATCGTTCTATAAATGTCTTAATTCATGAATTAAGGGCTGCAAAAAGACATCAAAATTTTCTTCGGATGTTCTGGTCCTGGAATCAGCAACGTCAGAAACATTACATCTCTTTTCAAACACATATCGGGAGGTAAATTATACGAAGATAAAATCACCAACCACAGAGAATATTGACTTCTTGATTGTCCATATGGACTAAAACCATCGGTGCATGGGCAAAGATAAACATTTTTTGTTTCATACGCGAATTCAGGAAATATTTCATTGAAAGCATTTCAAGCCTTACCATGCGATGAATATTGCATTATCCCTTCGTTCGTCGAGTGTTCTGCGTGCCATCTCACTGCCGCATCGGTTTTTTTACGATTCAAATAACATTCTCAACCTGTTTACTACAGGCATATAGAACATTTTTTTGTATGGTACATATTTACGTGAAGATGGTTTTTTGGTCGAAATCTGCTTGCACCGTAAAATTTGCGTTCCAACAAGTCTTTATCATTCCCCCAAATAACATGCAACTGTTTCTACAAACATCAATTTTCTCATATCGAATTCCTAAATCTTTTAAAATATTCTTTGTTTCGTAGTATGTCTCGGAAGCTTGATTATTTTTCGGTAAATATTCACGCATGGTTTTGCAAAATGAATCCATACAATTTTCAGCAACATTGTAGTATGTTTTTATACTCATCAATCTTGAAGATAAAGATAAGCGAGACTGACCTTCACGACAACCTTCATATATAGGTTGTTTCGCCGAATCTAATAGGTTGAAAAATCAGTGTACCTCATTGTTCGACATCTCTTCATGCGTTTGTTCAACAACTCCAGGAAAATCATCTAACACCATTTCCATAAATGGATTAGTCGTTGATACTCCAAAAATAACTTCTTCATTTCTTTCTAATTGTGCTTCTTGCATAATATCTCTAATACCACAATTTTCCCCGTGAAATAACCAAATTTCATAATTCTCTACAAAACCAACCTTGTAAAGATGTTTGCAAATAATTTATTGACTTCCATACTTCGTATTTTTGCATCTTTTGTATGGACATAACATTGTCTCGCATTCTTAAAACAAAGGTTGTATCGACACAAAACTCATGAACTGCTCCAATCCACGTAAGAATTAAAAACCAATTAAAGAGATTTTTTTAATGAAAATCCATATAAATTATCCGATTAGTAATGTAGTATCAGCAGAGATTTCCATAGGTAAGGAATAAGGTACACTTTGGATCTAGTTATTGTATGTCATGTTTCTACTAATAAAAATATTCATGAGACACACTTAATCATAGACCATGATAAACTGCAAAAGAATATCTTACTTCTATGATATCATTTTATCTTAATAAGCAAAATTGAGTGAGAACCAACCACTCAAGAAATGAAAATTACCTTTTTATCTTTGATAAAATTTTATTTCTAGCTCTATCTTGGCATGGGCTTTACCTCACCTTAGAATTCCCTCATATTTTTTTTGCATTTACAAAAACAGATTTTTGAGTCATGTTAAATGGCAAAGCGATTCTCCTGCGAGGTTTCCCAAGATATGGAGGAAAACCTTGTAAACAAAAGAAAGAGTTAGATACCATCTAAAAAAATGTAAACCATGATGTTGTGAGTGGTTTAGATTCTATTCCAATGGGTGATAATCGTATGGTCCATCATTCCCATAATATGGATCCTGATATCGATTTGAGACACACACCTACAAATGGAATATAGAAAGATAACTCACATCCAAAAGTATAGCATGGAACATATAAACAATAAGATTTCATATGACTAACTCAACCACCGAAAGTGCAAATGATTAAAAAATTAGAACATGATTGTGGATATCTTTAACATAATAAAATAGACAAAAGAATCTACAACATAAACATGTATACAATTTACTACAAATTTACAGCGCTATATTCCAAGTAATATTTGTTAAAACCCTAGAGCGATGTTGTCAAAGTTTCGGGATTTTTCACGAGTTCAATTGCAAACTCAAACCATGAAATGAGTTTCTTGGACTCTTGCTCGAAGAGATAGTTTTTGCATCCCTTGATGCATTTAGTGAGTAAACTCTCTTGAATGAGTAACTCCAGGAAATCTTGACCTCGACATTGGAAGCTTCCCCATGAATTTTGATATCATCTTGCCTCTACTTCTCTATTACAACAGACAAGACCATGACCTTCCTGAAATTGTAAATTAAAAGAAACCAACAATGAGAGTCACAAACATCGGTTTTAGTATAAGACCAATGAGTGCATAAATTTTGTTTAAAACAACACCGGCACCCCTTGAGTCTTCAGGATAATAAACATCAAGCATTCGACTTAGCACACGTATTGCTGCATGCTCCACAAGTGCATCCGACATCCTAGCCGACATTCCATTTCCATGAATCTACAATCAGAGACATAAATGTCAGTTTTAATAGATCAATATCTTGATATAACTACATGATCTCGATTCTTACACGGAGACACCATGGAAAGGCTTCTCCAATCACCATATTTGCCATCCATAGCTCCTTCGAAATTGCAATGGAAGGCATCATCATTGCTTCCTCTTGTCTGTAAATTGATCCAACTATATTCAATGGAGAATATTCCTTCGCCCTAAAGTTTCAATTCTCATTAGTAACATTATCCCTTCAGTTAGAGATACGAATTAATAGTCTAAATTAATGAAAAATTGACTAAAATCTCCAAAAATAAAGAAGGTAGCTTTGTAACATGAACCGAACATCAGATCTAGCACTAAATTTCACAAATGAATCCACAATATCATTCTAGTAAAAATTCAGGTCCAAGTAGAATGATGAATACATATAAGAATGATTGATTTGAACACCAAACCTATATTCTTCGAGGAAGCGATCATCATCGAGATCCTTGCAATCCTCGAGCTCTTCTTCTGTATTATCATGAAGCCAAGCCTTATCTTTAGAGGTTGATGACTCATCCTTCGCAGGTTGTAAAATGTGGAGGCTTCAATGTTGGAGGTTTTGACGGGAGATTCCCAACTTCCTATGGATATCATTTCATTGCGCTGACAATCCTTCAACGTCTTTGTAAAAGAAGTGATAAACCTCATTTATACAACAACCCAGAATCTAATGTAAGATTGATAAAATGGATTAGAAATGTCGTCATAATCTATTTTTTTCGATTCTCGTTGAGCTGGCAAATCAGCGCCAAACGACCACAACTAGATGAATACACATTCGTCTTCTTTAGGAAATCCTTTGGGGTTGCAATTACTAGAAAATAAAGAATTCAAAAAGAGATCAATAGGGTATTACAAGAGTTGGTGACCGAAGAGGATGGAGATAAATTTTATTTAATTTTTCAAATAAAATTGGACAATAAAAGAGACATAAATAAAAATGAGAATAAAAAAAAGAAAAATCGATATAGAAAAAGAAACATAAAATAACGAATATTTTAAATTTAACAAAATATTTTAGATTAATATAAATTAGATTTGTTGAGGTAGTTGTCACATCACCATCAACCACCAAAATTTAATAAAAATCCAAGTTTTAATTTATTAGATTGTATAAAACTTTAATATTTTATAATTAGTGTCATGCACAATACTATTTAGTATTTAATAATACAAAACACAATGAAATAAAAACATATTTCATTAACTTTTAAGAATTATTAAAAATTATAATTAAAAATTAAAAATATATAAAAAGTTATCATTAATCTTTGTATCAAATTGTATCGCAATATTGTACATATATTCGTTCAAAACCGCAAGAGGTAATCACTATCAAAAGCAAAACCGGTATTATAACTAGGTAACACGCTATCGAACAAGTTCTAACCACCAATCTTGAACCAAAAAACACAATCAACTCTATAACGCAACTGCGGCGTTACAATCAATCCCGTCATAATTACAAAAGAATCTCGGGGCCAATAGTTTATGAAAAATTTATGTGTATGGATTCAATAATATTCAACGAGAAGAAAGACATTAGGAATTCAAATTCACGCCGCTCTCGCGCCCTCGCAACGGTGAAGGGTTGACGGCGACGGATAAGGGTTGACGGCGACGGAGGAGATGGATCTGAGAACGAGGAGGAGGAGAAGGATGTGCCTTGTTGCGGCGGTTTTCATGGCGCTATTCCAATTTGCGTCGTCGAACTTCGTATTCCAGGTGCATCACAAGTTCGCCGGGAGGGAGAAGAATTTGACCGAGTTGAAGGCACACGATGGTCGCCGTCACGCTCGTATCCTCAAGGCCTTTGATCTCCCTCTCGGCGGCGACAGCCGTGCAAATTCCGCCGGGTTTTGTTCACAATAACATTTTCTTACATTTATGTGTTTCTGTTTGCGTTTTGCTTCTAATCTCATTGTTTGAACTTAGAAAGTTTGAATTTAGATGGAATATGAAGTTCACATTGATGATATTTTGGATCGGATCGTGAAACTTCAGTCTCTTTATGCAATTATGTTGAAGTTGCAGTCTTGGTGCAGTTTTTCCGAAAATTGGGGGTCGTGGTGTTTATATGAATGCAAATCCTGCGAGCTTATGAAAACACTTTGAACAGAAGACGAGGTCGTTTTTTAGGTTCAGTGTAGGTGCTTATGGAATTATCTTTTCTTGATTTGTTCAGTCTCTACTTCACTAAAATCAAGCTCGGGACTCCTCCAAAGGATTATTATGTTCAAGTTGATACAGGAAGTGATATACTATGGGTCAAATGCGCCCCGTGTCCCAAATGTCCCTTGAAAACTGATTTGGGTGTATGATACTTTTACACCTGTTCTTGAAAAGTCTTTACTTTTGGCTCCAGTGACGTGGAACCCTATGGTGTTAGAAACTGTACTTGGAATCTCAGTTGAGTGTTTGTTTGCCATGCAGATACCTTTGTCATTGTATGATTCCAAAGCTTCCTTGTCATCGAAGAAGGTTGGCTGTCAAGATGACTTTTGTGCTTTCATTAGGCAATCAGACACGTGTGAATCTCACATGGCGTGTAGTTATCGTGTGGTTTACGGGGATGGAAGCACTAGTAATGGAGATTTTATAAGGGACAATTTAACACTGGATCAAGTGACCGGAAATTTTAAAACCACACCATTGGGGAACGAAGTGGTATTTGGGTGAGCATAACATGACCTTCCTTTGTTGTTATCTTACCTTGCTTAGATGTTGCTTGCTTCTATTGGTAGCAGAGTGGCAATTCATTGTTGATTTTTACTCCATTTATGTTGTTAATATGTGGTTCTAAGGATTGGAAGTCTGCTTGTCAATTCTCTATAAGATCTTGGATCTTTATGCTGCCTTGAAACTCAGAGTTTGATTAGGTTGTTTATGGATAAACAAACACTGACCACTTTATACTAGTTTAGTAGAGAATTTGAGGTTGTGCTGCAACTTTGGAAGAACTGGGACTTAGGCATAAAATAACTTTCCCTCAAATCTGTTTAGCTACCTGTTAAGAAAAAACAGCACATGTCTTACTCAAATCAAAATGAAGCAAGTCACCAACTTCTTTTATCTTTTCATTGGAAGTTTACGAAGGAGTCTACTATTTTGAGTATATCTTTTCAGTGTCTTTGTCATTGCTTCCGGAGTTTCTTTTAATGCATTCTTTTCTCTTGCTCTTTTTAGCATTTTTCAACATAACATCCAAACATTTATCTTGTCCGATGCTTTTACTTGTGAACCCTACTTGGAGACCTTCGTTCTCTTTTAGTTTCTTTTCTTTTCCCAAAAGGCTGTTGATCAACAAAATTTTCTTTCTGAGACAGGTGTGGCACTAATCAGTCTGGGTTGCTTGGGCAGACTGATTCAGCTGTTGATGGCATAATGGGCTTTGGACAATCAAATTCCTCTATCCTTTCCCAACTAGCTTATGCTGGGGTTGTGAAAAGAGTTTTCTCGCATTGCTTGGACAATGTCAATGGAGGAGGGATTTTTGCTGTTGGGGAAGTGGAATCTCCTAAACTGAGAACAACCCCTATGGTACCTAATCAGTATGTAATGCCATCTTTAACTGTTCTTTTCTTAATTAATAAATTAGGGCAGGAGTGATTGCCTTTAGTCAAGACCTTTAACTGACAGCCATACCCTCTGTTTGCCTTAGTGTTTCAGCGTTCCATCTTTTCGGAAGCAATATTTTGTGTCATATGAGGTTTATCCTGGTTAAGAATAGGTCTTCTTTTTTAAATAAATGCTACATATTATATTACATTTACAAAAGTCTGCTTTAATTGATTGATGACATATTGTTTGTAACGAATTGGTGCTGCATTTTGTGTGTTAGGGATCTCACGTGCATTTAAAGTTTTGGGCAAGTGTACATTTTGAGCCATGAACCTTTTAATAACATTTTCTGTTCGACCTTTTTAGGGTACATTACAATGTTAATTTGAAGGGAATAGATGTGGATGGCACTTCCATCGACCTTCCATCAAGTCTCTCTAGTTTTGGTGGAAACGGAGGGACTATAATTGATAGTGGTACAACATTGGCTTACCTGCCAGAGTCTGTTTTCGAGTCATTAATGACCCAGGTGCTATTATTTTCTGAAAGTAATGTTTGTTTCTGGTTTGTGTATACTAATACTGAAATTATGTTTTTTGTGTGTAGATTCTTGCTCGGCAACCTGGATTGAAATTGCACATCGTGCAGGAAATTTTTAACTGTTTCCGTTTCTCGTCAAAGTATGACCACCCTTCTGTTTCTCTTGCTTTTATTTTGGAACCATGCTTTATATTCCTGCCAATTGATTCCACACTATCCAATTTATATTGTTTCTGAATATTCACCAAACCTGCACGAAATGCCTCAATGTCTTCTCTGTTTTTGCATGCTGCATGAGCACCAACATGTTATGTATTTTTAAAGGTCACGTTAACTTCAGCATTGGAGCAAATCGCTTATCAAGAAGTGACAAGCTTGAACTTTTGGATCAGAATTATTACATGCCAGTATCTTTGTGCTCTATTCCACTATATATGTGTCGTTAATCTTGTTTATACCTGCAGCCCAGATGAAGGGTTCCCACCTGTCAATTTTCTTTTCGAGGACTCGCTCAAACTGACTGTTTATGCCCATGATTATCTTTTTGCATTTCGTGTAAGTCAATCGTTATATCGCACATTCTTGCTAGTGTTAAAATTCAGCAGAGCAGAATATTTTCTCTCCTACTGTTGCCGATTAGATTCTAACAACCTAGATAACTTTGCATCTTCATAGTAAAGTGTCTGAAATTTCATTAAATCCGTCGCGTGTCTAATTTATCGCATTTCTTTCCTAGTGAAAGGTTTGATTTCAGGAAGAGCTCTTGCTTGTGTAAATGATTTCTTTCAGACCGTTGTGCTTAGACTATAGTTCATTTCTCTATTGGTTTACTCTGACTAATAAGAGCCGCAAGAATTGTTTCATCTCGCTCTCTTTTTTTCTCGTTTTTTTAATCAACAGGAAGATTTATATTGCTTCGGTTGGCAGTCTGGTGGAATGCAGACTCAGGACGGCTCCGATGTAATCCTCTTGGGAGGTATAGTTTGAAATTCTTCAACAGTTGATTCTTTTGATCTTTATACACCTGTTGATGCATAGATGCTTAAACCCTGTAACCCAAAAAGAACTTCACTGATTTTGGCCCCAATTTCGGTAGTCTTTTTTAGTCTTTTTCCATCATGTGACGAGAGAAATGTTGAATCTGATCAATACCACCTGATTTCAGCATTTTGCGATGTCATATCCCCTCAACGTACCAAGTTTTTTTGTGTTGTTTGTCTGTAGATTTGGTGCTTTCGAACAAGTTAGTGACATATGACCTTGAGAATGAAGTGATCGGATGGACAGATTACAACTGTAAGTATCTAGAAACTGAAAACTAGTCACATTTCGCCTTTAATTCTCACTAAAGAAGGAAAAACACCAAACAACACCGAATTTACTGTTGTAGGTTCGTCGAGCATCAAAGTGAAAGATGGTTCAAGAGCTCACTCCGTGGGGGCACATGACCTCTCTTCGGCTCCTTCTTTGGTGAATGCAGTGCTTCTAACGTGTTTATTGGTACTAATGACCCTGTCAAATTCACATACATAGTAGCGGAGCTCGCAATGTGAGTATCGATTCGATTTTTCGTTTCATTCCAGTGGTTCTCGAGTATGCATAACCTCATAGACATAGAACACCAACCCTAATTCATTGGATCCAAGTTTTGTTGTATTTTTCATTGTTCTTAGAAGAACAAAGTGTTCATTTATAAGATTTGGTTTACTAAATAAACACAATTGGACTTCACAAGTGTGGTGAAATCTTCAAGCAAAGACACTAATATACACATTGGACGTATGTATATATATATGTATGTATATGTATACATCGTAAAGATACACGGCGACTTGGGTGTGTGTGTATATATATGTATATATGTGTGTATGAACACATTCATAGCTTAGAGGATCGTCCTCAAAAACTGAACAACAAAATACAAAACAGCAAGAAACAGAGCAATCTGATAAGCATCGCTCATGAAACTCTCGTCCCTTTGGAAGAACTGCACACAAACACACCACATTTCTCAGTTAATAACAAAGCTTTGCCAGCATTCACAAATAAACAAATTCACCAGAGGTAATTTAAACATATATTTAAGCTTATGTATAAGCAATGCTCCATGGCACACCCATTGGATTTGAGTCTCCTTGGGGAAAAAATTGCCTCTAAGTTTTCGTTCACTCACTAATTCTCTCTCAAGAAAATTTGAAACGTCAACATGGGTTTGAATCCAAGAATGGTTCAACACAATCAAATTATCAAACCTGTGGTTTTCTATGGTTTAGCATAAGTTTGGAGCCACACAAAAAATTTGAGATTCCTGAGAGTGGGATCAGATTGCAAAAGTTCGGACAAGAATGAGTAAAGATTCAGAAAACCGACCTTGGTTGGATCATTTGGATCTGGATACATCTCTGTGTCCTCTTTTCGAGTTGCAACACCGGTTGTCATGTCCTTGGTAAGCTCAACCAAGTCTTTCGCAGTCTCCCTAGCAGCAAAAAGGCGACGAGATGTCCAGAAATATGCTTGAGCAACAGGGGATGATTCCGACAAGTCCCAAGATTCTTCATGCTCAATCACTTGACCACTAATCTGGTTAAGAGTGAATCTAGATTTGACTTTGATCATAAGATCTCCACCTATAGTAGCAAGAAACAATTTGGGTTTTCCTTTGATCTTCCATCTAATACACAAGACGCTGGTTGATAACATTACCATCTCCTGAACAGTCTGCGGAAGAGACCTAATGCATATTAAATTCATGCAAAAATATTGCTGCATTTCTGAAAACTGTCGGGAAGAGAGAAAACTTTTCATCAATTGCAAAAGAACGAATTAAAAGACAAGCAAAACATGGGATTAGTTCTCACCACATTTGGACTCTCCAAAGCACTAGTTATCCATAGCGGTCTCTTATACTTCTCACGCCCTGTAAAACTCCTAACTGAATCCTGCAATCACTATCAGTGATGATGTATTTTCTGCCAGAAGCGCGGAATATGAGAAACTTGCAATAGCAACCATGACACACATTTTTCTGAATATCCTAAGTAAACATAATTACTATAATGGGATAGCGATGTTTGAAAGAATCTCGCATTCATCCTTAAAATTAGAATTCTTTAGCACCTCAAATAGATAGGAACTCCTCTTAAGCATGGAGGTTTCGTGTTGTTCAACTAAAAGAAAAATTAAGTAGCTTCTTCTCCTCATTTCCATTGTTCTATAGTAGTGTGTCAGCGGCAAACAGCCATTCACGGGTAGATATATGATATAGTCTGCTTATAGCTGCATGAATCACAAGATATGTAATACTCGTTCTCCCCAGGCTTTCGGGAATCGCAAACCGAGTAACTACATCCAGAGGAACAACTCACTAAGGAAAAACAAGGCAGAGAGCAGAATACTTCAAAGATGGTAATGCACTTGGTGAATGAGAATACCATCATGGAGAATGTACCTTATACTTGACGGACACTGCATAGCATCCAAAGGCACGGTTTCCGTCTCTGATTTCGAGGATGTCACGAGCAAGTTGTCGAGCAGTAGATTCAACTAATGGGCTACTGGTGCATTCAAATTCGTTGCATAGCTCACCAAAATCCATGCTATCAACAAGCTTGTCTGCTTCCGATGTTTCAATGGATTGATCAAGAGACGCCTCATTCCTACTCGAATCATTCATCACTGAGAGAATGAAATGTTAACATTCTGAGTTCCCAAGAGACGACACAAATGGTTAACTCGGTAATGTACCCAAACACCTACCCCGCAATTCAAGTAACCATGGCAGAAATCACTCATTATTCTAAACACAAAGGATATGATTTCACAAACGATCCAACAATAACATATGCCGAACATTTCGGAACAACCCAAGATGATTCAAACGCAAAATCTACAATCGGTGATGAAGACGACGTAGAGTAATACCTCGGGGGAGGCGAAGGGCCTTCTGGGGAAGTGTATTTCGGCGGAGGGATAACCGGAGAAGGCATCCAGGGGCCGGAAAAGTAGGTCGGAAGGAAGCAGTAACGGAAGCGACATTCATGTTTGTGTAATTCCATTCTGGTTCAGATCGTGTGGCGATGAATTTTCAAATAAAACGATTTTTGAAATCTGCTTTGTTCCAAAGGTTGTGGCTTTTAAGTTGATTTTCTGGATAAGGTTTTTGTATTATAGTTTTTTGGGTAAACTAAAAACAAACCTCCAAAAATAAGTTTTTAAAAAAGCCTCTATACATTTAATTCATAAAAAAAACCTTCAAAAATAAATTTTAATAAAAGAAACTCTACACTTTCAATTCATAAAACAAAAATCTTTAAAAATAACTTTTAATAAAAAAAACCTTAAATTTTTAACTCATAAAAAAACCTTAATATATAAAATTTTGGTTAGATAATGATTTTAGAATAATAGATATATTATTTTTTATAAAATTTATGAGATTTGATAATAATTTTAGAATTGTGAATATATTATTTTTTAATAAATTTATGAGATTAGAGTTTTGTTAATAGTATTTTACGACTATATGGTTATAATGTTTCATATGTTAACAAATTACATGATATATTTAGTGTTTTAAAGAAAATTAATCTTCAAAATTTTAGTTTAAAAAATATATAGTTTATAGTTTTATTTTTAATTTCAAAAAATAGTTATTAGCATTTTAGGATTAATATTTCAATTTTTTTCATTTTCTTTTTTATTTTATGAGTTATTAGGGTTTTTATTTTATGAGTTATTAGGGTTTAAAAAATATATTACGTTTTTTTATGAGTCAAAAGTGTAGGGTTTTTTGATTAAAAATTATTTTTGAAGGTTTTTTTATGAGTTAAAAATGAAGGGGTTTTTTTATTTAAAGTTATTTTTAAAGGTTTTTTTATGAGTTAGAATGTAAGATTTTTTTGATTAAAAGGTATTTTTGAAGGGTTTTTTTGAATTTACCCCTAGTTTTTTTTATTGAAACAAAAACATTTTTACCTCCAATAGTTTAGCTTCTCATTAAAAAAAATAATATAATCTACTAATTAATTAAAAGGAATGTTTATCTTATAAGCTTTGAAGCAATTTGGTGCCTTGAATTCATTATTTAAGTATTTAGGTGGCAGAAATGTTATCATGTTTTAAATATTATTATGAATTAAAAAAAATTAAGAATTTTAATAATTTACTAAAAATATAATTAAAATTTTAATATCAATTTTTTTCTTTGATAAATAATTTTATAAACTAAGAATCGGATCCATGTGATGCATGGATTAAAAATAAATTTTTAAAATTATATATTTTATCACATAAATATTGTGATATAAATAATATAAAAAAATAAAAGGTTTGAGGTTTAATATATATAAATTCTATATAATTTTATATCAATAAATATTTTATAATTTTTTATTTTAATATATACATTTATAATTTATATTTCAATAAATTATATATAATTAATTAAAATTTATTAAATATTTTTTAGATGATTATATATCATTTACGATGATATTCTAGAATAATTTTAGTATATAATTATTTAGATAAATAATTTTTTTCTATATTTTTAATAATATGAGAAATTGGTACTCCAAAATTGAATATATGAAATATATTACAATTTTAGTTATTATTAGTAGAAAAAATTATTTATTTAACACAAAAAATTATAAACACTAAATTTATTCTATTTTTATTCTATTGCTACAATTTTGTACTTATATTAAATTTATTAAATGTTTTTGTTTCAAGTATTTATGTAAATAAATTTATTATAATAGAATTTTATATTTGGTGGTAAATAATTGCGATGTCATTCTCTATAATAAATAAAATTGTTAATTGATATTTTAATCAATTTCAAAGAACCTATTTTCTCATTTATATATAAAATTTTATTCAAAAAAATTTCTATTTATATTCATTTTAATTTAATAATTTAGATTTAATCATTTATAAAAAAGATTAATGATAATTTAGGAAACTAATAAAAGTAATATGATGCTTTCATTCATCATAATTTATAGAATCATTTATTGATATATATTATATTGAACTTGAACACATAAATTTTATATTAAATGCAAATTGAATAATAAATATAGATTAAGTGTTAAAATAATATAGCACATAAATTGTAGATAGAGTATTCATGTATTTTTGTCTCCAACACGAAGAGTATTGTATCAGTACGAACGGTTATTGAGGATGGAGAATGGAAGCATGACAAAGTTACCGCACATGCACATGTATCAAGTAAAACATTTTCGGCCCAATGAGAGAACTACACGAATACGTGAGTAATTGGATCAAAGCTACTTTGATTGGACATGCAACTTTAAGGCACCTTCACTCTATTAACATGAGCTCTATCTTTGCTCGTAGTGTATCTAGTACGATCAACTGGACCAACCTTCTTGCCTTCGGTGTTGGAATACAACACACATTCAGAGATGATGATTAGAGAATAGGAGACGTTGACATTTCGTCATTTATCACCCAACATATTCAAAAACTAGTCACCGAGAAGGAGCCTAAGGATGCAACCAATATGCATTGGAGGTATCAGTTCCCTCATCGCATAACATCTCGATATTAACTTGGGGCTATACAATGACGATGTTGTAGAGGTAGCATACTCATTGGATTACTCAGTCCTCAGAAAAAGGGACACATATTTATACATAGGGGCGACTCACTTACTGGATCTACTTGGAAGAGAGGGACTGCGAGTTACAATGGTGCTTCCCAGCCGTTACCTTCCTCCCCTCACTGAACACGGGCTGTAGCTCCAATTGACTGAAGCTTAGAGGAGAAATGAGTCTGAAGAGCCAACAGAGACAGAGATCCAGGTCGCTGACCTATCAGGACCACATTCAATGGATATCATGCTCTGTAGCGCACCAATGTCACCACCACCTTTTTACAACGAGTCAGTACCATCAGATGCGACTACACTCAACATCAGGAGAAGAGAAACAATGAGTACGTAGAGCTACGATCAGAGATGCATGAGATGTGCGATACTCAACACCAAATCATTCAGTCGCAAGAGCAGATTATGGAGACATTACGCCATCATATTGAGATGCTTTGATCGATGATGCAATGGCAATTTTAACATCGAGCGATGAAGTAGCGGCAATTTAAACCGTGACACATGTTCTATCCTTTTTCTTTTTCTTTTTATGTTTTTGTTGTTTAGTTTTTCATAAACTGTAGTAGGTTCTTTGATCTATTTTTTTTATTGTTTTGTACTAGTGACTACCTATCTTTCACGGTTGTGTTTTTCAGATTCACCGATTCATGATTGTGTTTTTAAGATTCACCGACCTGAGTAAATGCAACAACGAATGATCACGAGCTGAACCAAGCGAATTGAGATGGAATATTGTGAATCAACGTGTAGCACAAACATGTGCATAAAAAATTCACTATTTTTAGTGATGACGAGGTTATGTATTCTGTCATATTTCTCTTTATCTTGCAAGGTCGTTGATCTCAGACTAGTTTAACACCAAGAACGATGTTATATATGTTTGGGGGAGCAGAAATTGGCATCATAACTACTAATTAGATCATTTAGTATGCAAATAGGATTATATATATATTCATTTATAATTTCATAATTCTTTTTATAAATCTTATAGGCATGATCATGCATACACTTAGCCATAAAAAATCGAACCATGATGATGTAAGGAAAGTAGATAATTTTTCCTTGTCCAGCGACTACATAAACTGAACTTAGTTTTTACCAAGTGTTCTCGAAGAAAATTTTGAACTCAACTGGATTGGAAAATTCGAGTTAAGGATTGATTTTATTGTTTCGTGGGTTAGTTAAAACTTAGTCATCTTAGAGTATTGATTTTATTGTTTCGTGGGTTTGTTAAAACTTAGTTAAAACTTAAGAATCGTTATATAACCTTAACTGAGCCTTACCTCAATATTTTGACCGGATTATAGTTTAATCACATTGTTTTTACTCTATATTAACTTAGATGTTTCCACATTTCTTATTTAGTTTTAGCCCTTTTTACTTCCTTTTTACAGCTTGTTTGCTTCATTTCGTCATATTGCAGGCTATAGGAACCTAGGAGCATATGAAACTTGAAACAATGCAATTAAGAGAGCAAAAATCCTCAACCTGAGCAAAACAATGATCAGTCAAGTAAAATAAACATAAGATGCACCAAAAGTTCTTGAGAATTCTCTCCACCTGAATAGGTCCATGCTCGGTCGAATGAAATAGAAGCAAGGGTGTCCTAAGTTACTTCCAGATTACAAGGCTAGCATCCGAAAAGAATAACCGCTCGAGTCGAGTGGTAGAACAGTCAACCGAGCGATTGGCCAAAATCTAGAAGAAATTTCAAACTTTTATAGGACGGTGGAAGCTTTTGAAATAGGCCAGACAAGCATCTGAAAAGGGACGGATGAGAAAGAGACAAAAATTAAGAAAAATTAGCTTTTGGAGTGCACTGAAAAGGAGAAGAACGCTAAAGCGACAGATTGGACTACCGGAGGAGACGGGTAAAAGGTGAGGTCACGATGACAACTGATCGAGAGATTTATTGAGCTTTCTCCATCTTCTTTCTCCTTTGTTTCTTTTTATAGTTTAATTATGAGACAACAGTAAACTATAGACTAGAACATGGGTTGCATTGCGAGAGCCGATAGATCCATCTTGATATGATTGAATTCTTCGATAAAATCAAAGCGATAGTTTCCGATATCTTTAATGAATTCACATACATCAAAACAACACTCTAATCTAGAAACATTGTCTCAATGTAAATAATTGTATCATATATTTCAAATAGATTTTAGGTAAATAACACAATTTACGTTGTTCATGGTCGTAGTTTTCGCAATAGTGAAAATCTAGATCACTCTAAGTCCTCGTGTTTGACAATTATGTTATGGTATTATTTGTGTTTATAATTTATACTTTATCTTAACTTTATTAAATTTCAAAGGAAAATCTCGCAACAATCACTCAACTTATCTATTTCTAATAGAACTATATATAGATGTTTTGCATAATAATTTATATACTTGTTTGTACAATGCACCAATTTACGAATCTATTTTCAAATTGATACAGAATAGTTAATATCATGAAATTTATTCGATTTTCCTTTAAACTTCGATGACCATGTAGATATCCACGTCATTGAGACAAGTTAAAAATTTATTTAAAATTAAAAAATAAGATTGATAACTCTAAATGAGATTTTTCAAAAATTATTAAAGAACTTAAAAAAATAACTGATATATTTCGACATATCGAAGAAATAATTGTCGAACATAACCAAGAGAGAAGTTTTATAAAAACTAGACCATCGACATTGACGATGACAGGTGACATTTGATTATTTCTTGACGAGATTTTCACATCGTGATTATTTGTGAATTTGAATTGTCTATGAGTATTGACATCACTATTTGAATTGAGGTAAGTTTGATTTAGTTGGGTTTCCAAGTTGGGTTTTGTTCTCTATTTTGATTTGGGTTTTAGGGGTTCGATTTTGATGTTGGTTTCTAGTTAATTTATGGTTTCAATATTTTAGTTATGGTTTCAATTTCAAGCCCCTGGTTAGAGTTTTCGAGTTTGATTTAGAGTTTCAAAGGGTGTTGATTTCTAGTTAGGATTTGAGTTAGCATTTTGATTTTTATATGCAAATGGTTTGAAGGTTTCTAGTGATAGATTGAATGTTTTAGTGAGGTTTAGGTTATTGGAATCCTTTCGTTGAATATTTTAACAAAATCAGTAAATATTATAATGTCAGAGTTGATAAAGACCAGGTCACAGTTTCACCATGGATTATACAAAGATAGGGATGCGCTCACTGAAATCGATATAGAAGGAAACCAATGGGTGGATAAAGACGTCAAGAAGTGTTGAGTCAAGACTACAAGGTTCACCTATGAGGAGAATATGCCAAGAGCAGCAAAAAGTTGGAGGAGCTAATGGCACTTAGCCTAAGCAAAGAAACGCTTGACCCGAGTAAATTCTCTGGACAAATAGAGCATTTGAAGGATTAAAACGCTCGACCTGTACACAGCTCGACCGAGCGTGGGAGGACTCGACTGAGCATAAGAGTTGTTCGGTCGAACATACTTAAGATTTTTCGAATTTTAGGTTAGATACTTATGCGGTATTCGACCGAGTTGTTACATTGCTCGACTGAGCATTTTTACCAAGTTTATTAAGTTGGTTTATTATATTTAGATTTTTATTATTAATTGGTCCTTATAAATCTAGGACGCATCAATTGAGATATTCTTTTAATTGTTATTTATTGATATTTATATATGGAACTCTTTAAGAGATTTAGAGTGTTCACCGACTATCAGTACTCGTCGTTCGCTGAATATGGGGTTTTCAAGCGGGTATGTAATTGGGGTTTGAGATGTTCTTTCTTAGAGAAAACAAGTTCTAGGTTTAGCTATCATGTTACATGGGATTTAAGTCTATTTCTATATATCTAACACGAGAACGTCGATCTATATTAATATCAAAAGTTTTTAGTGACTCTAATATTTGTAATTTTACTACAAACAACCAAATAAATCAACATAAACTTCCATATAGGTGAAACCATGATCACATCATATGGACATGGTGTATGCAAAGGTAGGTTATGGTAAAAGGGGTAAAGTTTGATCCTGATTTCTTACCTAGGTTTTTGTTTAAATATGTTGTATGATCCCGAAAGATCATGTCTCCAATAAGAGAATTGTCGTATAAACTACCACATCAGTCATTGGTTCAGAAGTCTCCCTTGTGAGAAGATCCACACTTGAATATATGTGAGATGTGTGTAGATGCAAAAGGAGGAGGTGAATTAAATATTTATATCGAACATGATCTATCATAGTCAATTTTTAAAAATCGTTAGGAAATTGATGACTTAGGATATTTGCTACCTCTAGTTATTGAAGAATAGGTTGTTGATCAAAATATGGAGGATGAAGATGATGAAGAAGTTAATTAAAATGTAAAGAATGAAGATGATGATGATTTCTGTGATGGAGAAGAGGTTTCAGATGAGATGCTGGATGAGGCTTCAAAGGAGGAATAATTTGGATTTGGAGATGTGGTTGATAAAGTGGAGGAAGGAGAGTACAAGAGTGATGTCGAGGGTGACAAGGATGATGCATATCCAACGACAACAATGAGTACAAATGATGAGTGGGTGGAGTTTAAGATGTCTAATATGACATAACAATCAAGAACATAAACCTTAGTAATGAATTTATTTATTTAGGTAAAAGTGTCAAATATGAGAGTGAGTTTAGAGATGCAATATTCTTTTATGCTTTGGGTATTCAGTTTGATGTCCGAATATTAAGGTCAACGAGTAATAAAATTGTTGTAAAATGCTCGGTGAAAGATTATTCTTAAAAAGTATATTTTTCAGTGGAGAAGAAAACAATACTTGGAGGACTAATGTGTATAATTCAAAGCATAATCCTCTACTTAATGGCCATTGAAAATTGTTGTCGATGATGCACATTGCAACAATGTTTTCAGTCATATGGAAACAACCAAATTATTAAACAATAGAAATGAAGTGTGAAACCAATGCGCGATAAACTTTAACTGTCTCGCTTTCAAAGTGTTTTAAAGAACGACATATGTCATTGGATATATGGTGATGGAAAATCAAAAGATGCAGTTGGATAAACTTTGGTCTTACCAGTGTACTCTTCGTAGATCCAAACTCAATGTTATGGTAGAGATTGGAACAATTCCTAATGATGGGGAAGAGCTGTTTGATAGACTTTATATTTGTTTTGATGTGTTTTCATTTAGAGTTATAAGCAATATTATCATTTCAATACTGGAATGGACAAATGTTTCTTGAAATGAGAGTTCAAAGGTGACTTGTTGGTTGTTAGTAGGGATGTTCATAACTATACCTATCGCGTGTATTGTAGTTCGGATTGAAAACAATGACATGTAGGTTTGGTTTGTTCTAAAGTTAAAGATGAACTTAGATTTTGGAGATGGACAAAATTTGACTTTAATCTTGAAGAATATAAGGTACATTCAGATTATCATTTTGTTTTAGCATTCTGATTAACATTGTATTTTAACATTGTTTAATTTCATGGATTATTGAACGCAATAGAATGTGACTATTTCTAACACCATCTGAAATAGTTTTATGACGATATGAGCATACCATTTATACTCCATTATTTATCGTATGTTTCTATTATATTTTAAATGTAGAATTACTTCTTATATAATGGGATTCACACTTCTCTTTCCGAAAATTCTTCTCGATCAGTGTAATCGTGCATGCACAGTAGAGGTTGTCAGGTTATTTGGCTTCCACCAGTGTTGCTTGTGTTCATATTCCTAATTATCAGATTCAGATTACGTCATGTTATTAATATTTACTTTATGTTATTTTTATATTTTTAATTTATAAATTATATTATATAATCAATAAATTTTATTTTTATTTAATAATTTATTATATATATATAATTTATTTATTTCTTTATAAAACGTCTGAACCATTTAAAATGGACTGTATACTAACTACGTATTCTAAAGATTGTTATATGTTGGATCATCCTCCGTTTATATTCTAATTCGAACATTGATTAAATATATACATATTAGAATGATATATTAGAAATAATGTATAAATAAGGAAAACGATTTATTCCCTTAAACTTTACCACTTTAATCCCATTTTCCCTAATCTGTCATCTTCATCCTATTCCCCTAAACTATCATTATTCATTCTATTTCCCCTAAATTTAAAAAGTTCATCATATTCTGCCTTCCCTTTTCGGTTAACTTTCTATTAATTTTTTTTTGTTAAATATTTTTAAAACAGTCTATTCCCCCCAAATTATATGGTTTCCCCTCCAAACTATATGGTTTCCCCCATAACCTATTTCCCCCGAACTATATAACCTACTCTGTTCTCCCATGAACTATATAAACTCTCTCATATTCCTCCGAACTATATGATTTCTCTAAAAATAACATATTTTCTTTAATTTTAATGTATTATTAAATTTTTTATATTACAAAACATTAAAATAAAAAATACTTTAAATTCTAACAATTACAAAAAAATCTATATGATTTATTTAATAGTAACATAATTATAACATAACCATATTTCACCCAATTTTTACTCGATTTCACAGAATTTCAACCCGATTTAACCAAATTTTCACTCTATTCCACTCAAATTTAACACGTATTCACCCAATTTTTATTCGATCTCATCAAATTTCAACCGGGTTTAACCGAATTTTCACTTTATTTCACTCAAATTTAACACGATTTCACAAAATTTTGACCCAATTTCACCCAAATTTTACTCGATTTCACCTTTGCTCTTTTTCCTTATTACTCCGAACTAAGTAATATATTTTTTTAATTTTAATGTATTATTAAATTTTTATATTACAAAATATTTAAATTAAAATATTTTAAATTTTAATTATTACAAAAAATTCTATATAATTTTTCTAATAGTAAAATAATTTTAACATAACCATATTTCGCTCTAATTTAACACGATTTTATTCAATTTAAACCCAATTTCACCGAAATGTAATCCGATTTCACCCAATTTTAATTCGATTTAACCTAATTTTTACTCGATTTCACCACGATTTCACCTAATTTTTACTCGATTTCATCGAATTTCAACCCGATTTAACCGAATTTTAACTCTATTTCACTCATATTTAATCCGATTTCACCCATTTTCACCAAAATTTAACTCGATTTCACATAATTTTTACTCGATTTCACCGAATTTCAACCCGATTTAACCAAATTTTAAATATATTTCACTCAATTTTAACCCAATTTCACCGAAGTTTAACTATATTTCACTCATATTGAATCCGATTTCACCCAATATTTTACCAAAATTTAACTCAATTTCACCTAATTTTTACTCGATTTCACCGAATTTCAACCGATTTAACCAAATTTTAAATTTATTCGCTCAAATTTCACTCGATTTCACCCAATTTTAACTGGATTAAAATTGGGTGAAATCGGGTTAAATTTTAGTGGAATTGGGTTAGCATTGGGTTAAATAATATTAAATCGGGGGAAATCGGGTTAAATTTGGGTGTAATCGAATAAAAATTGGGGGAAATCGGATAAAATTGGGTGAAATCGGGTTATATTTTGGTGAAATTGGGTTAACATTGGGTGAAATCAGATTAAATCGGTGAAATCGGTTGAAATTCGGTGAAATCGAGTAAAAATTAGGTGAAATCGTGGTGAAATCGAGTAAAAATTAGGTTAAATCGAATTAAAATTGGGTGAAATCGGATTACATTTCGGTGAAATTGGGTTTAAATTGAATAAAATCGTGTTAAATTAGAGCGAAATATGGTTATGTTAAAATTATTTTACTATTAGAAAAATTATATAGAATTTTTTGTAATAATTAAAATTTAAAATATTTTAATTTAAATATTTTGTAATATAAAAATTTAATAATACATTAAAATTAAAAAAATATATTACTTAGTTCGGAGTAATAAGGAAAAAGAGCAAAGGTTATATAGTTGGGGGATTTTCTTTTGTTCAATAAAGAACATTAACTTAAAAATTTATAAAGGAAACTAAATTTGACCAAAAAATATTTACAGATATATTTACACAGCAAAAACAAAAGAAAGTTTCTTCTGCTCCAACATACCTTTTCACTTCTCACCGAGATTACATCAATCCTCTGTTATCTCCCTCCACAGGATTATATGTCGGGAGATTCACCAATGTGTCGACCCTTGAGACGCTTTCGAGCACCGACCAATCAGTTCCCGAGTCTGATGTTGATGCAGACTCCGGTGTCAGCAACGCTTCTTGTTCACTCTCTTCCGACATTGAAATCTCCTTGCCCATGTAGGCGATGTTGTTACCTATTTCATTCATACCTTTATTCATGTCTTTGTCACTTGAAGAGAATGAAACGGTTGATAATTTGTTTGGTTCTGAGTCCAGGAAGAGGCAGACAACAGCACAGTCGTCGACCCTTGAAGTTGGATACTTCCATCTCCATGTTCGAACCGCAGCCTCAACCAAGGCTCGACCAACTGAGGAACGTGTTGGGGCCATAGATACGATCTCCACAACCTCTTCATTTGACAGAGCGTCCCAAATCTACAGATATTAAACAAACGAAATGAGTCTCAGTTCACCAAAATACCCTTTTAGTGTGAGATTCTGGCGTTTTGTACATCTTCAAGGCCTCCAAAAGTTTTGGAAGATCTACTATGTGCTCACTTATGTCTAAGAATATACAAGTCCATAGCCAAAGACGAGATAAGTGCTGAGATAAGCTGGATTTTTCATACCCCGTCAGTAGCCAGGACAACAAATTCATCCTTCTCAGTGAGCCGATGATATGACACTTCAGGGACAGAGATTAGACCAAAATCCTTGAGGCAAAAATCTCCAAAGGCACGTGCCATGGCAAGACCAGGTGAGTTATGGTTAGGCAGCCAAAGACGAGCAACCCCTGGTTCATCATCGTGAGCAAATACACGTCCTCCGCATTTCCTTATTCTCTCAGCTTCCGCTGGAGTGAGAACAAACACAAATCAAACACTGAGAAGCCAATTTTGCACCTTTTAATAGCAGGCCGAAATGGCTAAACAGGGGAGTCATGGAGTGTGATGATAGGCTTAAAATTGAAGTCCTAATGTAATGTTTCATCATATGTTCCACAAACATTTAAAACACTACTAAATTGTGATATAAGAACTTATTACAATATAGAAAGATGTCTGAAATATATCAGAAACTCTCAGAAGTTCCTTCAACCTCCAGAGGCAACATGGAGTGGACGATAGATTACCTGGAACATCAGGTTTGAGATCTACAGTTAACTGAACGGCAACAAGAGTGTTGTCTTCATTCCTTGTTCCTAAAATAGCTCTTGAATCTCCAATGTTCCCGACAATAAGATGTTGACCCTACTTGAACGACCAAAGCATACAGATTCAAGCTAAATTTAGAGATGCATAAAAAAAGTCAGGAACAATTACACAACTTTTTGACCAAATACCTGCTTGACCAAGGTTACTGCAGTTGTTCCACTGCAGAAACAATCGACATCGCTTTGAGTCTTCAGTTCCCTGTCCATGAATCTGAAGGTTTTAAGAAGCGGGCCTTTTAATGATTGAAGCGAATTTGGACACTTTTCAAAATGCTTATTTGAGACCCGGGTTTCTCCACTAGCAGGTATATACACAAGGTTTTCTGAATTCTTGCTATCAGCAGTATTGAGGTTAATCTCTTTAAGGACGTCCTCATGGGACACGAAGGACTCTATGTGAGAGCTTAGTTTGAGTGGAAGCAAATCCCTCACTCTCTTTGCAACAATATGACCGTTGGGGCCATGGCCATCAAAGACACCACAAAAAACGGTGTCTGGCCTTGATCCAAAATTCTGAACATTTAAAAGTAAATCAAAATGAGAACAAAAGATAACAGCGTAGGAGACAATATTGAGGATTACTAAAGAGCCACACAAAAGGTTCTTTTCATTAGGGCAATACCATGTTCAAAATCAAATTTAACAGAGGATTATCAAATAGCTACAGATATAGGTAAGAATTATCAATTCCAATACATCAGAAGGTTAATCAACCTGATTATTTAACATGAAACTAACAACTAAAGTAAATCTTGAGTTACCTGAAACAGTCATGAAAATAAAATTTGAGAAGAGCTTTCAATGGAAAACATACTGATAATGAACCAATTCACAAAGCTATCTGAAAAGAAAGGGGTATTCTGCAGGAATTTGTGATGCCAATACAACATAAAGAGAACTTGGGGAAACAACAAATGGGAGCTCATCAGCGAACTATATAGCACATCAAGCAGGCTTAAATGATATCTATCAACCATATGTTATATCACCTGATTCATTTCTAGGGATAAGAATCTGAAACAAGAAGCATAGAGAAAATGACAGTTTAATCCAACTGACCTCCCAGACAATCATGGCGTCCTGATTGAGCCCTTTCTTGCCCTGCTGAGAGAAAAGGGAAGCAACGTCAGTAGACCCATTCAAGAACATTCTTCCCGGGATCCTGTGGAGCGGCTCATCCCCGGTGAAGTCAAAAGAAGAACTCCGAGACCTCGAACTCCTCTTCAAGCTCCTCGCCCGCCTAAAGCCACTACTGGGGCCAGGAACACGAGGGGAAGAACCATGGAGAGATCTCCTACTGCTTCCTGCAGATAAGCATGAACCCATACTAAGGGCCCTAATTACGTTTAGCAGGCACTCTAGACCACTCGTACAGTACAGGCCGCGGTTTTCCGTTGATTGATCCGTGGTAGGACAACGGCGAGAATCCCCCAAAACCCTTTTTAATCTGCAGCCTCGACTCAACGCCAGGGTTGTAGATGAAGACGAACACTGATCAATAGTTTATCAGAAATCCTAATTTAACCCAACTCTTAATCCAATACGATCGTATCCAAACCTTAGTTCAACGTATTCCTCCAATTAAGGACTCCTCCATAGCTCTCAAAACAGTCAAACAACAATAAGAAAACTACAGCCGAGGAACAAACAAAAGTAAATGGGAATCAGACAAGACAAGAACTTTCGAGGTTGAAGCACACTACTCCTTGGTATAAAAAACACAGCAATCGACATATCCATAATCTAATCTGCAGAAATTGAATCATCGATCTTCAAGGGAACGAGATTACCGGGTCGAGAGGTCACGGAGGAAGAAGCGGATCAAAGAGGCAATTCAGTGAAGCAGAGAAGTTCCCATAATCGGATTTCGAGGAAAACCCGCAACTTCCAACGACAATCTCTCTCTCTCTGTGCCCCAAAAAATCCCTTCTGGAAACGGAAACTTGTTTCGCTCATTGATTAAAAAATAGCAACCTGAAAATACTATAAGCGAAAAATAAATTATTAAAAATTAATTAATAATAATATTTATATGATATAGATATAAAATCATATTATAAATATATTTATATATGATATATATGATAGAAAATTAATCTAGAAGTTAGAGAACAGAGTATAATAGAATATGAATACTTTTAGAGTTTGTATGATCAGTCAGTTCGCTCATGTCCTATTTAAACCTAGTCGGGTTTAAATTCATGGGATTCCGTTTCAAAGAAAGTGTACAGCCCGAGCATACTGTTTGTTCGGTCGTGTTATGCTCGAAGATGAGTGTTTCGTCGTGCATAGTCTGTAGTTTGGTCGGGCTGAAGACGTTTTCAGTTGGTGCCGAGAGGAACGCACGGGTCGGCCTCAGGTTCTGCCCGATCGTGCTGTTCTCAAAGGAGTCGCTTGGTCGTGCACATCGTTTTGATCGTCGAGATTATAGTTCTGCCATTTTGCGTCGAGAGGAACACACGGGTAGGGCTCAGGTTTTGCCCGATCGTGTTGTTCTCAAAAGAGGTCGTCCGATCGTGCATGACATGTAACTCGGTCGTGTTGTCCATAGAAGCAGTCGAGCGTTCATCAGCTTCATTGCTTTGTGTCTCCTTCAAAGTTCCCAAGACTTGTCGGTAGCCATGGACGTTATCTTGATAAACATAGGCATTTCTTTTGCTGGACATTACAACTATTTCCAGTGGTTCATCTAAGACATCAACGGAGGATACGGGCTCTACCATGGATGGTTTCTTGAGGTTATGATCCGATCGAAACTCCATTGTCTCTTCTCCTATTTTCATCGCCAATCTCCTTGCCCGTACGTGGATGATGGCATCAGCAATGTTGAGGAATGCTCTTCCCAAAATAATAGGTATCTTTGCATCTTCCTCCATATCTAAAACCATAAAATCAACAGGAACGTAATAATCGTCTACCATGAATGGTACATCCTCCAAAAACCCTATCGAGTATTTCACTGAACGATCAACCATCTGTAATACCATCTTCATAGGTTTCATATCACCCATATCCAATTTCTTGCAAATTGACAATGGTAGGAGGCTCACACCAGCTCCTAGATCACAGAGGGCATTGTCAATGGCAACGTTTCCCAGCTTACAAGGGATGACAAAGATACCTGGATCGGGTAATTTCTGTGGCAACCCATGTTGGATAACGGCGTGTGTTGCAGTGGTGACCATCATTGTTTCTTCTTCCACACTACATTTTTTGGTGAGTATATCCTTGAGGAACTTAACGTAGGAAGGTATCCGCCTGATTGCTTCATGGAAGGGCATAGTGATTTCCATATTTTTCAATCTTGATGCAAACTTAGCAAATTGCGAGTTGTCAGCTCGTTTCCTCTGGCGTCTAGGAAAAGGAAGTGAAGGAGGTCTTTGGTGGCGGTGGCACATAGATTGGTTATACTTCCTCATCATCTTATGTTTCCTTAAGATGCTCGGGTTCACTTGGATTCTCTGTTGGAGTGTTTGAGCATTCTCCTTTCTCAAGACTTCGGGGTATAATGTCTGCAAGTTATGCCCGCTCCTTAGCATGATGGCATTGTAGTGCTCATGGGGATTCGACTCAGGTTTCACTGATAGAATTCCTTGAGGTTTAGAAGAACTCGCAGAAAGCTATGTAACTTGGGTGTCTAAAATCTTCAAATGTGTATGTATTTCCCCAATTTGCTTCTTTACATCATCCTGATCCGCTCTCATACCTCTCAGTTCAATGTGTTGATCTTTTTGTCCTTGTAAAATCTGAGCAAGCATGAACGTAATATCAACATTTTCCTCTTGTTGCGGAAGTGGTGTCGGTACCCCTCTATGTTGATATCCTTGATAGCCTTGTGCTCTAGGCTGGAAATTCTGATTCTGCGGTTTACTCTGAAGCGGCTTAGACTGATAGTTTCCTTGCAATGGATTCAGGACATTTTCGCTGTTTTTAAAGAAAAAATTTGGATGGTTCCTCCAGCCGGATTGTAGGTGTTGGAGTATGGGTTGTTGGCGACATAATTCACATCCATAACCTCCTGGAATCTGTGAGAATCGGAGGATATTTAGTGCATGGTTGCCATTTGCAATTTTATCTCATCAAGTTCAGCACTCAAAGCAAGCACCTCATTTTCTATTCCCTTAGCTAGTGGCCGACGACTGTACTCACCTGATGAAGTAATTCTTTCCTCGGCCATCTTCTCGATCTTGGCCTCAATGGTGGTGAACAGAAGGTCATCTAAAGAACAACCATAGGCAGCATTCAACCAATCTCTTACGCCATCACGAAGTCCCTCAATAAATGTAGATATGAGGTACCTCTTGTCCATCCCATGGTGATGGCATTCTCGTTGGTATCCTTTGAATCGCAGCAAAGTTTCGGGAAGAATCTTTTTATCCTCTTGCACAAATGAATTTATCTTGTCCTTCCATGACCTCGTGTTATGGGGTAAGAAGAATCGTATCATGAAGCGTTCTTTGAGCTGACTCTATATATGAATGGAATCCGGTGGTAGCGTGTAGAGCCATTCGAGTGCATGCTCCCTGACTGAGAACGGGAAAGCAAGCAACATTATCGCTTCATCTTGTATCCTGAGGTACGCTTTCACGTTCGAACAAAACATCTTGAATTGAATAAGATGTTGATTCGGATCCTCTGTAGGTCGTCCCCTGAAAGACGATTGACTCAACATATGAATGAAGGCCGACTGCAGTTCAAATCTGTTTCGATCCACCTCGGTCCTTCGAATGTAGGAGAGAAGTTGTGTGTGTTTAGGCGCGGTGTACGTCCCATACGTTTTCAGTGCTTCCTCCACAACCATCTCTTCTTCGCTAGATGAATCTGTTCCTTCCTCAACTGTTGTTTCCTCCTCTAGACTCTCAGACGCACTAGGTCTTACTTTATGCTGTTATAACAACGCTTGAGTAGTCCTCTAAATTTTGAGGTCGAAGAGGAGTTATTTTTCCTTCAAACTTCTAGACATGCACCGAGGAATCTGCACGTAGGAAGACAACAAACAAAGACTTATATTGGAAGAGATGTATTAGACTCAAATTCAAGAAAACAAGTTGCAGAAAATTAAAACAAACAAAAGATTCGGAAATGACTGGATCTCGACTCAACAAAAATCTTTATTCTAATGTCGTAACTAGTCCTCCGGCAACGGCGCCAAAAAATTGATGACCAGAAATCAAATTTTAAAATTCCTAGACCACTGTACCGGAAGTATATGGACCATGTAGTTCAAGGGTTAAACTCAGAGAACTTGTGCGAAGAATCAAGAGAAGAAGATCGATCAAGATATGGTTATCAATTTAGAAAATAAAGACACAAAAGAATAAATAGATTAAATTCAATAAGATAGAGCACCACAGGTTTCGAGAATGCTGGGACATGTAATGGACATTTCTATGAATTATGAAATCGGATTATCTCGATCAATGGGGAACTCAAGTTTAAATCCACTACCTTAGAAATTAACATATTTATCTCTCGATGCAGCAAATTGAACATCTAGATGCATGATACACAATAGGAAATTCAACCTCAATTATTGGAAGTGACTCTCTCGATGCCTAAATCCACTACCTAGGAGATCAACGTACTCATCTCTCGATGCAACAAATCAATCATCTAGATGCATGAAGAACGATAAGGCACTCAACCTCAACTATCGGAAACAATGGGAACTCAACCTTAATTATCGAAAGTGACTCACTCGATACGTAAATCTACTACCTAGGAGATCAACGTACTCATCTCTCGATGCAGTAAATCAACAACCTAGAAGCATGAAGAACAATGGAAGCTCAACCTCAATCATCATGATTCCTAAATAGATTAACCAACCGGTTAGATTCTCATTAATCTAATTTATTCAGGATTAATTTCGAGACTCAAATCCACTTCTCAGCCAAGAAAAATCACTAAATGCATTCAAATAGGTGATCAACAAGTATGAAAGCATTAAGAATAACCCATCAAACCATTTGAGAGAGCAAATCCGAAATCAAGCATTAAAATCCAAACAATCCATTACAAAAGCACCCCTAATCCATGGCAAAGAGGTTTACTCAGAAATCACAGAAAAGTAAAAACATATAGTTTTCATCTTTCTCGTTCTCCAAGAACGGCCTCGAATCAAGTTCTTCGTCTTCCCAAAATCCTCTCTTCAGCCCTCTTAGACTTCAGCCGCCTCCTCCCCAAAATTACTCTCTTCAGAACAGTCTCCTCTCCGTTTTAAAAATGTGTTTGTTCCTTCTTCGTCCGAGCGGCGTGTTCGTTCCCTTTTCTTTCGCTTGGTAGTTTTCCTCTATGCCCGACCGGGCACAGCAACCAGCCCATTCGGGTACCTATCTTCAAAAGGGTGATCGCCCGGGCAGTGGAGTTGCCTGGGCCGTGCAGTACATTCAAGGATGTATTATTGTAAGTGAGCCCGATTGGGCTTTATAGGGTATGATTTGGCAGTTTTTTTATATCTTTAAAAGATATTTTTTAATTTGTTTTAAGCAAAAGAAAAAGAAATAAAACCATCATATTTTGAATTACTCGAGCAGACACATAAGAAGTTAGATGATTCTTGGATTGATGTAAGAGCAAAATAAGTTCATGATGATATTTAGAGGATGACACTGAACGAGTGTCTTAAATTCCGCATAGAGAGAACATATAAAAAATGTCTTGATTTTAATTTCACTTTTAATTTAAATTTACTTTTAATTTCAATTTTACAGTTTAATTATTTTTATTTTTACTTTTATTTTTTTCCATAGGAAAGAAGAGTGCGACGAATTTTCCGACAATCTAACCATCAACAAATCAGTTGAGTTTTCCGACGGTATGCATACAAACTGGTTCATTTGTATTTATATACGATTTATGGACTAAATATTTCATCCGTAAATGCAAATGGATTACGAATGCTTGTTTTTCAGATGGACAGATCGTTCCGAATTCATCCAGAATTGTGTTTCCAGACAGATTTGGCCGTCCAGAATATGATTTTTTCTTGTAGTGAGTGAGGAGAGTATTTACCCCATGGAGAATGGTCTAAATATCCTAAATGGAGTATATCATTTAACATTTCCCCTCAAATTCAAAATGATCTTAACGTCATAAGGTGATTGTTAAAACCTTATCAAATAACCACGTTGCCTCCTAGAAACGTGCAAAAACCTGTGTTGGACTTTCGATCATCTATGTCTCCGGCCCAGTCTACATCACAGTAGCCTATGATTTCGAGGTTGTTGTTGCACTTCATTTGAATTCCTTTATCCGACGATATGTATTTTAGAATCGGTTCTACCATGTTTTATTCACATTGAAATGGATCATGCATATATTTGTTGACCTAGTTTAGACATCAGGTAGCGTAATTGTAAGATATATTAAATTATCTATGATTCACCGATATCATTTCAAATCCTTGAAGGGTTTCCCATGTCGATGATCTTTGAACTTTTCGTCAATTATGTTTTGGACGACTTAGCTCCTAGTTTACCTGTGTCACCTAAAATATCAAGGGCATATTTTCTTTGAGAGAGAAATAACTCGTCGTTAGTACAAACAACTTTAATATCCAAAAGAATACTTTATCTCTCCTATGTCCTTGATATCAAACTTTTTCTTAAAGGTATGTTTTAGTGTTTTCATTTCCTTTATCATCATTGCCCGTAATAATATAATCTGCATAAACTAATGCCACAATAGTTCCTAATTTCCTTTGAACTAAAAACAACAAATGATCGGTTTCACATTTATGCTAAACAAATTCTAGTATATCATTATTAAGAGTTTGATTCTAGGCACGAGAAGATTGTTTCAACCCGTAAATCGACTTCTTCGAGTGAGACACCATGTTATTGTCAGGTGGGACATATCCTAGATGAGGTTTCATGAAGATTTCTTCCTCTAGAATTTTTTTATAAGAACACACTCTTGACATCTAGCTGCCATATATTCCATTTAAGGTTAATGTCAACTAACAGTAAAATATGTATAATGTGTAGCTTTGCTACTAATGCAAATGTTTTTGTGTAATCTTCTTCGTACGTTTTTATGAAGCCTCTTGCCATCAAAATGGATTTTTAGCACTCAACCTCACAATTACTATGAAATTTGACCCTACAGATCTACTTGGAGTCGAATATCTTCTTTCTTTTTGGGAGTTTGACTAAATCCAATGATTTGTTCTTTTCAAGAGCTTTGATTTCCTTCTCAATAGCTTGTTGTAGTGTTGGGACTGATCGAGCTTCCTCATATGAAGTGGGGTTCTTAAATGCTATAATTTTGACTCACAAAGACTTGATGTTCATTAGGTAGGATAGTCAAATCGCAAAAATATTGAATAGGATAAATGATGGAAAAATTTAGATTAATGAATATGATGAAGAGATTTTAACCGATCAGTGTGTCTGAGTCCATTTGTTGGTGGATCACACGGCTTGATTCTTTTTTGCTTCTTCAGCTTTTGTTTATCTTTTTTTGTTCTACTGTACTCTCTTAATAGTTTGATTTCTTCAAGTGGGAGGTTCAAATCCTATTATGGTCTAAGTGTGTCTCCATTGTCAACTTTATGTTGATTTACAACAGACTTTAAGGAAGTAGACACATCAAGTTAGTGGATTATATTCTCAAATTCAGTCCAATTCTTTTGTAAATAAAAGCTTTGATTTTTTTTATCAAAATTGATTTCCTTGATACATGTATCAGACGAGTCCCAAAATGATAGCATTTTAACCTTTTTTGTGTAGATGATTAGCCAACGAAGATACACTTGATGCTTTAGGGCTCGAGTTTGCTTTGTAAGGCTTCATCTATACAAACATATAACAAATACATCCAAATACTATAAGGTAATCGAGATGGATTTTTGTTTTTAATACCTCATAGGGAGTGGCATCATTTAAGCATTTTTTCATAATCTTGTTGATGAGGTGACATGATGTTATGATGGCATTCCTCAAAATTGGATGGACACATGTCGGTAGAACATAATGGTGCGTGAAATCTCCATTAGATGTATGTTTCTGCGCTCAACCACTCCATTTTGTTGGGGACTGATGGCTTGTGTAACCTCCTTCATTTTCTAACCCGAGACACTTAATTCGAGCATTGAAATATGACGCAGCATAATTATAAATTTCTTAAATGCATCAAATACATCATTTTTGGACGTCAACAAGTAAATCCATCTATATTTTGATTTTTCATCTATAAAGATAACCAAATATTTCCTAGAGTCTAGTCAATCTAGGTAATTTCCAAACTTACGAGTAATTTAAATCAAAACATTTGTCATATTTTGTATGAGATTCGTTAAAAATAGTCCTACAATGCTTTTCTAGTATACATGCCTCACATGATCATGATTATGTTTACCATTAGGTAATAAAATTTGCAATGCTTTATAATATGTATGCTCTAATTTAGCATGACAAATTTGAGAATTAATATTTTAATAATTTTAGAACAAACAAATGACTTGAAAATATTATCAAAACATTCTAACAATAAAGATCATTCTTGAGCGTTCATTTTCCAATGACCTTCTTTGTCTCAATATCCTGAATCCAATACTTATTAGATTCAAAATAAACCACACAATTTAAATCTTGAGCTAGTTTCCTAACAGATAATGAGTTATTTGAGAAATTTGACACAAATAGGATCGTGGTATTTTTATTAAGAATCTTAAGGTCAACTATTCCTTTTATTGGTATATTACTTATGTTTGCAATTTTTACGTTTTCGGATTAAGGTCGTACGTTCTGAATTAAATTCAAGTTATTTACCATTTGACTCATGCCTTCAAATCGACTATAAGGTGATTGTTATATTTAGAAATTAGGGTGATGTTACCCTGATCAATTTGTTTACTCATGCCACGATCGAGGAGAAGTTTGATTTCTTCTATTTCAACCTTGATTTCACACGTGAATTCTTCAAAATAATAAGATGTCTCGTAAGTCTTGTTTTTCTTGAGATATGGATGGAGCAACCAACACTTTTCCTTAACATGACCCCTCTTCTTGTAGTGCTCGCACGAGATAACTTTGCACTCGGGCCTTGAATTGGTTTTGTTGCAATGAACCGCTTCTAGAAGATCCCCATGGAATAAGTGTAATGATCTTTTCTCCTTTTGAATTTGCATGCAAAATTGGTTGAATGGCGAAATAGAATTCTAAAGAAGGATATGATTGATGAATCTAATATAGGATTTATCTAGAGTTTGAAATACCTCAAACACTTGGTCTTGATTGTGTCGCTTGATAATCTCTTAGGGATCAATGGTGAGAGGAAGAAACTCATTAAACTCTAAGCGAAGATCTTTGCAATCCCCGAATTGATGGTTAAATGGCTTGTTATCTTGCTGAAACGTGCTTAATGCCTTTTTTATCTTAAAAATGCAAGCTAGGTTGGCGGTGTTGCTGAACACATCCTTCAGTTCGTTCCATAAGAGGTATGCATTACTCTTATTCCCATAGGACCTCAGAATATGAGGAGTTATGGAATTTTACAACAGCACTAGAGCTCCGAAAGTTTCACGATCTACGATGTCGTCATCTTTCACATTCTTCCCATTTGGCTTTGGCTTTGATGAATAGTATGGTTGATTCACCACATACTTCCACAAGCTGCGACCATACAAAATAGGTGTCACCATTAAACATGATTTGGATGTTCTCTTGAACAAGGTTCAAAATTCTTTTTCTTAGAAAGACAACGATTTATAGAAATAAAAATAATTGGGTAGAAGCAAATCAAGAACCTATTTTACTCAGAATCAGACTCTGATACCATAAAAAAACTTAAAAATAGAGAAATATTAGAAGAGATTAACAAAAGAATAGGGAGATAACGCAAGATACAATAGAAGAATTATTAATTCAATTATGAATTTAGTATAATATTATTTTCATTCATTGCATGTATATAGCGGTATGAAATTCTATTATTTACATAAAGAGTGGATGATACAAGGAAAGGAGAAAATGAAACTTCCTTATTTTTTATTTTAGTGGATGATGCACATGAGTGGAAACACTCTATCTAAGTGGAGTAGACTGTTTATCACATGGAGAATGATCCAAATACGTGTTTAACATTTATTATTATTATTATTATTATTATTATTATTATTATTATTATTATTATTATTATTATTATTATTATTATTGAGTAACAATAGGATTGTGTTTAATTTTAATTTATGTTTTTTCAATTCCGAACGGATTTTTTTTATTCATCTTTATTTCGGATGTATATTAATTACGCATATAAATTTTATGTGAAATAAATCTAAAAACAATTTTCTGAGCGGATTAGAAAGAAATTTGCTATTCATTTTGATTTTTTTCTATTAATGATAATAATTATAATTAAATGAGAGAAAATATATAACGGAGAAAAAAAAGAAAAAAAACTTTTTATCTTAATTCTTGTTTATAGTCATAATATCTTCTATATACTTTTGTAATATACATTTATAGGTAATATATATTTATATAACATTTATAAAAAAAAATATAAGAGAGAAAAAGAAAATACTATTTAAGAGAATAAACATCTTATTTTTATTCATAATCTTAACATCTTAATATACATTTATAAAGAATTTATATACAACATATAGTAAATAATAATATTTTTTTTGTAAAAATATTACAAAAATATTGACAAAAATTTATACGCATTTAGATAAATGGATAAAACTAATTGCATAAAATATAGGAAACTGGGGAGATCAATATACAATTAAACTTCAAATGATGACAAGCTTGTTATTTTTTGTATGTATACAAATTTCGGAAAGAAAAAATAGGTTATAAGTCCAATTTATAAACTTCCATAATTTCATTAACATTATTCAACTCCAATTTTTCATTAGTATGTTTAAATTTATATGGAATTGCAGTTTGTTTTAAATTGTGCTTGATGTGTTGAGCCGTGCTGATAAGTGGTTTAAAACTCGCTTTCAAAGTTTTCTAGCCGTGCTGATAAGTGGTTTAAAACGTTTTAGTGATAGATAAATCTTAGGATTCTTGTTCAGCTTGTTTCATTTCTTGTTTATGGACGAATTTTAGAGAAGATTTATGAGTTGTGAACTTTTCTTGTTTTCATGTTTTACCAAAACATTTCTTTCAAAAGATGAATTTTCAAGGTACATGTACAAAATTATTTGCAACAAAAAAGCCATAAAAAAAAACCTCAGGGAAAACAGCTTGTAAAACAAAACACACCAGTTGAACAGAATGTATTTAAGCAAAAGAACACATAATGGCGAACCTTAAAACAGAGATTACAAACATCATCATCACCGTCACCGTCATAATAACTCTCTTCTCTCACTTGTAAGAGTTGTTCTTTTTTATTTAAGAACACAAACAGTACAAATGTGTCTTCTTTCTCAATCCTCTTCTTCAGCTTCATCCAGCCAATTCACAAATGGCTCCAGTCCTTTCACAAATGCTTGCCTGCAATCAAATTTTTCGGCATTACAATCATACTCTACTTAGTCAGTTTGCTACTAATGCTTAAGCGAAGAAACTGTTGCATCCAAACCTCATTGTAAAGGTCGAGAAGCACATACCTGCCCTTAGGGTTGGTTCCTTTACGGAACCAGTGGAGGATGGTATCCTCAGCGAGGACATCCAGTTCATAGAGAGACCTCACCACCTCAGGGAAAAGTTTCATGAGTTTGGCGTCCTCATAACATTGCATTTGGATTTTGTATATAAGTTCCAGCTCAAGCTTCCCACTGGTGCAGAACGTGTTCAGCAAGGGCGCCCATGTTTTCACCTACATCAACCATTCGCAGATTTCTGTCACGAGCTGAACAGGACACTTATCTGAATCCCATTCGCAGATGATACATGCAACCATGTATATATATAATTTTACCTGGCGTAGAACAGAATTAGCATTTTGCTGCTGGTTTTTCCCAGACCACTGAACAGCATCCATTAATACATCCCAAAGCACACGCACAACCTCGATATCGGGTAGTTTAGCATCTTTGACCTGCTGCTTCACGGTTTCAATGACTTCGTCAACATCAGTTTCCTCCGAGATCTGGCTCGTGAGAACAGTTTTTATCTCCTTCAGTTTCACCTCAAATATTTTCTTTTCATTGTACTCTACCAAAGCTGTCAAACCTTCCTTGCTAAAAAGATCGACAACAAAATAAAGCACGCCATATGTCAGTTAAATTAAAACAAGAACTGCATTCAATTTTGGATTCAAAAGGCAAACATAACAAATGAAAAAGGAGCATTAGTGTGTTAATGATGCAATGCAAGGACTTAAAATCCCGCTAAGAAAGTCTTGGAAATAAGAACATGGACATATTAAAAAAAACAGCTAGTACATGTTAACTGAACAACAATGACATAAGCGAAACAGTAGTTAGCCATCACTGTAATTATAATCAGAGAAAATGCACGGATCAAACAATGGAAGGATTGATATACATCAGGATGCATCATAATCAAACTGAACACAATTAATTGAAGCAAGGTAAACGAAGATCACTCACGTGAAATGCTCAGCAAAACTTTCGGCAGATCGCTTGGCAGGAGGTAAGAAATCCATAAGGTTATCTTCCATTTTACCTCGTTTTAAAATTGAAATCAAGTCATCGAGACTATTCTCAACCAAATACTCCTTGAAGAAGTCTGTTATAAACGACAGCACTAGCCCTTTGGCAACAAGATTATCCTTGAGCAATGGCTGGAAGACAGTCTCCGGAGGTAGCCCAGATAGTCTTTGGGAAAACGCAAGCGCTGTGAAAATTGCCAATTTCTTCCTCTCATCTTCCTCGAAAAGCTCCAGTGATTGCAAGAACCTCCGCATAACATTTTCAAGATTCTTTATGAGGAAGGGTCTCCGCCGCAAAATCTTCTGTATATAGACAACATACGATAAAATGACTTCACGCTTGGCTTCACTGTCAAAAACAGAGTGAGGATGACGCTCCCCCTCTTCAGGTTTTATTGTCCCAGGTTGTGTGCGCCCCCCTGTGAAAACAACCTTAAAATAATCGAGAACCCTCAATTAGAAACAAAATGAGAAGGCAGAAGAGAGAGACTAGCCCCAATCGCTGAGTACAAGAAACTTCTAAACAAAAATACTAAGAAATTAAACTAAACTAAAATTAACGGGACCTTGAAGAGCCTAATAGTGAGGGCAGACAGAGCTACTAAAAAGCACTGTGGTATTTATTTGCATACACCGTATTTCACAGACCGAGGGGAATGATATCACACTGAAATTCCCCACTTGCAAGATCAGACATGAGTATTACAAATAAAAAATAGCACAGTATCATAATAACTGAATACATATATAGACAATCATGCCCGAGGAGTAACTATTATTACTATCTGATTGAAACAATTGAAGCAACCCCTAGTTTTGCTATCTGTCCATCCAGCTGGGAGCTTAAGGAACTTAGTAAAACTTCAGGCTTCAATCACTTTGGCAGAAGTGGCAGAAAGAATCTCCAAGTAGTTCTATGAAAAATTACCTCAAAGAAAATGTCACCGTATCTTGAGAAATTAAGGTCTGACGACTCAATACTCTTGGCAACAAGTTCCTATATGACACAAACAAGTTCTGTGAATTATACGGACACCTAAACAATCAATAATTAGGAAGCTGAATATGCAAACACAAGCATTACCAGATCACCAGCATTATCCAAATAGATCTGGACCACTGCATCCGAAAAAGCAGCAGGGTCCAGAGGAGCAGCAATATTCCTTTTGCGGGTCTTAATCCGCGTACCTCTGAAGGAAGATAAAAAAGGCTACATTAAGAAACACATAGCTTCTTTGAAAACATGCCATGCATACCCATAAATGCTGAAAGTTGCAATTTTTACATTTCTTTCTAAACATATGATTTTCTTCTAAGCTATAAGACGCTGAACTATTACTACAAACAAGATGGAATTCAAGCGTCTGGCTACTTCTTTAGGGATTAGAAGATGGCATTCTCCAATATAACAATTCTACTGCTTAGATAATGGCAATATGAAGAATGCATGTACAATTTTGTGAGTAAAATCGATATTACTTACCCGAGAGTGGGTTTCTCCTTCGAGCTGTCGGATAAAAAAAAACCATTAATTAGAATGTTGTAAAAGGTAACACGTAAAAGGGAATTATACAAACAAGAACATACGCTAAAGGGAGTAATCATCGAGTAAAAGAGTTTTAATTTCAGTGGAAACGGAGAAAAAAGACTCTTCTTTTTTCCAGAAATCAGAAACCCTAATAATAACCAAATAATAAAAAATAAATCTTCGAGAAGAAAATACAATCCTACATCTTCCAATCCTACCAAAGAACAATAACAGTAGCATGGAAAACGATTAAGGAGAGAAATCGACTGATTCAGAAACCCTAAACAATGTTTTTGCTTTTCCAAGGTGAAATCTAGATTCTTACATATGAGATCCGAATTCTCAAGAGCCCTAACCATCAGACAGCAAAACAAAGATCAAACAGACCACCAACACCATAATAAACAATCAGATGAAATCTCAAAATCGCAAAAACACGAAACGAAAACACATCGATTCCTCGAGACGATCGAAACAAAGATAAAAAAAACCATTCTTGGGAAAACAAAGAAAAAAACCATTCTTGGGAGATTACAGAGCGTGAAGAACAGATCTGCGATAATTACAACCTACCTCATAAACCAAGATGAAGAATGAATCAAAGAAGAGATACGCCTCGGAGCGAGTCAGAGAGCGCTTATAGATGCAGAGAAAAGTGCGAATCTGGTAAAGAGAGCAACGAGAGAGGAAATGAAATTCTGAATAGCAGCTTTTTCAGTACAAATACAGAGAGAAAATACAATCATTTGAAATGACAAAAATAACCCTTTGATGCCCTTTAGGCTTTTAGCCTTTCGGTAGGTTCCTCATTTCGGTTTTTCGTTATGATCTAACATGTAAGAGCTACTCGAATTTTACTAAACACAACATAACAGTTTCAATTATAACAAATTAAATTTCACTCTTATTTGTTAAAAATATTATCAAAACATCAATATATTTACAAAATAAAATATAATTAATCACAAAAATTTGATATTTAGACCTAAACTATTATGATATACAACATAAACATATTTTCCGTTAATTGTTTTGTAAGATTTTTAAATAATTATATATTAATCATGTTTATTCGCTTAACAATATAATCGAACCTGGTAAATTTTTGTTATGATCAATATTTTTAATAATGTTTTATTAAATTAAAAACTATTATGAGCAACCCAAAAAATGATCAATTTGAAAATGCTGTAAGAAAGGAAATGTCACAATATTTTTTTTATACATGTCAAAGTGATGGAAAAGAACGGCATAAGAACAATTATAAATTGATTGTATTTGGATTTCATTTATATATCATGATATTTTATTATTTATGGCATTGTTATTTCATTCGATTTATCTTTTGTATATTATAAGTGAATGCAATAACATCCTTAAGATTATTGTTTTGAATATATTCTTAAATGACATCCCTAGTTGAGTATCATTGAGAATGATGATATCAATTATGCATTGAGACTAGTATGTGTTGAATTAATATGAGATATCAATTCAACACATCGACCCTCTATGAAATTGCTACATGGATTGTTATGTGAGTGTCATTGACAATTCTCATATTGATGATGGTGTATGTGATCATTTGATTTGAGATCATCAGAGATCTTGACATAAGGAAAATGTGTACTATGACACTGCTGAACGTCGCTCGTAATTGGATGGACTTACGATGTAGTGATTGGGTACACAGTTGACTTACGCAGCAAGATATTGATTGATCGAGATATGATTTGTTCCTCCTATATAACGAGAGTGATGTTATGAGGTCATTGATCTAGTGAGATTGTGAAATGCATGGTCGTGCTAAAATAAATTGATATGTGACATCAAGGACATGGTAACATCAATCACGTGAATGGGTATGTCAAGTCACAAACATTCTCGTTACTTGGTTAATAATGATATGTTGCTAGACACCGCTCATTCTTTTTTATATTAATCACTGCCAACATAACGAGGACCTATTGGGTCGCACACAAAAAAAACGAATGGATTTTGACGTTTTTGGGCTAAGAATTGTGTTGGACTTAAAATTTGAATTGGGCCCGTCACTAGTGTTGTTAAGCTTGAATTCGAATTAGGGCATGACAAGTATGGAGTTAGAATTGGGCCCATGGCCCACCGTCTGATTTGATTTCAATTCGGATTGAACCTATGGCCCATCGACTAGTCTGACATGATTTCGCACTAGGCCCATTGCCAATCTCTTAATCAAATATCAGATTAGGGTTAGGGTTAGCCACCACATTAAGCATCTCAAATTCCCTATAAATACATGTTTAGGGTCTTGAGATTAAGAGAAAAAAATAAAAAAACACAAAAGTCCAGAAACAAAGTCTTTATTCTAAAACTCTAAGTTAGCACTTGGGGTTCTTCTTTCGTTTGTACCAATGGAGGCAGGAACAATCTGTTGCTGCTCGTGATTCATAAGATCAAGTTTTGGACGAAGCGAAAACAAGGTAAATTCCTTAAACACTAATCGGGGAAATCTCCAAACAGGTCTGCAAACCGAGATTCTTCTCTTCTTCTTCCACTGCACGATCTGATCGCGCCTCAATTTTTGCAACAGTAGTATCAGAGCCTTGTGGAGTTGAGATTCATCAATATTCTCATATGTATTCTTCAATATATATGTAAATATTACAAATAAAATATGTATACGTAATTGATTCCATATTCATAGCATGTTACCTTCTAAAAGACCGTAGATATTCACAGTTGAGTAAAACATACATATGTGCAATGTGTAGATCTCGTTGTGATAGCCATAGATCTTTCGCCTTACTAGTAGTTCGATCAAATCCGCAAAATATATCTGGAACATCTGGTACTGGATATGAAAATACCACACCACCATCAAAACGTCTGTCTGGATTTCTACTTCGCGTTTGAACATGTGGCTCGAAGTAGTAAGAAGTGAAGAACAATATCTCCTCATACACGTATTGTTCCACAATTGAACCCTTTAGACGAGCTCTTTGTTTGGTTTTTTCTTCAAATGAAACATAAATCTCTCGAATGGATACATCCAACAAAATTGTGGTAGATGAACTGTCAGATGCTCCATAACATCAAAGAATGATGGTGGAAAAATCTTCTCCACGTTATATAGTATAGTAACTATGTACTTTTCAGTTTAGGAACCACATTTACACTTAAATGTCTCGCACATAAATCTCGAAAAATATGCCAATACCTGAAAATAAAGTATTAGTTTATTTAAAATTAATATCTTTAAATTATTAATCATTAACTATTAAAAAATAAATGTTTGTTCATCAATTCAAAAAAACATATGGGAAGTAGTCTTTGTATGATTACATGACAATCATGATCTTTCATCTCTGATAACTTTTCTCCATGAATATTGACACACCTTCCAATGTTAGACGCATAACCATTAGGAAATTTCACGTCTTCCTTCAACCATTTCAACAATTTATATTTTTCAGCATTCGATAATTTGAATATCGAAACTAGAGCTTTACCGTCATCACTTATATGTAACTCTTTCCGTAAGCAATATTCTTCTAGACCCTTCTGTGATTTAATGTTACCTTTCGTTTTTCCTGTGACATTCAGTACCCTATTGATGATATTATCGAAAAATATTTTCTCTATGTGCATGACATCAAGATTGTGTCGAAGCTTCAGATTTTTCCAACACGTCATATCCCAAAATATGCTATTCTTGTACCAATTATGAGTAATTCCATAACCACCAATTCTCGGATGATTGTTCCCTCTATAATCTATACTTCTAGGAATACCCAAAGCAAGAAGTTGTTCATACAAAATCTCTTCGACGGTCAAAACAGGAGGAGGAGATTTCTACATAACTATATTCCTTTTAAAATTTCTCTTGTTGTGCTGTAATATATCATCGGTAGAAAGAAAACGATGATGACAATCAAACTAACTCGTCTTTCGTCCATATTTCAACGGAAAGCATCTATTTCCCTCATGCAATATTGACAAGCCAATTGACCATGTGTTGTCCATCCAAATAGTATACCATAAGCTGAAAAATCACTTATTATCCATATAAGAGCACCTCGTAAAAATTATGTCGTCTCGAAATGTCGTATGCTGGAACTCCCTTCTACAATTCTTTCATTTCTTCAATCAGTGGTTGAAGAAATATACCCAAATTTCTTTTCGGATGATAAGACCTAGGAATCAGTATTGTTAGAACAAAAACTCTCGTTTCATGCACATATCAGGTGGTAAATTGTACGGTGTCATAATAACTGGTCACAATGAATAATTTCTCCTAGACATCCCAAATAGATTAAAACCATCAGTGCAAAGGCCTAAATAAACATTTCCACTCTCAGCTGCAAAATCAGGATATACCTTGTTAAATTGTTTCCATGTCTCAGCATTTGAGGGGTGACACATTTCTCATTCACGACTTGAATGCTCAACATTCCATCTCATGCCGCTTGCAGTCTTCTCGAATTGATACAATCTTTTTATTGTGTCTCTAATTGGTAAATACCACATACGACGATACAAAACCGATGTTCCATTCCTTGTCAAATAAAACCGATATTTTCCATAAAATCGAAAATTACTCAAATTCCGATGTTTCTTTCCAAAAAGTCATACAGTTGTCTTGGCAAACATCAATCATTTGATATGGCAATAAACCCAATGATCTCATCATCTTCTTTGTCTCATAATATGACCCTATTGCATTATTATCTTCAGGCAAATAATCTCTTACTAATTGCGATATAGAATCTATGGAATTCTCAGAAATATTATTTTAAGTCTTCAAATTCATCAAACGTGCAGAAAGAGACAAATGTGAAAGACCCATTCTACAACCATCATAAAGTGGATGCTTAGCACTTTCTTCGCAAGAAAATGACGCAAAGGAGCGTGATTGGTGTAGATGATTACCATCGACCCCACAAGATAAGATCTAAAGTTTTTAAAGAAGATACCACTATGATTAACTCTTTTTCTATCGTTGAAGTTGAATAATACACTTGTGTTTCGTCTAGATTTTGGTCGCATAATAGACGGCGTTTAACAAGCGATATTTCCTTTTCTTAACAACTGCTCCACGCGCTTAGTCACTAGCATCTTACATGATCTCAAATCGTAGCTCCCAATCTGGTGGTTTAATGATCGAAGGCAATATCAATGTTTTTTAATGTTTCTAAAGCTCTCATCATTTCCACGTTGAGTTTGAGAGGCGCATCCTTAATCAACAGATCAATGAGGGGTCTTGAAATCTTTAAGAAGTTTTGAATGAGTCAGCGATAGTATCCTACATGCCCTAGGAAACTCCTTACATCCTTGACTTTTTTCAATGGTTGTAACTTCTCCATATCCTTAATCTTTGATTTATCGATGTGTATGTGTTTGGTTAATATCTCATGCCTAAGTACTATCCCTTCTTAAATCATGAAATAGCATTTTTCCTAATGTTGTGTGAGGTTGGCTTGTTGGCACCTATATATTACTTTACATATATTTGTTACACACATCAAAGGAGGTTCCATGGATCGAAAATTCATCCATGAAAACCTCCATAACATCCCTTATTATGTCCGAGAAGATGGAAATTGTGCACCATTGAAAGGTTGCAAGTGCATTGTAGAGACCAACGACATCTAATGATAGGAAAAAGTGTCATACGAACATGTGAATGTCGTTTTATCTTGGTCATTTGGATGTATTGGGATTTGAAAGAATCTCAAATAGCTGTCTAAAAAGTAGAAATGATAATGCAATGCAAGACATTCACGTATTTGATAATTGAATTGAAACATAAAATGATCCTACTATTGTTTAAGTTCAAGTTTCAGTAATCAATGCACATTCTAACCCATTATTATCCTCATTTGTATTAATTCATTGTTTTCATTTGGGACTCTATAATCACTCCCCTTTTAGGCAATACATGAACATGGCTAACCCATGAACTATTAGATATTAGATATACACATCTAACAAGTTTAGCACCTCCTTTTTTCCTAACTCATTCATGGTCGGCTTTTGATCATCTCGTTTTCATACGTATTTCTTGCACGATTTTAGAGATGTTTATGATATATATGCGATGCTTTACGTATGATTCCATGTCCATTTTACTTGTTTTCGTGTTTTCATGTTCTTATAGGTTTTTATGCGTATTCGGTTCATTTCGTAGCTAAAGGACGTGCACGAAACAAAGTACCAACATCGAGGATCATCACGGGACAAACGAGACGAGAATCTGTATGGAATAGCCACTACCCGCACCGGTAACTCCTTAGCCCGAGCGGGCATTTGTAACGGCGATTTTGTCCAGCGAATTTAGCACGAGTCGGGCAAGAAATACCATGCCCGGGGCTTGAGCCCGAGCGAGCAGACCATGAGCCCGAGCGGGCAGCCCTTGAGCCCGAGCGGGCAGCCCTTGAGCCTGAGCGGGCAGCCTCTTTTCCATCGCGTTCTTGCACGATCTTCCACGCCGTACTCGAGCGGGTCACTTACCCTGTCCGCGCAGGTCGCGACCGTCACCTGCAACTCCAAATAAGTTAATTTGACTTAAAACAAATGGGAGCTTGTTGGGGATTTATACAATAAGGAAAACGACTTTAGAGAAGAGGGATAAGTGATATTTCGCTGGAGGAACTAATGAAAACGTCACCCAACTTATTTCAATAATGGAAACTCATGAAAAGATAACAATCGGTGGCTGCTGCAACATAAGGAATAACTGAACGTCCAGAAGGAAAAAAAGGGATAAAAGGAAAGAAAAGAGGAAGGACAGAAGAAGAGAGGAGTGAGAGGTCGAGCTCATTCACCAAGTTTCCAGTTCTTGATCGAGGGAGAGAAGGAGAAGGTTCTTGCGAAGGAGACATACAAGGAGCATTGGAGATCAACCTCACACTTCGGTTTCGCTTGGTTTTCATGTTCCTTAGACCTTCTATTTCGTTTATGTTTGTTTACGGACGCATGAGCGAGTAGTTTGTTTGTTCTAGGTGAAGAGATTAGCCCATGGCTATCCGAGAACCACTTTTGATTTATCTTTGAATGCATCTTCCCGTTTT
>CM071864.1:39606107-39624452 GCA_036759665.1 Gynandropsis gynandra | reverse complement strand
CGAGGTTAGGCCACGAAAGTAGGGTAGCGGCGGTTGAGGGTAAAACGGATGAATCACAGATCTTATGGGTTTATTTCAAGGTGTCAGCCATGAAAGTAGGGGATAACTTGACTAGATCACGTGTCTATTCCTTGAGAGAGGGTAGATATCATATCAGATCGTATGCCTTAGATAACTTGACCGGGATTGCATGATAGATAGGTTGATTGTTGGTTTCGATAGTCTTGTGGTGAAACCGGTTTCCTGGAACGTTTGTCTCATTCTTAAGAACTAGTTTGTTTATTTGTTTTTAGTATTTCATTCTTAAAACCATATTTCGTTCGTTAGCAAGTTTGATTCGTAGTTTGAGTTTCGGTTGTGTTGCGTAATCCCTGTGGAATCGACAGCTGAAGTACTACACACGTGCCGTGCACATGCGGGTAGTTTAGGTTATTTGTTTAACTTTGATAACGCATCAAGGTTTTGGTGCCGTTGCCGGGGACTATTGTCAATGCGTCTTAGATTCGAGTCTAGAGTCTTTCTTGCTTTGTTTTTGTTTTTGTTTTCTTTCGATTCTTTCTATTTTATTCCATTCGTTTGTCCTTTGTCGGTTTATGATCAGGTCTCAAGGTACTTCTAATCTACTCCGAATCGACCCAGAGATCGAGCGAACTTGCAGACAACTGAGAAAGGGCAAGGAAAAAGGTAACACAGAGCCGTCAGATCAACGAGATATGGATAATCAGAACGACCACGAATAGCTTCAGTTACCTCTTGGTAATTTGGGGCATATACAGCAACAGTCACTCGTGCCTCAACCGCGAGAACCACAGGCTCCTCCACCACGTCGTCTCAGGGATTACGTGGTGCCGAACATGAACAATGTGCAAACAACCATAAGGATGGCTGCTGTTGCGAAAGAACAGTTTGAGATTAAGCCGGCGATGATCACCATGCTTTATGAGAAGCAATTCATGGGTGGAAATCACGAGGATCCCCATCAGCACCTCAGAGATTTCCTTGAGCTTTCCGGTACATTCAAGATACACGGAGTCTCAGAGGATGCGATCTTACTACGTCTCTTCCCCTTCTCAATTGGTGAAAGAGCGAAAACTTGGCTGCAATCACTCCCCGCCGGATCTATCACTGCTTGGGATCAGCTCTGCACATTGTTCTTATCACGCTTCTTTCTTCCGAGCAAGATGATTCAGATGAGGGGGGAGATCACAACGTTCAGATGCAGAGATGGAGAAACTTTGTTTGAGGAGTGGGGTAGATTTAAGGATCTTCTACAGTTGTGTCCACACCATGGTCTCGAGCAGTGGTACGTTATCCAAACCTTTTACAAAGGAATTTCAGATGAGCACCGAACAACGTTGGATAACGCTGCTAGAGGATCATTTGTGGATATGAGCGTCGAGGAGGCATACGATCTGATCGATAACCTTGCCATGAACCACACCATGTGGTCAACACCGAGAGGTATGCCTAACACCACTCGTCGCCTATATGAGCCGAATCAGAGCCGAGCAACGAGCAATGTAGCGATCGCCATGTACTGCGTGAATTGTGGAGATACAGAGCATATGGCTTATCAATGCACGCTGCAAGAGAATATGGAACATATGAATTACGCTGCAAGAGAATACCTACAATCCGAATTGGAGGAATCACCCGAACGACTCAACCGATGAAGTATTCGGGATTTCAGCAACCACAGCAGTCATACAGCAAAATAACCAGCAAGCTCAGCATGCTCAGCAAGTTCCGCAAGCTCCTCAATCTCCTCAAGCCCCTTCGTTAAAGCTTGAGGTGGTATTGCTCGAATTTATGAAGGAGCAAAGGCAGCAACATTCAACTTAAACCAAATTCAATGCGGATGTGGGGACAGCGATCAACGAGCTCAAAACTCAGATTGAATCCTTGAACAATCATGTGAAGAGTTTAGAGAACTCCGTAGCACAGCAAGCTGCCTCATCCTCTCAGAATCTCGGACAGCTTCCAGGTAAACCCGAATTGAACCCGAGAGAGTTCGTGAATGCTAATTTTGTGTGCAGCAGTGATATGATCGAGCATTCGCCCTCCAATGAGCAAAACCATGCCGTTGGTATGTCCATGAAAAGAGGGCAAGGTAAGATTGCCATTATGGAAGGAGTAGATGATAACACGTAATCCGTCGTAGTATTTACATGATTCTTAGGTTTAGTTTTTATTAGATTTCTTGGACTTACCGAGTTATTGAGCATATTCGAGGATTTTATCTACATTTTGTGTTTTGTGTAGGAAATGAAGATATGAAGGAAAACACGAATGATAACGGCAATTCCACCCCAGAAACATGTTTGAATGACAAGATACCTCATGTGCACGACCATGGATCCAAATGAAACACTCAAGCACCGAGCGAAAGGAGCAGAAACATCAATTGAAGTGTGCACACTCGGGCTGAGAAGTGTGCCTGCTCGGGCTGTGTATGTGCACCTGATCGGGCTGCAATTTGAACCAGAAATTCGCCGAGACTTAGCCCGACTTAGGCTCATAGGATGCACGCTCGGGCAGGCCAGCCCGACCAGGCTGAGACTTATGCACGCACGGGCTAATGGACTGCACGAGCGGGTGGAGGTTGTGCCCGAGCGGGTCCACCTTTTCTCAACAACTTTCCTTGAATTTTGAACGACCTGCATTTAAAAGGAACAGAAGGGGAAAGCCAAGATCAGACTGGAAAAGGCAAGAGAACAAGGGGAACGAACCATGCAAAGGAGAAGAGAGAGAGAGAGCACGGCCGAAGAAGGAGACTTCGGGGAACCGAAGGATTCGTCGGAGGTTACGCTCGGGATGATAGGGGAGTCGAACACTTACTTCGTTTTTGTTTGCTTCTCTATGTATTCTGAGTAGTTCTTGTTTCCATGGGTTAGGGATGCCATTGTATAGGATCGTTTAAGTTATTAATGCTTGAGTTCGGTTTTGTTCAATTGGATGGTTCGATTTGTGCGTAATGCCTTCATACGTTGTTGATTTCATGCTTGAATAAGACTAAATCTATTCTACTGAGATTAGGCATGTTTGAGGGAGATTAGAGATTCGTCTAGGCTTGGGAGAGTCAGATTTGAGTCTCGTAACTGAACTTTCGAATGAATTAGGTTAACGAGAATTTGGCCAATCGGTTAATCTATTTAGGAACGGTAATAATCGAGGTAGAATTCCCATTGTTGAATGCATCTAGAAGTTCCGCGCTACATAGGGATATGAGTGTCGTTGATTTCCTAGATAGAGGATTTAGGCTTACGCCAAGTCATTTCCGTTTATAGAAAAATCTCCAAACGGTCCACACCCCATGAGAGCTCTAGGACATCAATGACACATATGGAATCCACCTCTGAGGGTTGTTTAAAGTTTTTTTTAAAAGGTGAATTCCACATTTTTATCTCCAATCTTCATTTTCAATCTTCCCACTCTTATGTGGATGAAGACGTCCGCCTTGTTGAGAAATGGATACTTGAAGATGATAGGTACTCTTATATCCTCATCGATGTCTAGTATTACGAAGTCCACCAGCATGTAGTACTCTCTAATCTTCAAAGGCATGTCTTCAAGCATGCCTAACAGAGACTTGATCAAACTATCAGCCAAACGCAAGGCTATCCTCATCGGTTTGAGTTCTCCAATGTTAAGTTTCTTGAAGATTGAAAACAGGAGCAAAATCACGCTAGGACCTAAATCACAAAGAGTACGATCAATAGAGACATTTCCAATTTAGATGGGATTGAGAAGCTATCTAGGTCTGACCATTTAAGGTGTAGCTCATGTTGGATGATGACACTGCTTTCTGGATTAAGTGTTACCGTCTCCTTCCTGATAACATGCTTCGTGGAATGTCAACTTAATTTGAGCTTCATCATTGTCTTTAGAAGACATCCAAATTGATTGTTATCGTTCTTTTTCTTTTGTCAAGATGAAAAACATAGTGGCACGTTAGAGGTGGTGGTGGAACATATGACTGCTCCTTTTCTTTTCGACTTTCATCGTGGGGAATATATTCTCTTTGAACTATGGACAGTCCATAGAAGTATACATCCTAGCTTCTCCCTTTTTGCATTGATGGTAAAAGAACACTCTAACTCCTTCCCGCTTCTTAATGCTATGGCATTGCATATGCCCTCTTGGGGATTTTGATCAGGTTTCCCGAAAATGTTCCAACGATTAAAGAGTAAATGCAAGCCGAGCGAATTAAGTGTGAAACATCTTAAGATGCATGAGGATTGCTCCATTTGTTGTTCCATCGTCTTTCTGAAGTCTTCATGTTCAACCTTAATCTCGCATCGGCCCAATTCGCTCTACCGACATGTATTGTTGCCTTTATTTCGATGACTAGCCTATTTTCGTTCCAATGATAATTTTCAACCCTACTACAACCCACATGTCATTATTTTCAACCCTAACTGAAACCCATGCGATAGGATAGATTCAGTTATCAATATACCTATGAGGAAACACATGTTTAAATCGATGTAGAGGAGGCAATATTGCTTATAATTTTCCATTAATATATCAATACAAAAATAAAATATGTCAAATAAATTTTCTCGTGTTCCAAGGGGGTGTTTCAATCTGCACCGATGAATTTGGATTGCATCTACGGAACTTCCCAAATTGCAATTTCTAATTTTCCATTGCTATACGCCGTACCTTAAAATATTTTGAAAGAAACACATTTTGCTTCCACCTCAACTTGATTTTAAATTTTATTTATGTTGTTTGATATGATGGTTGTCTCTTAATGATATCTGAAAAAACATTGCAATGTTCCTAATCATCAACGTTTTTTGCATGGTCAGTTGGTAGAAAGTTGTTGTTAATTTGTTGTAGGTTCCTATTATATTTTGGATTGTTTTAGTTCGTTTTTATGCCTTTTTTTGGGGTCATTTTCTGATCTTACAGGAAATAGGGGATAAGGAGCATATTATGGAGAAACATGGTGGCAATCAGAACAAAAATGACCATTACAGATGACAATATCGTCGGTATATGATAGAAATGTTCTTCGGAAAACAGTTTCCGGACAGAATATGGACGACCACAAATTTTCGGACTCCCGGCGTCCATCCGTAATTAAAAATCAACAGGTCGCGATCCGTCCAAAAAATTTGCGGATAGTCTCATCACGTCTGATAACTTCCTAGATAGGTAGTTACCCATCGTTAATATATGCAGACGGACTGTAGCCGTCCAGAAATTTGCAGAAAAAAGTTGACCCGTCTGCAATTTTTTTTTCCAAAAAAATTTTAAATTTTGATATTTGAATTAAAATTATAAATTATAATCAATAATATTAAATTCAATATTTTTATAGATTATATATAAATACATATTTTACAAGTTCGTCGTCTTCTCTACGCGGAATCTTTGACACTCGTTCCGATGTCACATTCTGAACATTATCGTGAACTCGTTTTGTTTTGGCATCTACCCATAAATCATCAGACTTTTTAACATGCGTACATTCGAGCAAGTTAATTTATGATGGTTCAGATCCTTTCTCTTTCGCCTAAAACAAATCACAAATATATATTTTAGAATATATTATTGAAATGTCAATTTTATAAATTTTTATAAAATTTTAAAATCTTACTATTTGTATGTAAACTTCCGGATATGAACGAGATCCTACTATATGTGCGATCATCCCATAACTTTTCCTATGAGAACTACTATATTGACTTGCTCGCTCGCTTTTTTGTTTAAATCTAGGATCATTCCAATAAGCTTACATTTGATCTGAAACATTTTGAACCATCCATACAGGTTTTCTTTTCTTCTCTCGATCATTTTTAACATCGTTGATGAAATATTTCAAATGAATATCCGCAACTCATTCAAATTCAGACTTTAATAGTTTGGTAATCTTGGGATTCCAATAATATTTTTGTTGAAAACAATAATTAATTAGTTTATTCAAAATATTTTTTAAAATCTATTATAACATGGACGATCGTAGTCACCTTTCATCATCTTTGTTATATGAGGAGAAAGTTAATCATAACCAAACATATAAATCAAATTAAGTTAGATTGATATCAAATTTGTTATTTACAAATTTACATTTAAATTTACTAATGCATACCACTGTTGATAATACATAAACGACATAAATTGTGCCGATCTAGTGGTCTGAAATAAGGTTGGATTCATCAAATCCAAATATTTCGATTCAGACTATAAAGTCTGTTGCAAAGGTGGTGGATCATTAGAACTTTCCTCGACATTAGAACGAGTTTTTGAACTACTGGCTATTCGAATGTGATGAGGCATACTAAATTGTAATGTTTATATTAGAAATATATCAATCATTGACAAGTCACTGAGTTATCAACCAATCATTGTGCTTAAAACTAAAACCAAATTTTAGTTCATTAAGGCTTTTTTTATATACGAAATAACTTATAATAGACAATAACGATCATTTTTTGCAATAAAAACTACATTTCTAAATGAAATTCTGGATCATTTATCTTTACTTATTCCAAAATAATTACTAGTTTCTAAATTTACTTATTACAATCTATAATTTTTCGCACAAACGATCAAATCTTTCCATAAACTACCTCATACACCAAAACATCATGGCATATCAAAACACATATATCCATTTTCATGCACAATATCATACCTAGAGACGAATGGATGACACAGATAGACGAACATCACAGATGGACGGACAGACGACACAGATGAACAAACATCACAGATGGACGGATGACTCAAAGACACAGATATACATCGCCGATTAACACACGAATGGGAGAGATGAACGACACAGACGGACAACACGAACGGATGGATGGGAGGGACAAATGCACGACATAGACGAGAGACACTGATGAGACAGACGGATGAAAAAGAAAGATGGCGCGGACGGACAAGAGAGACAACACGCACAGATGACACAAACAACATAACACAAACGGACAAATGGTATAGACGGACGTCACAGATGGACGAATGGACGGATATAGGTACAATACGACACGAAAAGACAATTTTTTGTTCAATCGCACTCTCGGACAAATGGAGAAAGAAGGCTTAAACCACATTTATAAGTATTTTTTGACAGACATGGAAATCCATCTGTAAACAGCATGCGATTAGGGACGAAGTCAGTAAGTTGTCTGTGATTACGGATGGTTTTGAGACGACCGTTCGTATATACGGACAGACGACTATGGGTCATCTGTAAATTCGGACGGATTGCAGATGGTGTGCCTTGCGACACACATTGATGGATATAACCTATGTTGTTTGTAATCTGTTTGCATTAGTGGACATCATTTGGCAAGCCATTCGTAATTGCAGATGGCATGTCTCGAGACCCGCATGTGAGGAAGAACTTTTGGTTATCTGTAATCTGTCCAACAATATAGACACATAAGATGGCGTCCGCAATTTGTCCCTAAGTTGCAATGAAATTTAATTGGCTCTTTAGATTATATAAAAGATAAGTATTGGATAAGGAAGATAAGATAGAGGTTGTGTTACGGTGATGACGTGGTGACAATTGGTTTTATAGATTATGTAAAAAAATAAGTACTAGATAATAAAGGTAAGATAGAGGTTGGTGTTATGGTGATGACGTTGTGACATTTAATTGGCTCTTTAGATTATGTAAAATAAGTAGTGGACAATGAAGATAAGATAAAGGCTATGGTACGGTGATGATGTGGTGACATTTAATTGGCTCTTTAGATTACGTAAAAGATAAGTATTGTATGTAAAACATAAATTTAAGAAGTAAATCTAAATTTTTTTTATTACTTTCAATATTCGATAACAAAGTTAGCATGAATCATCTTCAGAGTTACATAATCTTCCGTTGATTCTTATGTTTCTGAATTTGATTCAAATTCATCTTTTCCTTTCAACCGTTCATCAAGATCATCTTCATTTATTTCAATGTCTTTGATTTCACCATGCACAAGTTCTTCAATAATTACTGCATCAATAGAAACAATCTCGATGGTTTGTTCTTGTACTGCCACTTGTTAGTCTTATGTGCTATTGATATTTTTACCCATTGGAAGTATCTTCATTATGACACGCCAACCAGAAGATCATCTAGTCTATGAATATGAAATGTAACAAATATGATCTGCTTGTGATGCAAGTATAAAAAGCTCATGTTTTGCATATCTTTGTGTTGAGTTAACTTCTACAACGCCTAACTTGTTTGTTTTTGTTCTGTGTCAAATTATTAGATTGAACCAATTACATCTAAATAACATAACTCTTAAGGTGATGTAACCTGCAAAAATATCAAATATAAGTCAATATAATATTAATGGCTTACAAGATATGGATAACGGAGTTTTAGAGTAGTAATAAATCTGGATATTCCTATTGCAAAATTTTCTTCAAGATCCCATAAAAATTTGATTTGTTGGTCGATTCACAATAGTTTTCACCATAGCTTTTACCTTTCACACATACACAATAGTTCATAGTTGACTTATATCCTTCATGTTCGTAAGTGTGAAAGTTGTAACTATGTGTACAATATATTGGCCAACTTATAAATTTCACAATCAGTTGTTTAACAAGATCTCCAACCACAATGGGTGATTGCCCATCTCACTCTACATTATAGACAAAAAAAAATCATCGGCAAAGGGTTGAAGTATTATATTACAAAGTATTTTATATATACTTATATTAAAATATCATTTACTTACATATTGTGTTATCTATGTGGAGAAATATCTTTCGGCTCGAGCGCGAAATTGCTCGGTCGAGCATATTGAGCTCAAATGATCAAAAGTTCTAGATGAATCTCTCAGAAAAAGTGGTAGTTCACTCGCTCAATACAACCTATCGAAATTTTTTAGAAGATTTGCTTGAACTGAGCATGACATAGTTCGGTCGAGCAGTCAACGAAAAGAATATGTATTTTACTCCAGCGGATTCGCTCGACACCTGCTTGGTCGAGCGATCTGCCTGACATGGTGAAAGTTAGCTCTAATTCGCATGAGAAAAGCACAGAAAAACCAAGTGCTTGGCTCGAGTAGTGGCCAGCTCGATGATTGGTATACTGGTTTTATTAAATAATTAAAACTTTGAATTGTTTAAGTGAGAGTAAGCTTTTTCTATTAAAAGGGACGATTCAAGTATAAAGGCAGATGGGAGTGAGATAGGAGAGATAAGATATACAGTAGAAAATTGAGAGAAACACTTCGAGATCGTGTGGAAGAGAGAAACACTTCGAGATCGTGTGGAAGAGTGAAGAAGCTACCCGAACTACTACACTACACACGTGCCGTGCACTTGCGGGTAGATTAGGTTATTTAACTCTGATACGCATCAGACTTTCACATTTAATATTTGTTGATGATATTGTTATGTTTTGTCGTGGTGACGCAGGGTCCGTAGGGGTGCTAATGGAATGTCTTTGACGGTTTAGTGCCATGTCTGGTCTCCAAGTGAATGAACGAAAATCTCCATGTTTTTGGCGTCGGTATCAGATCAGGAACGAATGGCACTTCTGGGAGCCACAGGGTTCAGGGAGGGCGTCTTTCCTTTCCGCTATCTAGGCATTCCAATCGGTCCCACAGGACTGAGAGGGATACATTTCAAGACACTACTAGATAAGATAAGTTCACATCTTACCATTTGGGCAAAGAATCTGATTACTTTTGCTGGTCGCAGGGAACTCATTGGGTCAGTGCTACAAGGAAGCGCCGGATTCTGGCTCTCCATGGTTGCAGTACCTCGGGGTGTTATCCATAGCCTTACCTCTATTTGTAGAGGGTTTTTGTGGAAACATCCCCGAGTACGATGGACTGAGGTGTGCCTACCAAAGAGAGAAGGAGGATTAGGACTTCTGGACCTTAGCTCATGGAATCGAAGCTTCATGATTAAGCACTGGTGGCACATTACAACGCAAAGAGACAACCTATGGGTAAGATGGGTCCACCATAGGTACTTGGCACGGATAGGCCCCTGGGAATTGAGCACGACTCGGCGGGACTCCCCTTTGATAAAGACCATTCTACAAGCCTGAGACATGGTGCGTGAATTAGCAGGAGACGAGGCTAGAAGCATGGATAGGATGGAGGACTGGTGTGAGATGGGACGGTTTCGGGTATCTAAGGCGTATGAAGATATCCGGCCTAGGCAACCGGTGGTAAATTGGGTAAAGGAGGTGTGGCCGAAACACAACACGCCCAAGCACTCCTTCATCCTATGGTTGGCATTACGAGGTAAACTCCCCACCCTTGATCGTCTTACATATTTAGATATCGCCACAACATGCAGGTTATGCAACCAGCATACGGAGAGTCATAGGCATCTGTTCTTCGAGTGCGTCTACGCTCAGCAAATATGGTACCAAGTGTGCGACCGGGTGCACATCCCACGGTCCAATATGACAATCCAAGATGCTCTTACCTGGCTGAGACGGAACACCGTTCGGGATGATTGTCTAGCGCGAGCACGGCTATATGCACTTGCAGCCTCGATCTACCACCTATGGCGTGCCAGGAATGGGAGCATATTCGACAACAAGAGAGTTCCAATAGAGGTAGTAGTCCGACTGATTCTGGACCACATATCCTTGGTGCTACACGACAAGATCCCAACAGCCATAGTGGAGACTATGCAACTTCGAAGATAGATGGGCGGTAGTACTGTATGAAGCTGGATCATGTTGACTATATTGTGTATTGTTTATCTTGTTTTTGCTTCGTCCTCTGGTTGCTTGTGTTGGCTAGTATCCGTCGCAGGGGTGCTCTTTTTCCTCCTTGACGGGTTTCTCCCTTTGGGTTTTACCGCATTGAGGTTTTAATGAGGCCCGGGGTATCATGTACCCTGCTCTCATAGCTGCGATGTAGGTCTTATATGGTTATGCAGTCGTAGCATAGAATGGGTGATCTGCGTATTATCCCGTTTATGTTCACGACACCGGATTGTATTGTAATCGTTCTATTATCCCTTTATGGGACACATGAAATAAAATTTACTTCCAACCAAAAAAAAAACTACATCCGAAGGATTATACTCTTGGTGACGAGGACGTTATGGGGGCGAATGATCCAGAGATCGACTACGCTCTCTAAAAATTTATATTTTTACTTGTTCATAATTGTAATTTTATTTTAGGATGTAGATCCGTAGGTTTAATCCATGTTTTAGACTAGATTTTTTATGTGTACAAACTTATTTTTATGTGTACATTTTTATGTTTTATTTTTGCTTTCACGATTTAATGCATGTTTTATTATTTCGGTTCTTGAATAGATTCCATGAATTGATTGTCCAATGGTTTAATTCAGATGAAGACGTCATATTAGGCTACGTCATATGATTAGATAGACATAAATAATAGTATCAAGAGGTAGGTTAATCTATTTTGGAACGAGGATATTGAGCAGTAATACATTCAACATGTAGGTCAGTGCACGATAATTTTAATGTTCGGTAGGAATATGGACGGTGAGAACATGTATGTTTATTAATAATGTTCGATATAAAGGTCATTAAACAGAGACTTCAATGATTTATATGCTAAAACATGATTTAGACTACGATAGTAGACAAATCCACTATAGAGGATCGAAATATTTAGGAACAAATATGATATTTCTGAAACTTTTAGCGAGTTGGTATACATGAGAGCAAGTTCTGAAGCTAGAAGCACTGTCTCATTTGTATATAATTGTAATCACAGTTTAGTTTACTTGTTTATAACTAGATATATCCATACTTTTTATTTTTCAAGACCATAGTTTTCGTGAAATCTTTTTCTGAATCCCACTTAGTCTTTTTGTTAGACTCTGGTACTACTACACGGTTCGTTTTGTTGCGGAATATCTAAGCTAGGTATATTTACAACTTATATTACACCTAGACATACTGTCTTTGCATGGTCATTGGATGGTTAACATCTTTGCATGATCATTTGGTAGAATGTTTTGCTCACATTTATAAATTTGAACCATCTAATTATTGTTTGGTTTCTCCACCAAACATATACTTTCCACAAGCAATCTTTCACTTGGCATCTTGCTTCAAATTTATTACTCATTGACCTTGAATTTCTAACATTAAATTGAGCATCAAGGTATAGAAGAATAATATATCTTTAAACTCTGAAGTCAATTTGAAGATTTTACCCAAATCAAGAATTAATTATCAGGACTTGTATTTTTCTATTGTTCCTTCTTCTTATGAATAATTTCAAACTCCACCACTCATCATCCATGTTCATTGATGTTGTCGGGAAAACATTATTGTTGTCATAATTCCTCCATTTCAATGACCACTTCCAAAACATCTTCTTCAACAACTAGTGCACACAAATCATGGTCTAAACCCTCGTCCACATTATCGTCACTAACCTCGTATTTATCATTTGAATCATCATCCATATTACCTATCATCATCCACATTTATATCACTAACTTGTTTTTCCAATTTCTTTTTTACCAACTGTAGGTAACAAATATCCTAACCCCTCGCATTCCTCATAATAGACTTGATTTGGTTCTAAGAAAGGTCACACTCTATATAAATATCGAGTTTAAAGTTGAAGTCATTTGATATATGTTTCAGTCATAATCTTCGAACATATCATCTTTTCATCAAATGTTTGATGCGATGGTTTATACTACATTTATTCTATTAATGAAATTATCTAGTGAACACAAACAAAATCTTCAAATACAAACTAATTACAAGTAATCTAGATCAAACTTCATCTCGCTGACAAAGTCGCCAACCACGTTTAGCATATTCCAACTTACCTCATTTTTTTTAATTAATTTGTTCTGAAATTTAAAGACAAGTGTTTTAAAATATATTGAACACATTAGTTTATATATTTATAAAAACGTGTTTTAAAAAAAGGTTTGATGGACGAGGTGCACCATGTCAACGAAGTTTAACATAATTTGACAATGATAAATTGATGTTTGTGTTGATGTATTGATATAGACTAAATTTAGTAAACTAATCTATTATTATAATTTGGAAGACAATTTCAGAATGGCGGAATATCAGAAATACCCTTATAGGGCTAAACCGCTTTAAAAATATCATTTCCTAAAATAATTATTAAATCGAAAAAAAACTAAAGAAAAGACAAATTTTCCATTAATGTTCGAACGTGAAAAAACCCATGTTCTGCAGTTTTTCGACGTGAAAACTGTCAAAAGAGAGAAAGTCGAACAATTTTTCGACGTGAAATCTGTTTAAAAGTTTATAGCAAGAAAGAAATAAGTGATGTCGAACTTGAGAGGGATCGATTTGAAGTTGGCGAGAAGAAAAAATGGCTAGAATCAACAGCAACAGTCGGTTGAGTTTTAGTGAGTTGGTTGAGTGTCGCAGAGTGTCTGAGGGTCATTTGAGTCGCATGGGTCGCATGGGTCGGCTGAGTCGCATGGGTCGCATGGGTCGGCTGGGTCGGTTGAGTCGCATGGGTCAGACGAGTCGTATGGTCGCTTAAGTCGGTAAAAGTATAATGCATTCGTAATTGGTCATTTTGCAGGTGACGCCAAAGCCGAAGTTTGTATATGAACTCAAGCACATGGACAGAATGCCAAAGATCACCGCCAAGTGTTATCCTCACGAGACAATAAGGATGCTGAGAGGAATCTTAAATGATCAGGAGTTGCATTACTTTGAGAACGAGTCACAATTTAGGCATTTGTTTCACTTACAATGTGACTCCACATTGACGAAGGTTCAAATGTCTGTACTACTAAATCACTCCGTGATTATACGGGACAATACAGAGTTGTGGTTCGTCATAAACGGCATTCCCATCCGGTACTCTATAGTGGAGCACGCACTAATTTCCGGATTGAAATGCGGACCATATCCCATAGGATGGGAGTCCATGATGGGTGTCACATTCAGGCTGAAGAATTTCGGCCGTGGAAAGGTGACCCCCGAACAAGTCAGTGAAAAGCTTGTGAAGGCGAAGAATTCCGACGACCGGAAGATGTTGGCAACTTTGATGTTGTTGCCGCAAGTTATGACACACAAGCCTTCAGTAGAAAACTCTATCAGCCATGATCCCATTGACATGGTTGATGACTTGGAATTTTGTGAAGGCTTTCCATGGGGTCGTTACACATTTGAGAAGATTATGGATACTTGCCACAAGCACGTTAGCGGGGAATCACCGAAACCAAAATGGTATTGTGGCGGTTTCATGATCCCACTAATGGTAAGTTGTATATATTATTCGAATAACTTGAATGTTTTCGTACTTTTTGCATTCTTATCATTTTGTTTTAATGTTTCAATTACTTCTATTCGAAACCATCCTTAGTTTGGACGGAAAAGGATGGTATGTCAAGGTTGTGGATGCGCATTGATCAGGTCCAAGAATATGCAAGAAGATGGTTAAATCCAATTTTAACCCGAAGTATGTAGATGTGATAAGGCAGATTGGAGATTCTAAGGTAATAATTACACAAAGTTCACAAGGGAAACAATGGTCACAGAGGGTAATAATGGTTATTTTTTGTTTTTCAGGATATTCTAAGTATTCTTCGTGCTGAACACGAAGAGGAAGCTTTACTTTCTGATCTAGAGGATTACGAGGGATGTGACGATCCTGATGTTCAGATATGAATGAAACATCTTCGTAGAAATCCGAAGGGTATTTGTTGGGAGGATATCCGTAAGCAAGAACTGCTGACACGAAAAAGCAGCTCTTGGTGATAAAAAAAAAGAAGGAAAAATGGACTAAGAGGAAGGAGAGCGTGAGTGATGCTGATGCTGCAGTTCCTCTGACACTGGAGCAGAAATTAATAGGGGAAATAAGGAAGTCGGAGAAGAGAATCATCAACGCCGTAAGAGACCTTCTAAGGGATGCCGAGATTCATATGCCTAATCCAAAATCAAAGGCTGCCGAGAAAGTTGCGATCACTGAAAACCAATCCTCCGGCACTGTTAGTGTTTTTGATTTTGAATTCCTTCGACGTCCAAATCCAGTGTCAAGAAAATAGCCAAGCGGAGATGGCTCAGAAGAGGATTTGGCATACATTGCTCCTGATGGAGTTCCACCAAGTAAGTAATATTTAGTGAAAAGGTCATTTGAGTGTCAATTTCCATCGAGAGTCGACATGGGTCGCAAGAGTCGGATCGGTCACAGGGACATATAAGTTGTAGAGTCGCATAAGCCGTAGGGTCATTAGATTTGCATGGGTCGCACGAGTTTCATATGTCACATGGGTCACTGGGTCGCTAAAGTCGAATGGGTCGCATGTGTTACATAATCAATGTAACGAACGATGAGTCTAATGAATGAAATAATTTTATGCATATGCTCTAGTGGGTCCTGTTGAAGAGGTGCACACTAAAGATACTTTAGTGGGTCCTATCGATGACGTCGCCGACGATGTTCCTGCCAAGGATACTCTAGCACCACCAAGTAAGTATAATCATTTGAGGTCGCATTGGTTACATGGGTTGCATTGGTCGCATGGGGCGTATGGGTCGCATTGGTTGCCATATGTTTAATGAAGTAAATTTTATGCAGGTGTTGGACCTTTATCGAAAGAGTCTGCGCCATATGTTGAACTTCCGCCGGTGAAAAGAGCAAGAACAGTGGTTCAATAACCTGAAGGGGAAGAGGAGTTTATGTGGATTCCCAAGGGATTAGTAAAAGGCTTGATAAGCCGATTTCCTTCCTTCATTGACACTAGCGGTAAAAAGTTGACTAATGTATATTGGTTCCTGAAGGCACCTCGACATGAGCAGTGGTGGAAATCCGAGCTAGATATTCCCCGGGGGCCAAAGTTTTGGGAGATTATATTAAAGGCCAACGTATGGCTTGAAGATGATGTAAGTTTTTTTAAAACCTTTAGTCTCACAGAATTTTGTGTCATATGTATTCATGTGTGTTAATTTTTTTTTGCAGCAATTAGATGAGTCGTTGATGGTGCTGTCCTCTCGCTCGACATTAAATCCCAGCGCGAATCAGAATTATTACGTGTGTCCTGTTGCTTTCATGCAAACGATCTCGATGTGGATGTACGAGGATATGTAAGCTTTGCCGGAAATGCTTAGTGATTTTTTGAATGCAAAGTATCCATTCTGAAGTAGGAAGACACCAATTAGTGATTATGAAGATTTTGTCTCGGTTCTAAACATTCTAACGGCCAAAAATCGATGGGTAGGATGTCATTGGGTAGCCATCAAAGCGGATTTCAAAACCCGATGCATCACGGTATACGACTGCCAGATGAGGTTTAAGGAAACGCATATCGATCCGGTGATTGAGAAGATAAGTAAAACTGTCCCCAAAATGCTCATTCTCGGAGGGTTTCCTTCTTTGGCTTCTGGAGAAGATGAATGGAAGTATGAGTATTATGAAGGTCTGTCACATAACCAAATCGGGAATGACTGTGGTGTTTTCTCCTACAACAATGTTACTTCCATGCGTGAGAAGATGGCGGCTGATATATTTAGTAATGGAGAACGTATTTATTCATCCCAATAAGACTAACTTGATATTTGGTACATTGTTTTTTTGGGAATGGTAGATGTAAATATTTGGTACATTGTTTTTTTAAATATTTGGTACATTGTCGTAGGGGTCAAACGCTCGCAGAGGTACAAGGTCACAGAGGTACAAGGGTCGCACGGGTCCAAGGGTCACAGAGCCTCATACGAACCTTGTAACCCTTGCGACCCTTCCGACCATTGCGACCCATTTGTCCATTTCGACCCTTTCGACCATTGCGACCATTTCGACCCTTCCGACCCTTGCGACCCTTACAAACCTTGCGACCCATTTGTCCATTTCGACCCTTTCGACTAGTCTTTTCAATGTCAGACTACTGCCTTTTCTAGGTGCTAGCTATGCTTTTTATTTTACCAATGCCAAATTTAAGACCATTAGGACACACCTCTGTTACCCCTATATTAAAAGATCTTTAATGTGGCCAATACATGCACCTTGATCATTCTTTGTATTTAGTGTCTTTATGGAATTTTAGGAGTCCATTTATTTTCCGTTAAATATGAGTTTATAAATAGAGGATGAAAAACCGAAAAGCTACAACAATTTGTAGCACCAAATCATCTCTTGTTTCGATTCTTTCATTCTCTCAAAAGGGCGATTTCTAACATCTAACCTTAAATTCTCTAAAAAATCCTTAAAGCTACAACAAACACCAAATCATCTCTTGTTTCGACTCTTTGATTCTCTCAAAAGGGCGATTTCTAACATCTAACCCTAAATTCTCTGAAATATCCTTATTACCTTTGTGACTGTTAAGGTCACATGGTCGACCTAGGGCATCGTGCTGTCTATTTGTTACTCAATGTCTTTGTAATCGTCGGACTCAGTCTGTATGCAGATACACACAAGTACTTACAACTTGGATGGAGGACTTTGTGATGTATCTGCACTACATAAGGTCTTGGTAATCGGCGGACTCAAACATCAAGCTGTATCCGCGTTACGTAAGGTCAAGGTTGGAGGTCAACTTGGAGAAGACGTTGAGTCACACACGACTCTCCTTGCGGGGGAGTTGAGTCACACACGACTCTCCTTGCGGGGGAGGGCTCCGATGTGTCTCTAAAGTCGGCAAATGTGACCTTTTTTTTCTTTCCTTTTTTTCTTGATCTTCTTTTTGCCTTTTCTTTCTTCAACTTTTTTCTTGCCTATTTTTTCTTGAACTTCTTTTTGCCTTTTTTTAACCGTTGTGACCTTTGAGACCTTATGTAACCTTATGTAACTCTTGTGACCTTTGTAACCTTTGAGACCTTATGTAATCAATATTTAAACGTTGAAAAATGTCTTATTTTGCATCTATTGTTCGTAAGAATATGACCCAATATGACCTGTTATGCGACGCTCAATCGGATTAAATTATAATCAGGTTTAAACGGGTACGACTCATGCGACCACACATAACCCTTGTACGACTCATGCGACCACCTATGACCCATGGACGTCTAATGCGAACACATAAGACCCACGACTCATGCGACCCAATATGACCACATATGACCCATGGACGACTCATGCGACCTATGCGACCTATGCGACTCATGCGACTTGTCGTTTTGCTGTCAGACTCCTGTCTTCCGACCCATTTGACCCTTCCGACCCATATGACCCTTCCTACCCATGTGACTTGTCGTTTTGCAGTCAGAATCCTTTCTTTCGACCCATGTGACTTGTCGTTTTGCTGTCTGACTCCTGTTTTCGACCCATGTGACCCTTCCGACCCATGTATATAAGTTAACGTCTACGTCTCTTCTCTTAGTATGCGTATCTAACCCATATTTCTATGAAAAATCTTTTTTACCTTTGTGACCTGCGTGGTGCAGTCACCATTGTCGACGCAGGGCATCGTG
>CM071864.1:39582970-39606021 GCA_036759665.1 Gynandropsis gynandra | reverse complement strand
CTATTTATCAATATATGCGATCATGCGACCCATGCGACCCTAATTTGGAATTAATTAGTTTGACATTGTAAATGTATTTTTTTATTGGTTTTTGTCATTTTATCATCCTAAACCCGTAAATTCGTCGAGTTCGCATCTATTCATCAATATATGCGATCATGCGACCCATGTGACCCTCAATTGGCATATATGCGACCAAGCGACCCATGCCATTATCAATTTTCCATTAACAATATATTTGAGTTGTGTATGTCTAATTTAGAATCAATATAGATAATAATGTGACTGAAAGATAAAGTACATGGCAGGAGATGACTTAGGTGACGGTGTTGGGTCACTCTTGGGTCACCCTCGGCTAATGAACTATCTCTTTAGTGAACCCATGCGACCCATGCGACCCTCATTTGACATTAATTAATTTGACGTTGTAAATGTATTGTTTTGATTGGTTTTTGTCATTTTATCATTATAAACTAGTAAATTTGTCGATTTCGCATCTATTCATCCATATATGCGACCAAGCGACCCATGCCATTATCAATTTACCATTAACAATATATTTGAGTTGTGTATGTATAATTTCATCTATTCATCAATATATGCGACCATGCGACCCATGCGACCCTCATTTGGAATTAATTAGTTTGACGTTGTAAACGTATTGTTTTGATTGGGTTTTGGCATTTTATCATTATAAACTTGTAAATTCGTCGATTTCGCATATATGTGTCCCATGCGACCCATGTCACCCTCAATTTTGATTGGTTTTTGATATTTTATCATTTTCACCAAAATTCCCGCAGAACTTTTCACCAAAATTTGAAAAAATATTCGAATTCCATCTGACGACGATTCGATATCAGGGTCATGTCTTTTCGTATTCCAGCCGTTTCCTTTTTTCTAATAACGACACACTCTCTCTCTAACTCTCATCATCTTCCATCCATGTTTTGCCGAAAATGTAACATTTCGTAGAAGCAGGGTCATTTTCTTCTGGTGTGAGGATTTTCACGGTACCAGTCACGCGTTCAAATCTGGCCGTAGATGGAGTGGTAAGTGAACTCAAACCAATTTATTCGATTTATCAAATTTGGCCGTATATGCATTAGTTTGGCGTTGTTGTAAATTTATTTGGTTATCGTAGACACTTCCGATAGAGTTTGCGAGGTCGAATGGTCTTTGCGGTAGACGAAGTAAAGTTGATCTGATAACTAATTACACATATATTTGGGAGGCAGATCTAAGGCCCGTGAAACGCGGTGGCGCTAGCATCACCAGGCGTTGGACAAAGTTTTGTCACGATAATGGCTTTAACGTGGGTTGTACCCTCAAAGTCGAACTGGACACCGTTCTTGATGATGTACCTTGTCTACTGCTTTCCCCTATAGTCATCATAGATTGAATTCTGTTGTATTGTGATTGCTTTGAACCTCATTTGAACAACAAAATTCATGTTTGTATTCGGTTGGTTTTTTACTATTATTCAATAGAATGTATTATTGTTAGTATCGATGTTTTTGTGTATTTACTATTATTGTAATAAGGATTGCAGAGGGTCTAAGGGTCACAGGGACAAAGAGTTGGAGAGGTACAATGGTCGAAAGGAGATAAGGGTCGCAGAGGGTCCAAAGGTCGCAGGGGACAAAGGGTCCGTAGAGATACAAAATAGAAGTAAGATAAGAGTCGTAGTGATCAAAGTAGTTGCAGAGATACAAGGGTCTAAAGGAACTAAGGGTTTAAGAGAAACAAGAGTTGTAAGGTTCAAGGATCAAAAAAATGTAATTTAGATGTAATTTATTGGTACCTTATTCTTTTTAAATGTAATTTAGTACTTTGTTTTTTTTAACAGTTTAGATGTAATTTTTGCCTTTCAGAATACATATATAAAAAATAATTTATTTAGTTTTTTAAGCCTTGATAAATGTTGAAAACTTATTATTGAATTTTTGCAAAAGTTAAATGTTTAAGAATGTATTTTGCTAATAAAAAAGGGGAAAAAAAAAGGAAGACGAGGTGGGTAGCAGACATGGTGTAGTAAAATGGCTGTATTGACGACACTGAATCAAATAGTCTCTCTCACTCGCTTCTCTTCTTACTCTCTCCATATCTACGCTTTTCCATCTTCATCTTCCTCCTTTGCAATCAGAAGATTCAAACCACTTCGCTCTTTCGCTACCATGTCCCCATCGCCGGATAAAACTACCGCTCCTTATGGATCCTGGAAGTCTCCGATCACCGCCGACGTTGTCTCCGGATCCTCCAAGCGTCTCGGCGGCACCGCTGTCGATTCTCGCGGACGTCTCGTCTGGCTCGAGTCTCGTCCTGCTGAGTCAGGGTATTCAACGATTGTTAATTTGTGTAAATTTTTTTCCATTGGTCAATTTGATTTCAGATTCCAAGTGTGAAACTTTGTTCTGCTTTGTGTTACATTTGTTTGTTCTTTCGAATGTATCCTTCTTCATCTCCATATCAATTTGACTTCAATTTATAAATGAAAACCGTGTTTCTGCTTTTGGACGAGTTCTGTTCCTTCAATGCTTATATGCGAATGTGGAATTGGAGTTTGTAGAGTTCTATTTCTTAAAGTTTTTTTTATGGATGATTGAAGGAGAGGGGTTCTGGTCAGAGAAGGTGAAAAACCTGGAGATGAACCGATCGATATTACTCCGAAAGAGTTTGCAGTGAGGACTCTAACTCAGGAGTATGGTGGTGGAGCTTTCCGGATTTCATCTGACAACACTCTTGTTTTCTCCAGTTACAAGGATCAGCGGTTATACAAGCAAGACATCAGCTCCAAAGGTTACAAAACCTCTTAAATGACACTATCATGTATTGTCTTACAACAGGAGTGTGTGTGTATTTCAGAACTTCCGGTATGAATTCGAGCCAATGATGTCTCTCAAAGTTCCGGGATATTGTTACTCTTAACTCAAGTGACGTTTTATTGTTCTCTTATTTCTTTCTTTTTTCGATTTCACATGTTAATGCATACACTGGGAAGCATGTATTATATAATTTCTGTAATCTGTGATCTTACGTAAGCAAATTGCTTCTTTACCTTACCAGTTCTGATGCTTCCTATGGATTACTTTCCTTGCAGATTCACCACCTAAACCAATCACCCCAGATTATGGTGCACCAACTGTCACTTATGCAGATGGCATCTTTGATCTACACTTTAACCGTTACATTACTGTTAGGGAAGGTGGGTTTTTACAGCTGTGTAGGTACTTGATATGTCATTCCTATAATGTTTAGCTGAAGATGCACCTGACATTTTTTTTTTGTTTTGAGTCACTTAAATGACCATGTCTTTTCTTCTTCTTTAGATGGTCGCGAGAGCAGATCAAATCCAGTTACGACAATAGTGGAAATCAATCTCAGTGGAGAGACTCTTGAAGGTAGATTATCTCATTTAGTGTGATCCTTTCAATTGAAGGAGTCCAGGGGGTGCAATTTAATGTCTAGTAATGCGTTCTATACTACTCAACTTGCTGTTAATTTGTTCAAACACAGACATTGAGACTCACCTGTGGGTTTTTATGATATTGCAGAACCAAAAGTACTGGTGAGTGGCAACGATTTTTATGCATTTCCACGCTTGGACGCAAAATGTGAAAGGCTGGCATGGATTGAGTGGGGTCACCCTAATATGCCATGGGATAAAGCAGAGCTGTGGGTGGGCTACATTTCTGAGAGCGGGTAATGCAACGGTTTAGTTTCATTTGGTGTTATTTGCATGTTTTGAACTCTTAATGCATACCAATATTTTCTGATTCTTTCAGAATTCTTGTCTTCAAAACTGAGGGGCTGATTCGTTTGTTTACAAGTTCATATTCCCCCCTGCTTGTCTTAATTTATTTATTATTCTTTCTACAGAGATATCTACAAGCGTGTATGTGTAGCTGGTTGTGATCCCAAATATGTTGAATCACCCATTGAACCTAAATGGTCATCAAGAGGTACTTGCTTGAGATGAAATAGAATAAAAGAAGATAAGAAGAATGTTAAAGAATCCATTAGGAAATATTGATCTGAAATTGCCAAACATTGGTGTTGAGCTTTCTCAGAAGCATGCGAAGAAAAAGTTTGGCCGTTCTTCTTAATGAGCACTTGTGATGTATCTGTTCTCTTGGAGTTTCCCGTGAATGTTACCATATTAGTTGTTTGAACTGATTCCAAGTTTTGTTTGATACTTGGTACTTAATAGCTAGATTTATCTTATCAGAGGCCATGTCCATTGGCTTCTGGTAATGTCAAACATGTGCATTGACTAGAGACATATTTGATTATGCAGGGGAGCTCTTTTTCATCACTGACAGAAAAACTGGATTTTGGAATATTCATAAATGGGTAAGTTCTTCACATCAGACATGTCATAGTTTCATTCTCTTGAGTGTTTATGCATGTGATATGTGTTCATTTTGCTAAGAAGTTGTATCCGATTTTTGTAAGCAGCGAGTTTTATCATATTCATATGATATGGAATACTGCTTTTTGCATGTACAAGGCCAATATGAGTGAGTTTTGTGTTGCCCTACCATATAGATCCAGAAGTGATAAATTCAATTTGTTTCTTGTTTCTGGTTGCACTCAGATATCCAGATAGGCGATCAGTTTCATTTTGTCTCTTGTTGACACCTTTTTCCTCTACAGATTGAAGGGACTAATGAGGTGGTTACTGTTTATTCTCTGGATGCTGAGTTTACAAAACCGCTATGGGTTTTTGGTGTAAGCTCCTATGAGATAATCGAGTGTTGTGAAGAAAAGAACTTAATTGCATGTAACTATAGGTAATGCTGAGCGTGTCTATGGTTTAACTACTTTGGCCACACTATAATATTGGCCATAATTTTGTGTTCTAAACTTGTATTCTGTTTAGTAACTATCATCGTCTCTGAACGCAGGCAGAAAGGGAGGTCATACCTTGGTATTGTGGATGATTCACAGGGTTCTTGTTCTCTGCTTAATATTCCTTTGACAGATATTGACAACATTGTAATAAACTTTTTCTGATTTTGCAAACCATGCAATCGATTTGTAAAGGAATTCCAGTCATTAAACATTTTGTTTTTCGTTTTCACAGACTTTTGGGAATCAATGCCTTTATGTTGAGGGAGCATCAGCAGTTCATCCATCATCAATAGCCAGGGTACGAAAATGGTTTCTGCAATCTTAGTCGAGACTATACTAGAAATTACTGACAGCTGCTGTAAATTGCGCTCATCAACAGGTAACACTTGATCAACACAAGTTAAGAGCAATAAACTTTGAGATTGTCTGGTCTTCTTCACCCGATGTTTCGAATTACGAGCCTTTCTTCAGCTTGGCAGAGTTAATTGAATTTCCAACGGAGGTTTCAGGTCAAAAAGCTTATGCGTACTATTATCCTCCATCCAATCCTTTCTACCAAGCTAGCACAGAAGAGAAACCTCCATTATTGGTAAAAAGTCATGGTATGCGGTCGTAGATTGGTTACAGGTTTTCACTTCTCTGAAGTTAAACCAATTGTTTTCTTTAGTCGCAAACTTGTGCGTTTAAACACGCAATGTGGCAAAAATGGAAGATATTCTCGACTTGGTGATCAGTTCACTGCATACCAACAGAATAGACATCTCATGGATGCGATGTTTTGTTATATGATGCAAACTGCAGGAGGACCTACTGCTGAAACACGTTCATCCTTAAACCTGAGTATCCAGTACTGGACAAGTCGAGGATGGGCATTTCTTGATGTCAATTATGGTGGAAGCACAGGTTTGCTCTTATGATTCAATTTCTCTTCAATTTTTCCTGAACTGGATCTTTTTTTCTCTTCTCCCAGCAAAAATTCTTAGTTTCTCTTGATGAATTTGTTCTTCCTCTTACCTTGATTGTCTTATTGTAAAATTAATTGTTCCAGAGACATCCTGCTTTTCAATTTTTTATTTCTCATGTACATTGCTAATATAAAGTGATATGAACAACATCATTTTAAAGGTTACGGTAGAGAATATCGAGAGCGGTTGTTAAAGAAGTGGGGAATTGTTGATGTTGATGACTGCTGTAACTGTGCTAAGTATCTGGTGAGTTCATTCACTCAGCTTGCTATATTTATCTGTTTCATGAAAATAGCTGTGAAGCAAGCATCGGAAAGAGATTTCAAACTCATTTTGGTTTGCCCAGGTGACTATTGGAAAGGTCGATGAAAAGCGATTGTGTATATCTGGAGGTTCTGCAGGAGGGTACACGACTCTTGCCGCATTGGCTTTCAGAGATATATTCAAGGCTGGAGCTTCCCTATATGGCGTGAGTACACACGCACCATTGCATTTTTAGAAATCAATTCGTCTGAAGTCATTTGATTAAATTAGAAATCAATCTTTTCACTGTTTTTGGTTCTAGTATCGGAAAAATTTCCACACGGTCTTGAAGTTGTACGAATATCACCAAGGGACCTGAAATTTGTATTCTGACCAATTAAACCTTGCTCTTAAGGCTGACCGTTAGAGACGTACCAAAAGGCTTGGACTTCTACGATGTAGTGCCTTTTGTAAAGCAAAAATGGTTTTCATAAGCTTGTGTGGTTACTTAATGCAGGTTGCTGATTTAAAGAAGTTGAGAGAAGACGGTCATAAGTTTGAATCCTATTATATTGACAATCTTGTCGGTGAGTCGGGCACCTTGACAACACAGTTTTTTTTCCTGTTTTCCCAACAGGCTTCTGAAAGTCTTTGGCTAATTGCAGGAGATGAAAAGGACTATTATGAGAGATCACCAATCAACTTCGTTGATAGATTCTCTTGCCCAATTATCCTTTTTCAAGGATTGGAAGACAAGGTCCTACACTTTTGCTGCTCTTGTCACTTTTATCTCTTTGTTTTGCTCTTTGGTTCTTTAAAATACTACATATTTGTTAATAATATGGACGGGCGACGAACTTGCAGAACTTATGTGCAACGGTAGTAGCAGACAAATGCATTTATAAATTGGCACGTTTCAAATACCTATACCGTTTTTTAGGTCTAAATCTTCTAGATAATTCGTTAGAGACAAACGTGTCCTTGCGTAATCAAAATGCTAGAGGTCGTTACATTTACACTATTCAAACCGAGTGAGTATCCGACCTGAGTCCTGCAACATGAATTGGCTGTTGACTCGTATTACATTTGGTCTCCTGTATCTCACTCCCTAGTTTGTTAAAAAGGATCTCGAGTGCCCTGCAGGTTGTGTTCCCGGACCAATCTCGTAAAATCTATCAAGCATTGAAGGAAAAGGGTGTACCCGTCGCTCTGGTTGAGTACGAAGGCGAACAGCACGGTTTTCGCAAGGTAAAAAATTTATCGAAACTTCAACAATTGTATAGTCATACAAGGTATACTCTTACCGTTGTTGCTTGCTTACAGGCTGAGAACATCAAATACACTCTGGAGCAACAGATGGTGTTCTTCGCACGCGTAATTGGAGGATTCAAAGTTGCTGATGAGATAATTCCTTTGAAAATTGACAACTTCGACTCATGCGTTGCTTAAGCACTCTTCGATCGTAAGAAGAAACCGCTGTATTGATTCGAAAATGTTGTCGTTATCGACAATTCCTACATTTGGAGGATACATTTGGAGGATACATTTGGAGAGATGTATGTTTATGTTTGTTCTCTTAACATGAATAAAGAGCCTACATAGCTCTCCTGAAAGTACCAAAGAGTAAGGTCTTATTGATCTTGTTATATAATGTTGTTGGATTATTAGATTATTCTATTTTAATTGACGGACTACTTGAAGAATTTGGTGGTTCTAAAGAGAATGGAATTCTAGGTTGAAAAAGTTATGATTTTGCCATCATAAGAAATATTTAGGTATATTACATAACTAGATGATATCCGCGCGTTGGACGGTTTTTTTATAATTAAATTGTAATCTTTTTAAATGTTAAACATAATTTATTAATTCAAACATTGGCATGACATTTGATATATGTATCGTCCAATACAAACACAAAAATTCTAATTTTCAAATAAAAGTTTAACCAATAGATTTATAAAATGTAATATAAACCAGTGTTGTAAAAGTCGCTAGGCGTTAGTCGGGCGGTCCGTCAACGCCTAGCGACTAGTTGAATTAGTCGGCGACTAGACTAGTCGTTTTTTAATTTTTTTATTTTTTATGCAATAACCAAAAAAATTATAACATAAAATATAAAGTCTTACCAAATAATAACATAAAATTTTATCAAACCATAACATAAACAAGTTCACAAAAATAAAGTCTTAGCAAACCATAGCATAAACAAGTACACACAAATAACAAAAACATTAAAATTTAAACATCCAATCCTTGCTCTTGAATTCCCACCTCTTCACATGGTTCGTAGTCAACGTCAAGCAAATCACAAAAACCCTCTTGCAATTCAATATCATTATCTTCAATATTCAAACTTGTAGGTGAAGCATCATCATCCATCGTATCATTGAGATCTTCTTCAAAAAGCCATGACTGAACATTGGTAGAATCATTAGCTAAGAGCACATCAACTTTTGTATTTGCAACCCTTTTACGCCTGTTGAACAACTTTGCATTGAATTGTACAAAAACTAGATCGTTAAGTCGACTAACATTAAGTCGATTCCTTTTCTTTGTATGTATCTAGAAAACAAACAAAACAACCAATTAGAATATCAATATAACTAATTAAAGAAATCAAATATGAAATTGATTGAAGTTTCGAAGCACAAACCCCTGCAAAGCTACTCCAATTCCGTTCACAACCTGATGAACTTGAAGTTAAGGCAAGAATTCGCATTGCCATACGTTGTAAATGCGGAACATGATATCCATATGTTGCCCACCAATGTGCTAAAAAAATAAAATTTCCAAAGTCACCACCATCATTTACAAAATGAAACAAAAAAATTAAAATTGAAAGAAACATACCTGGATCAAATTTATCATCGTTCACTTCACATGCTTTCAACGCCAATGTCTTTTCAAAAACACCTTCTTTGGTTTTGTACATGTTCAACTCTTCATTCACAACAATGCCTTGCTTCTCATAGTCCGCGTGATAAAATGTATCAACACCAGCTAAAAACCCGTCCATAACAATGCGATCGAAAAAAATACTTGGATCTTTGTAGACGTAGAACGGGTTTAAAAGATAAGCGGATAAATGCAATGCACTACCCAACTGACCTTTGCATTTTTCATCAACGATATTTAGAATAACTCCATAATTGCGCTCCAAATTACCCATAGTCTCCTTGATTGCATTTTTTGCAGCTAAAATCTCTCCATAAACAAAACCCATAGAAGGTTTTTTATCCCTATCAACAATCCGAAGCACTCTAACCAAAGAAATAAATACCTTATAAAGAGATATTGCGCGAGACCAAAATCGAGGGCTCATCACAATCTCATAAGCACGTTTCCCCCTCTGACTTTTAGAATGCTTAGATGATTCCCATTCAGGACTACAAAACATCATCTTCAATTGTACTTTCTTCTCAATCAAACTTTCTAATGTAAGGAAGCATGATGCGAATCTCGTAACCCCAGGCTTCACAATATCTCTTCCATTTGTAAAGGTTCTCATCAACTCCAAAATCATAGTATGAGCATACAAAAAAATGGTTAGTGCCTTACTTTGATCAATGATCTCCTTGTTCTCTGGTAACTTCGAAATCTCTTCAAGAATTAGATCAATAACATGAGCAGCACAACCACTCCAAAAAATGTTAGGCCTCTTTTCCTTCAAAAGCCTTTTAGCTCCCACATTATTAGTTGCATTGTCGGTTACTACTTGTACGACATTTTCCGCACCAACCTCATCAATGCATTTATCTATATACTCAAAGATATATTCACTTGTATGAGAATCTTTTGAAGCATCCTTTGAAGATAAAAAACAAGTACCTATCTTGGAATTGACACAAAAGTTCATGATACTCCTCCTCTTTTGATCACTCCAAGCATCTGTCATCACAGAACAACCATATAAACGCCATTCTTCTTCGTGTCTCTTTAACAACTCTTTGGTCCTTTGAACGTTGTCTTTTAATAATGGCACCCTCAATTGATGTTGACTTGGAGGTACCCAACCAGGACCAAACTGTCCAAGCGCCTCAACAAACAACAGAAAGCTATCATTATTAATAGCATTCATCGCAGTACCTGATTCATACAGCCACCTAGCGCAAAGTTCACGAACATTGTGTGTTCTTTCCTTGAAAAGTGTCTCATTTATGTTTTGTTGTCTTGTTTTCTTTCCCAAAGAAGACTCGGGATTGATGGGATTAGCAAATTTATCCATCGGACCAAGATAATGAATGGACCCCTCATTCTCCAATTCTCGCAATTCATTCAGTCCATGTTGCCCATCAATATCCACTTGTGCTCTAAACACTCTATCTTCTTGTTTCTTTTTATTTTTCTTGTCTCTTACTTCCAACACAACCTTCTTGCATTTTTTTATATCTTCTTCCGAAGCTTTAGTACAACTAGCAACATTGCCCTTGATATGACCAATATGCTCTTTCATCCTATGTGCACCTCCCGACATTACTTTTCCACATAATTGGCACTTGATTTTATCGGAATTAAGCGGATCACATAAAAATCCATATTCCCATGCAATATCTTCCGAATTGCGTTTCTTCAATGTAGAAGATGTCGCTTCCATTGTAGAAATTTTAGTAGCCGATGCTGAAGATGAATCCATGAATCCTTTACAATCAAACCTACGTTAAAAAACGAGGTAACACGGAATAAGATTTTGTGTCGACGGCATGTCCACACGATATTCACAAAGACCAAATGCAATTGAACAATAGAGCTCGATATTCAAGTTTCAATACGGTGTCTTAATCTAAACAACCGAACAATCGAAACAATCCATATTCACAATTTCAATATGATGTCTTAATCTAAACAATCCATATTCACAATTTCAATATGAATCAATCAGGTACAGAATCGGTATTCAAAGTTTCATGTACACTCTCTAAGTCTAAACTAAGAAAACAAACCGAGAAATCTAAACTCACAAAACTGTTGACAGGGGCGGGCGACACGGAACCACAACGAAGCACAGACGGGCGACGCGAAGCACGGGCGAGCCGAGGCGAGGCGACGACGAAGCACGGGCATTTGATAAAATACGTATCCTCCATTCGAATTTCATTCAGATTCGATGGATTAGGAAAACAACATAAAAACCTAATTAAGACCCTAATCGGGAGAAGATCAAAATCAAACTCAGCATAATTCATCAACTGGGTAATTCACTGATCAACGATCCCGCATCGTTACCATTATTTCCGTCGGACCATGGGAAGAAGCTGAAGAGATCGTTTTCGGAGAAGCTATCGGAATGTGAGGCCTTGGCGGCGAGCCGCGACTGGTGAGACGATGGAGCCCGAGAGAATGGCAAGAATCTGAAATTTGTGGCGCCTGGGCGGCGATTTTTCCGTTAGTCGGCCGCCTAGGCGCCGATTCCCCTCCGACTAGTCGCCGGCCGACTAATTCAGCCGATTTTGGTGTTTTCGGGGCGGGTTCTTACCGCCGAGCGCCTAATCGGCGCCTAGGCGGCCGCCCAGGCCGCCGTTTACAACACTGATATAAACTAACACTGCGATTTGTTCATAATATCTTTGAAATTTTAAAACGTAATTTTTCAGAGAATGTGATTGCACGATTTGGACATAAGTTTTCCGCATGATTGTTTTTCCTATTTGTACCTACATAATTTTTCAGAACTAAATTTAAAGCATAACATGATTAAAATAATTATTGAGGTATTGATTTTATTTTGGAAATCTTTAAAACTTACTTATGTTAGAATTTCTTGCTGTCTTTAGATTTTCATTGGTGTAGATGTTTGTGGAACAGAACGATCGAAGTGTTAATTACGCAATCACATGAACAAAAAAAATTATTAATATAAGTGTTAATTTATTTTTTAAAACCATTGATCATAATGGGAATAATATGTGTTATGATCATGACTGTTTTCTTGGCAATCATTTGAGTAATATTTGAACAAAAATACATAGAAGTCCATCCTATATCGATAATTTACGATATATTTTCTGTATTTGAAATCGATCAAGCAAGGTGAGCAAATTATTGCTGAATAAATAATATAATAAATTAATGGGGTAACAATATTAAATACTTACCTATTTAGTAACAATCGAATTTTTATTTCTTTTTATCAGAGGTAGGTAGCTACACATTTGATTCTTGCATAGCGATTAGAAGTCCAACAATATCTACAATGTAGAAATATTAATTAGATAAGTTTATTAGCAAAGAAATAATATTATTGATTCATTGCAAAACTACTTACCTTATAAAAGTTCTTTGTGGTCAACCAATCCAACCAATACTCGATATGAACGCGTCCTCAATTTGTAAGTGTCTTATATTTCAGACTCGTCCCTATGATAACTTGGTTTTTAAATCAAGTCATTTCTTCATGTGCATCTTGTCTCTTGATCAATCTTTACTTTTTCAAAGGAAATACAGAGGAGTCTTGAATCACTTTGTTTGTTGCAATTCATTGATCGTAACCTTCAATATCACAGTCTATACCCCTAAACCCACATATATATATATATATTCGAAAAAATATTTCTAACCAGCATTATGAAGAGTATACCGTGAATTATGGTAATAATTTAAGGATAATCAAGAGCAATTACATGTCATGAATCTTCATTGATGGTGTTTTTTTTGGAGAAATGAGATTTTCAAATATCAACATGGGAGAAAAAATGATACTCTCTTAAAGTAAAAGATTTGATTTATTGAGCTATATATTTAAACATTCTTCTAGTAAGAGGAACAAAGACATGGCGCGAATAATCTCCGCTCATGCTCTACTTGCATACAGATTTTTCAGCCCCATTTTACATTAATTTGGTTTGAAAAAGAAAACAAATGCTTCTATAACATATATAAAGAAGAATTTTGCAGTATTATAGAGAATTTGAACAACATACCTTCATTGCAAAAATAGGACCAACAACGTAAACCTCGTAAGCAAGCATCAGTGATGATTTTAAAACCTTGATCAATGTAGTTTTTGCACTTCAAAGGAAATGACAAAGAAAAATTCTTCTATAACTCCAAGGCTTTTGACTAATTTTCAGGTTGAAACCATTAGAATACTTTAGATATAACTATGTACATACTTATATATAATCTTAATATTAATAAATTGGATTTGAATTATTTTCTTCTTATTTTATGTCTCGTTATATGTGTTGGTGGTGGTTGTGTCATAATTAAGATATTAATATGATTATCAAAATATGATAAATAAATATTTTACTATGAGATAGTACACACATATTATTACAGAATAATATTAAATTCATAAATTAAAAAGAATATCCAAACTTCTAATCTGAAAGGATATAACAAATCTAATCGAGTGATTGGGATTTTAACATACGTCTTGAATCATTTACAACAATAAAACTTGGAAAAGACAACAATTTTTGAAGTAGACACAAAGACAATTAGGCAACAATAATTTGCAAATAGAGATAGAAATATATAATTAAACTATTCACTTTTCCTCAGTAAGAGAGGCAATGAAATAATATAGTAAAAGTATCGAATTTGAACAAAATAAACAAATGAATATTAATATGAATCTAGTTTACACAAAAGCGTGAAAATACAACATATATTAATGAAAACTGAAACAATTGTATTGAACAACAAAAAAGCTAGATTTCCAATTGATAATAATGAAAAACGTGAGATCATAATACTATAATAACCAACAAAATAATATATTGATTTCATCGATCCCAATTTTTTTATGGCATTAGTAATCCATTTGCTTTGTCCATTAATTTCCATTCTCAATATTTCTAAAAAAATGAATGATGCAGAGATATCATAAAATATGGGTTTTGTCGAGGAGGAACACAAAACCAAACGCTAACATGAAGAATTCATTTCCACTACGATTGCAAAGGAAAATTGCTTCATATATATAATAATGAAAGAAATAAAAAATTTGAAGACATATGAGTGGTATTGAAATCGAAAGGCCAAAACTTTCTTCATCAATGTGATAATTAAGCCCTTCTATTTTCCAAGATAAATGGAGAATAACCTCATAGTATTGTAATACGACGTCAACGTTGGTCTAAACGAAAAAGGTCCCAATGTTATTTTATCTCTACACCAACAATAACATTTCTTGGTTCACAACAAAACTCGAGTTGATCAATGCACATATAGAATCAAAATTAAGGTTCTATAGTCGTTTTAGTTGCATAATGGTCATCTCTAATAATATCTCATTTACTACAAGTATAATACGCAGAATTATGCACAACCAAACTATATGAATGACTCAACTCAAACTAATAATATGAACTTAAAAGTGGAGAAATATTTAGCCAACAGATGAGTAAACAACATTTTTTCACATGCATTGTTCCACTCGCTTGTCCCCCATGTTTAGCTGCTCATTGCAAGAAAAAAAACCCAACACAAATATCAAATTATAGGCCTTTGAAAATCTCTAGGTTTATGAGGTTGATATATGTAATTTTTTTATAAGTAGAAATACAAAATGCGAAGATAAAAACCAAATATATGTTTAACTTAATATGGTTCCATATGTGTTTATACATTGTATAAAATATTTTGTTACCTAATTTATATTTTGTGTAATGTATTAGTTGTTTCTTCTTATTCTTGATATGGTTCTATATTCAAATATAGATTGATATAAAAATGATACGATTTTATTCAATTTTTTATATTGATTACCATAAGCGAATAACTTGCAACTCAATTATTTTTAACTTTTTTTTTCAGAATTTAGAATCTTAAATTTGATTAATTCATACAAAAATATAATTTATTTTCAAAAAATTTTGTAAATAATTTTTTAAAATAAAATATATTGTCACGTTCTCATTTATTAGTATTAAGATTAGATTTAAATTAGATTTAAATAAAAATTTTCTCTCTCTTGGTGATGTGGCTTCATCAAAGAAGAGGAAAAAACCTCCTTATTATATATATGATTTAGATTTAAAGTAAATTTAATAAAAATAGAATGAAAACATTGACTAATTTCTGTATCTATGTTAGGATCTTTATGAAACTATTTAAAATTTTAGCATTTTAAATAAAAAATATAATATTTTATTATAGATAAGGAAAACAATATTAATGACTTTTTATTATATATGAAGCAAAATAAAATGTAAAATAACGTGTTGGTTTTAAACATTTTTAAATTAAAAAATAAGAATTACAAATATATAAATCTACGAATTAATGATATATAATACCAAACGAAATGTAAGTGAAAAAAATATTATCAAAGAACGAAGGATGAAGAATAAACATATAAATATTTGATCACCAATCTATCAACTTTGTATATAGACTGACAATAATTTGAATTGAATGGTGTAACATAAATTTTGAAAAAAATTTATAGCGAGACAATTTATGTAATTCATTATAAAAATTTTATTTATTTTTATGTTGTCAAAGTAAATGTTATGTTAGCATAATATTGTATGAGTTAAATTTAACTAACAATATACCTTAAACACTTATTTTTGTAATGCATAAGTTTTTTTATATTGAATGAATTATTTTATCATCAAATAACCCCAAAGAAATAAAATTTGTGTGATCAATAACCTTAAAAATTTTATATCTGAAATAGAATCATATTATTAGATATTTATATTTACATATATATTTTATATCATTATTAAAAAGATATAATATGTGATTAACACATGTTTTTATTTTCGACAATAAAAGTTAGAGTTATCTTATTCTTCAATCTCTTTATTATAAACAGATTTAATTTTAATGTTACATTTTGACAACCAATGTAATACCAAAAATAATCATTTAAAACACATTCGATTGTGGTAGAAATTACACACCTAATGAAAATTTTAACCATTTTTTTAGTATAACATGGGTCTAAATTAATGCACCAGTTTCCAGAGTATCTGGATTATGCAATGTTATACTTTTAACCACTATAGTTTCATGTTATACTATAGTTTCATGTTATTAGTAATGGTTCTTCAAGATTATGAAGTTGAAGAAAAAGGGTGCACTAGATTTTATTAATTTGCACCGTCATCATTTTTCAATAGATGAATTTAGAGAACTAAATAGTATCGATACACAATACGAATTGTAAAAATATTAAAATTATTAATATTAGATTTAATTAATAAATTATATTATAGACAATTTATAAGTATTATGAACTGTATTTGGTTGAAATAATTAAATATTTATTTTATGATATGTAACATTTAAGTATATTCAATGTTAGATGATAACGAAGATTAAAAAGTAAACAGTTGAAATAATTTAAAAAATTTATGATTTTTTTAAAATTATAAATTATATTCATTTGTTTTTATAAGGAATTTTACGAAAATATATAGTAGTATAATTTGTTTAAATATTGTTTCAATAAAATTTTCAATGAACAAAATTTCTTTAATTAACAAAATTTCTTTAACCGTTTATTGCGATATATGATTTTATATATTTTATTAATAGATTAAATTGAAATAATATTTCAATTGTAAAGTATTTCATGGATAATATATTCAATGATAATCTAATAAAACTTTTCAATAAAATAAAAAGTTAGTAATTGAAGATATATGTATAAAACAAACTATAACGAAAAATTAATAAACAATACAAATGATAAATGATTAATGTATGATAGAAATAAGAAGACTTCAATAAGGTTTTCTTCTTGAAAAAAGAAAAAGAAAAGAAAATATTGATTTGTTAAACATAATGGTAATACTAATTTCTAAATAGTAGATTTTGTGTGCTACAAAAATTTAAATAAAAAAGTATATATATGTGATAATATATGATATATATGAAATTTTAAATATTTTAAAAAATTTCTTTGTAAACACCAATTGTCGCTATCCATTGAAGTCAATAATAAAGATTTTGAGCCCAACTCTATTTTTGACCCTTGATAAAACAACATTAAGTTGGACGTGTGCAAAAACTAAACATGGTAAATACAAATAAATACATGGAAAAAGATTAATCTTCACTTTTGTTTATCGTCATGGAAAACACACTATTAGAAAAAATTTTCTTCTTTGAAAATTGAAAAACAATTTGATATTTGAAGGTATTAGAACCATTTCTAGTATAAAAACTTAATGTCCAGTATTAGTTCCAGATATAATTATTGTTTCTACAACACGAGAATCCAATTCAGTGTTTCGTTGTATAATCCAACACGTTGATCAATGTTACGTAATAACATAACATGAGAACTAATACACAATCTGAGATTATGATTAGGGAGTCCTGAACATTTTAAAGAATTGAAAAAGTTCAAAATATATATCCCTTGGTCATTTAAAAATTCTCTAAATGTCAAATATATAGTATCAAAGATTAAATATTCTTTCATCTCTCAAGGAATAGTTTTGAGTATATGGTTATTAACAATTTCAACACAATATTTGTAGGGCATTAAGTATCTCTTTCTTGAAAGAAATTGTGATTTGACATTTGATCTAATAGATCAAGATACGTGCTTGCAACAGTTGAGTTAATCGGATGGTTAGAATCCATCAATAGTAAATCGGGTGGAATATCGATGATACATTCTCCATGATTTGGATCACCAAGTGTTTCATCTCCAACTTTAAGAATCTAATCAGAAAATTCATGCACAATTTCGGTTTCTTCCACGTTACCATCTTCAACTAACTACATGAATTTTGTTTGTTAATATACGATGCAGGTATTCCACAAATAAGAGGAATTTATGGTTGAATTTACTATTTTTTGTCTTCCTCCATTACATATAACTGGTAAAATTTGTCAAAAATCTCCGTCGAGAACAATAACGTTTCCACCAAAAGGTTTATCACAAATCATTGAATTAGTAAACCTAACGATATTACATGGACTTTGATCCAATGCTTCAAAATTGTAACGATTTTCTTGGGTGCTTCATCGCGAATTATTAGTTTTTTCATCATTATTATTTAGCTAAATCATTCTCTGTGATATTAGTTGGTATTGCAAATCGTGATTGTGTTGTCTTCTTATAGAAAAAAGTAAAGCAGCAATACCATGTGAAGAACCATTTACGACAATTTTGTGTCTTCAACATATACTTGCAGCTAAAAGTTTCCATATAAATGTATTTCACGTCCCTTCAAATCCATAAATAAAATACATCCCCCTTTGTTATTAGTTACAAAATCTATAATTTTCTGATAAATTATCCGTTGTTCATTTTGTAAGTTTAGCAATAAGATTTTTATTATCAATATTTAATTCAACATCATATGATAATTCATCATGTATCAATCTGTTATAGCTTGAATTTATCTCAAAATTTGTCGGATAAGGCATTGAATGATATCTCTAATGACTATAACATCACTTCTCATCAATTTTTAAATCTCTATCAAATTATAATCACTAATCTAAACATTCGACATTTGTAGATCTGCTAGAATATAAATAGTAATGAAGTTAATAACTAATATAGTATATACTTGTTAATAATAAATAATTAAAACAAATTTTTATACCTTAAAATTTCCAAATTCTCCGTTGTTAGTATTGGATATCATCTGATAAAAGTTTTGATGTCTCGTTCTAAACTTTTTATGCCGAGAAAGACTTTCAGAATTTAATAGACTAATAAATAGTTTACACGAAGAGTAAGGTGTTCACGAGTTACTTACTTCAATTATAACATCAATGCACTCTTTATCAGCATCCAAAAATCCAAATTCATAACATGTATCTCCAATATTGGGTATAGGATCCCATTTATTGTTCGTAAATCTTCGTAAGATGTAGGACCTTTAACTTTTTTTTTGTAAAATACGTAAGAAATATGTTTCACCAACAGAAGGGTAAACATAATGAATTTATCCAATGGAAAACCCATAACTTCCTATCTTTCTTCCAAACAATTTGGTTAGGAACTCAATATAAGTTAAAGATCTAGCCTCAATGAAATATTTTATTACATTCCATCCATGCTAGAAACTTTGTCGAGTGACATTATGTTTTCTCAATAACCTCGTTTATAGGATCATTTTCGCAGTAAATTGTATTTTGCTATAGGAAGATGGAACGGTAAACTTTCAGCTGATAACAATTGTATTGTGGCTGATGTGAACAAGATCTTGGATCTGCCACAAGTTGCAAAAGGAGAAACAACGAGAGACAAGGCAAACGAGTTTCAAGACGTGTTTGCATGAGGACACACAATCAGGGCAAGGCAAATAAATTTTGAGACGTGTTCGAACAATTAGGCATGAAAGGATAGTTAAAGACCCTACGAGGACATCAAAGAATGCTTAAGAAAAATTATAAGAGGTCCTTACGAGGAGAGGAGGCCAAAAGAGCAACGAATAGGAGAATCATGCAATGTTCGGCTAGTGCAGATTTTTTGCTCAGGCAAGATACTCGACCCGAGCAAGAAACGCTCGACCCAAGCACTTTTTTTGGTACAATTTTCCTTGTTTATTTTGATTTTTTGAGTTAAGACTTATGCGATGCTCAACCGAGCGAACCGACCGCTTGACCGAGAAGTTTTACTGAATTTTTTAAAGTTAGATTATTGTATTCGGTTTTTTTATTATTTTTTGGTCCCTATAAATAGAAGACCCATTATATGATTTAATTAAGTTATTATGATTTGAAAGTGATTTTATTTGTTTTTTAATCCTTAAGATTTAATTACCAAACTCTTGGAGAGATTTCGAGTTGTTCACCGACTCATCGACATTAGATCATAAGTCTTGTGGTGTCATTTGTTATGTCTGAGGTTCTCTAATCGAGTTGTAGACTAGGTTTAGGATGTCCGTTCTTCGATATGAAAAGTTCTAAGCTTAAATATCAGATTACTAGTGGGTTTCATTCTAATTCCATCCTTCTAACAGCCAAACATCGTTCTAGGATCATATCAAGCAGTCTTAGAGCCTAATTTTTGTGTTAGCTTATCTAGTTTGTTTAGAAAAAAAAGAAAAATAAAAAACACAAAAAATAAAAACAAAAAATAATGGAAGAAATAAGAAAAGAAAAAACACCAAAAGGAAAACCACAAGAAACGAAGAAAGAGAAAAGAAAAACGAAAAAACCAAGAAGAAAAGAAAAAGAAAAAGTCCAAAACATAACAAAAAGGAAGGATAGAAGAGAAATAGTAAGAGTCCTTAGGTGGTAACAGAAGTATAATAGCTTACGAGACTTAGCTTATTCACTAAGACATCTAGATCTAATTGATATTGTTGAAAATTCACTTCAAGTCGTTCTAAACTAAATTGAAGAGGTGAAGTCGAGGAAAAGAAAGGTGAGTGAGCAAGAGAAATTGAACGAAACATTTTCCTCAGAGAATGTGAGGTTCAACATCTTATTTTTCTTTCATCATTTCAGTTTTAGCTTTCGAATGTCTAGTTGTGGGACAACATAACAAACCCCTTTACGGTAAATTCAGGCATATGAGGCAAGAGATCACTACCATTAACCAACGACTTAGTTGGATTTAAAAAGAACCACGTGGATTTTCCTTGAACAACCATAGAGGAGATCATACGTAGCTCGTAATACATACCCTCTAGACATGGATGAGGATGAGCATGCAAGGATTTTAGAGAAAGAGTAGGAGCATCCCATGAGTAAAAACCAATGTACAAGGGATCAAATAGGTGAAAACATCAGATGGAAATTCAACTTTTCATTGGACGGAGCGATGCGAAAGCATACTTAGAGTGGGAGAGGAAAAAGGAGATTATTTTTCATTTCCATCAGTATTCCAAACTCGTAAAAGTAAAGCTAGATTCACCGAAGTTCATTGAGTATGCACATGCATGGTGGATTGAGCACACTCATTCACATCGGTGGTATGGAGAGAAACCAGTAGTGATATGGGATGAAATGCGTGCAGTGATGAGACATTGATATGCATCCTCTTATTACCAAAGAGAGGCAAATTAACATCCAAAACAATCGATGTCAGTGATTTGAAGCATATATAACTCCTACAAAGATACATCAGACTAAGAGGAAAAGGTAACAACAAACTCCCTATACATAACCATGACATTATATGTCTCGAATGTCAGGGTCGAGGTCATTATACCAAATAATGTCCAAACTTAATGTTAATGATGGCACGGGTGGATGACGACCATAATAAAACCAGGTGATGAGGTGGTACAAGGGGATGACCATGGGCTTCACAATGTGGATGAAAGTATTAAGGAACAAGAGGCATCAAAAAACAAATCTCCCATAGTGCAGAAAGTCTTGGAATTACATTAGAAGTCCACGACCATGAGGTCTTGAGAGAAAACCAGAAAGAGGCTTGTGAGAGCACACTCGAGGGAATCATGTTTCTTTCTTTGACTGGTTCTCCATACAGTATTTGGAAAAAAGAATCTCCAGATAAAGAGAAAGGATTGGATTTGGTATGGTCGATAGAATTGGTGTGGATGCATGTGTGCCAAAAAAAAAAAAGCTCATACAAAGGCATAAATCACAACTTCTAATGCAAGGAGATGGACCCACTAATGCACCTAGCCTAACGCTTCCTAAATTGAAGGGCTAGATTTGAGAAAAATTCCTTTTAAATAAGGAGGGAATGATGTGAATGTGATCTTGGATCCACAACTAGTTGCACAAGGATAAAAAACGAAGGAAAAGGCGAAAGAGTTTCAAGACGTGTTCGCAAGAGGACACATAATGAGGAGCAAGGCAAAATAGTTCCAAGATTTATTCGACGATTGAGCAAGAAATGATGGTTAAAGACCCTACGAGTACACCAAAGAACACTTAAGTAAGACTAAAAGAGGACTCTGCAAGGAGAGGAGACTGGAAGAAGCAAGAAATGAGACCATTAGGCAATGTTCAGCTAGTGTAGAATTTCGCTCGGCCAAGATGCTCGAGCTGAGCAAGAAACGTTCGACCCGAGTGTTTTCTCTCGTCTAATTTTCTATAATTTTTTATTTTCAATACTTATGTGGCTCTCAACCAAGCAAACTGACAACTCGACCGAGCTATTTTTCTGGGTTTTTTTAAAGTTGGTTAATTTAATTCATTTTCTGTTATTGTTAGGTACCTATAAGAGGACTTATTGTATGATATTTAAACTAAATTATGATGATTTGAGAGTTTTTTTTTTCTTTTCTAGTCCTTGATATTAAGCTATATAAATCTTTGAGAGATTCCGAGTTTTTCACTGATTTATCAACACTAGATCACATGTGTTGAAGCGTCATTCAATGCGTCCGAGGTTCTCTAGTTGAGTTGTAGTCTTGGTTTAGGACGTCATTTCTTTGGAAAAATAAGTTCTAGCTCAACTATTGGATTGCTAGTGAGTTTCATTCCAATTTCATCCTGCTAACAATAGAACGTCGATCTAGAATCATATTAGTACATCAAAACGAAATATTCTTTAACTTGCTTCACAAGGTTAAATATACCTATACGGTATATTAAAAAATGTTAATGGTGAATAGTTACTACATCTAATTAATCATGTAATATAAAGACTTAAGAGAGATTGTTTAATATATAAAACTTTAGTTTTACCGTAACAGAATATGATGTAATTTCATCATTGTTAATATTTTATTTTTTTTATCAAATTTAATGTGATGGTAACTCGATAATTTTCTTTAGAAAAATATTTGATGGGTGTACTTTGATCACACCATTAAACCTTTGTATAAGCCCGATAGTTAAGAAGCAATGTTTCATTAGGGATAACTTCAAAAATACCCTCGTAGGGCTAAAACACTTCAAAAATACCCTCCCGGAAAAAGAAAAAATTTCTAACTTCAAAAGTACCCGTATAAATGTTGATATTCCCAAAATACCCCTGCGACTTTACGACCCAGTTCGACCCAGCGACCCAGTTTGACCCTGCGACCCTTGTCCCTTGCGACCCTTGTTCCTCTGCGACCCTTGGACCCCTGCGACCCTTGTCTCTCTTCGACCCTTGTTCCTCTGCGACCCTTGGACCCCTGCGACCCTTGTCCCTCT
>CM071864.1:39549040-39576994 GCA_036759665.1 Gynandropsis gynandra | reverse complement strand
ATGCGACCAATGGGACCAATGTGACCTATGCGACCAATGGGACCAATGCGACCTATGCGACCAATGGGACCAATGCGACCTATGCGACCAATGGGACCAATGCGACCTATGCGACCAATGGGACCAATGCGACCTATGCGACCTATGCGACCCATGCGACCCATTCGACTTTAGCGACCCAGTGACACATGCGACATATGAAACCCATGCGACTCTAACGACCCTGCGGCTTATGCGACCCTACGACTCTAACGACCCTACGGCTTATGCGACCCTACGACTTATATGTCTCGATGGAAATTGACACTCAAATGGCCTTTTCACTAAATATTACTTACTTGGTGGAACTCCATCATGAGCAAGGTTTCTTGACACTGGATTTGGACGTCGAAGGAATTCAAAAGCAAAATCACCAACAGTGTCGGAAGATTGGGTTTCGGTGATCGCAACTTTCTCGGCAGCCTTTGATTTTGGATTAGGCACATGAATCCCGACATCCCTTAGAAGGTCTCTTATGGCGTTGATGATTCTCTTCTCCGACTTCCTTATTTCCCCTATTAATTTCTTCTCCAGTGTCAGAGGGACTGCAGCATCAGCATCAGCATCACTCACGCACTCCTTCCTCTTAGTCCCTTTTTCCTGCAAAATGACCAATTACGAATACATTATACTTCTACCGACCTAAGCGACTCATGCGACTCAACCGACCCATGCGACTCAACCGACCCGTGCGATCCTCAACCGACGTGTGCGACCCATGCGACTCAAACGACCCTCATACACTCCGCGACACTCAAACGACCATTGCGACCTAACCGACTCACTGACACTGACACTCGCCCGTTTCAAATCAATAAACTGAGTCTAAGATGGTCATGAAACTACTGCGACCCTTGCTACTCAACCGACTCACGGAGTCGAAGATGTTCATGCAACTCCTGCGACCCTTGCGACCTAACCGACTCACTGACACTCACCCGTTTCAAATCAATAAACTGAGTCTAAGATGGTCATGAAACTACTGCGACCCTTGCTACTCAACCGACTCACGGAGTCGAAGATGTTCATGCAACTCCTGCGACCCTTGCGACCCTTGCGACCTAACCGACTCACTGACACTGACCCATTTCAAATCAATAAACCATTTTGTGACTCGAAAGCTTGCAAAACCCTAGAAATCGAACTACTTACACTTATTGACGCCATTGAAGATTGACTCGTGCTCTCTTCGTGCTCTCTTCGCCAGTTTCCTTCTCGCCAACTTCAAATCGTTCGCCAACTTCAAATCGTTCCCTCTCAAGTTCGAAATCACTTATTTCTTTCTTGCTATCAACTTTTAAACAGGTTTCACGGCGAAAAACTGTTCGGATTTCTCGTTTTCGGCAGTTTTTCACGTCGAAAAACTGCCGAACTTCCATTTTTCCACGTTCCAACGTTAAGGGCAAATTTGTCTTTTCCTCAGTTTTTATTTATCGGATTTAATAATTATTTTGGGGAAGGGTATTTTTGAAGTGTTTTAGCCCTTTGAGGGTATTTCTGATATTCCGCCGTTTCATTATATGGGACAACATAATGGTTATCCAAATTAATTCTATTATTAAAGACATTTTTTTTTATCGCTTCTTCTATAGATGGGATACCCATCATCATTACATGTAGTGATATCTGAAAACATTTTAGGATAAAATTTTGAACAAGAACCATCTTTCACGCATAAAGAGTTTGGATTTGTAGTCCATATATATCATAATTTCTTTGACTCGTTCATACAATTCTGGTGAAATCATCTTATATAGAATTACAACATAATTATTTTGTTATTATCATCTGCAGGTGGTAACTTTTTCTCGTGATGAAGAAAGAGTAAAATATATGCTGCAACATTCCTTTTTTCTGAAACACAGTTGTATAAATTACTGAAAAAAATATAATTAATATATCTACAATGGATATCATATCATTGATTAAAATTAAAACATATTTTGTCATTATTAGTAAATAATACAAAGTATATTTAAGAAAATATATATTTAAATAGATTGATTGTAATAAAAAAATTACCTACTTTACATGATTTTTCTTTTTTTTTTTTGCGTAAATCATGTCTGATTTGAGCTTCATATGAAATATTCGAGATTGAATAAGGACGATCTTACGTTTTAAATTGACGTTGTGCAAAAAATCTTGAAATTTCTTGCTAGTTTTGCTTACATGTAAATGTTATGAAAAGGTGAGAAAATTTTGCATATAGCCATTGCATCTAACACGATAATCTTATAAAATGCAATTCAACACGATAATCTTAAGTAAGACAATTTACTTCAAACCCTTCTATTACTTGCCAATATTCTTCGTATGTAAATGATAGACATCAATGAACAACTTTTCAATGATTGTTTTCCAATTTTTTTCTATCTAATCGCTTACAAAAACTTGACCATAACCACAGGGCCGTGCCTGAAGTATTGAAGGCCCCAAGCGGAGATAAAAAAATGGTGCCCCTGCTGCGGATCGAACTCGGGACAAGCGGTATATGACGGCACGCAACAACCACCACACTACGATACATTCTTGTATCTGGTGCCCCTAAAATGGAATATTATTGTGGTGCCCTAGGCCTATGCTTGGGCTGCTTAATGGAATAATGGAATATTATTGTGGTGCCCTAGGCCTATGCTTGGGCTGCTTGTGCTCAAGCACGGCCCTGCATAACCATTTATATTATCATATTAATATCACTCATTTAAATTGAGAATTTTAGATCTTTTAATTTATTATATAAATCTTTTTTCATCGACATTAACACATGTTGATTTTCACATATTTTCTTTTCAAAAATAAAAAAGGAATAAAATTGATAAAAAATAAAAAAAGTAAATGACGTGGTGCAATGGAATAATGAGAGAGAAAAGCAATGGAATAGTGGAAGATATAATTAATTATAATTAATATTATTAAATAGTTAGGTAAATTTTATATTAATTATAAATTTTTTTTTTAAAAAATAAAACATTACATTTTATGTCTTTCACTATAAATTTAATGTAATATAAATATAAAATTAATGTAACAATTAATATGTATTTTTAGTGGGAGAGAACAATAATGAGATAATAGAAGATATAAATAATTGATATTATCAAATAATTAGGTAACATAAATATAAAAATTGAAATATAATTAATATAAAAAACATTTTTTATATAAAAGAAAATTTTGATGGTATGAATGCTTAGGTGACTAAATTATTTAATAATATAAATTATTTATGTTTTCTCTCCCACGAAAAACAAATATTAATTGTGACATAAATATAAAATTAATGTAACGTAAATATAAAATTAATGTAAATAATTAATATTTATTGTTATATTAAAAATATATTTTATGATGTAGATTCTTAGGTGGCTTAAGGAGAAAAGAGAAAAACATTCTTCTTTTATATATATAATTTCACAAAACCGAGTTTCTTATGTGAAAAAGATGAAAATAGTAAATCAAAATCATTCTAATTTCATTATATTTCAAAATTGTATTTCGATAACTAATTTACTAGATTAGAAACAGAATAGTTATTGATTCACGAATTAAAAATAATTATTAGAAACAGAATACTATATAATTTAAAGTAACAATTTTAATAGTTATTGATTCATGAATTAAAAATAACAATGTTAATGTATAACTGTTTTAGATTTAAATTAATTATTTAGAACTTATATAAAACATAAGATATAATATTATTCACTATTAGAAAACATATCAATATTTAGATCATAATATATATTATAGAATGCAATTCAACACGATAATCTTGAGCAAGACAATTTACTTTAAACCCTTCCATTACTTGCCAATATTCTTCGTATGAAAATGGTAGGCATCAATGAATAACTTTTCAATGGTTGTTTTCCAATTTTTTTCTATCTAATCTCTTTCAATAGCTTGATCATAACCATTTATATTATCATATTAATATCACTCAAACACATCAATAAACATTGAAGTGAGTTTGGAATCCGTGCAATGCACATATTAATTTATATAAATATATTATTTTTCATTTAACAAATATTAAAATTTTAAAGGTTTCATTGCAATATATATGTTATGTGAGATGACAAATTGAACAGAGATAAAAAAATAGTAATGTGAACAATTACAAAACAAATAAAATTTTAATATTTATTAATATAATTGTACTAAATATTTAAATTAAAAAAATTGACAACAAAAATATATAATATTTAAAAAAACTATGATCACTTTCAAAGTGTAAAAAATTTTCAAATTGTATTCTAAAAGTTTTATCTATTACTTACATTAATGGATAAATTAGTCATTTAACCACTGATTAATGATAAATTTTATAATGTACTTTTGAAATAATGATATAACATACATGGATTATATTTTCATGCTGTTTAAAAGGTTATATTTTTTTATTCGTAAATTTCAATTTATTTTTATAGAAAATAAACAAAGATCCTCTAAAAAATTTACAATATTAATTGTAATATAGTCCCCACACAACACGTGATCCATATAATCTAAATTACTCTCCTTTTTTTCTTAAGAGTTTAAACTTATTTTCCTTTGCAAAATTAATTTTATTTTGTTTTTCTTAATAAATAAAATTATGTAGGAAAATTTTAATTGTATAAGAAAATTATATATTATAACAATAGAATAACAAAAAAAAATTAATAACTTCTTAATATTAATAATTAGTAAATGACATGGTGCAATGGGATAGTGAGAGAGAAAAGTAATGGGATAGTGGAAGACGTAATTAATTATAATTACTATTATTAAATAGTTAGGTGAATTTTATATTAATTAAAACTTTGAAAAATAATATAACATTACATTTTATGTCTTCCATTATAAATTTAATGTAATATAAATATAAAATTAATGTAAACATTTAATATGTATTTTTTAGTGGAAGAGAAAAGCAATGAGATAATGGAAGATATAAATAATTAATATTATCAAATAATTAGGTAACATAAATATAAAAATTAAAATCTAATTAATATAAAAAACATTTTTTTATTTAAAAGAAAATTTTGATGATATTAATGCTTAGTTGACTAAATTATTTAAAAATAGAAATTATTTATGTTTTCTCTCCCACTAAAAATAAATATTAATTGTGACATAAATATAAAATTAAAATATATTTGATCGTGTGAATGCTTAGGTGGCTTAAGGAGAAGAAATGAAAACATTATACTTTTATATTATATTATCATAGTAATATGAGAGAAACACATCAATAAACATTGAAGTGAGTTTGGAATCTGCGCAATGCACATATTATTTTATATAAATATATTATTTTTCTATTAACAAATATTTAAATTTTAAAGGTTTCATTTCAATATATATGTCATGACAAATTGAACAGAGATAAAAAAATAGTAATGTGAACAATTTAAAAAAAATAAAAGTTTAATATTTATTAATATAATAGTACTAAATATTTAAATTAAAAAAGTTAACAACATGAATATATAACGTTTAAAAAAACTATGATCACTTTCAAAGTGTAAAAAATTTTCAGATTGTATTCTAAAAGTTTTATATATTACTTGACATTAATGGGTAAATTAGTCATTTAACCACTGATTAATGATAAATTTTATAATGTACTTTTGAAATGATGATATAACATACATGAATTATATTTGCGTGCTATATTTTCATCTTCGAGACGTAAAGAAAGCTTTCCTTGTTGTACGTCTATCATGGCACCTGCAGTAGCTAAGAAAGGTCTACCGAGAACAATGGGTACCCTAGCATCTTCATTTATGTCAAGTACAACAAAATCATCGGGAATGCAAAGATTACCTACCATGGTGGGAACGTTCAACAATTCCCACCGGATATCTTACCGAGCGATCCGCGAGGCGTAGAGACATCTTTGTAGGATTTAGATCTCCGAAGTTCATCCGCTTGAAGACCGAGTGTGGCATGATGCTCACGCTTGCTCCTAAATCACACAAAGCTTTGTCAATGTCAATATTACCTATTGTGCATGGAATGGAGAAGCTTCTGGGGTCCTTCAAATTTGGTGGCAGCGTGTTTTGAAGAATGGCACTGCATTCCTCGATAAATGCTACTGTCTCACTCTCTTCGATACGCCTATCCTTGGAAAGAACCTCCTTGAGGAGTTTTGCTTGATTAGGAATATTTTAGAGGGCTTCCACGAATAGGATGTTTATGTCAAGTTTCTTGAGGCCCTCAATAAATCAGCCTACTCATTCTTCATTCTTGCTGCTCACCAAATGTTGAGGAAACGATATTGGATGTTTGTACGCTGGTGGAGCAACATATGGTTTGCCCAAATCTGGTTCAACTCCATCCATGATCGCGATGGTACCTTTGCCTTTCTCCATGGACGTTCCAGCAACTTTCTTTTGCTCATTGGAGGGCAAGTGCTCAATTACATCACTATTGCACAAGGTAATAGTGTTTCACGTACTCTCTCGGGTTTGGATCGGGTTTTCCGGGAAGCTGTCCGGGATTCAGAGAGGATGAGGCAGCTTGCTGTGCTATGGAGTTTTCCAACATCTTCACATGTGTTTTGAGCTCGTTGATTGCAGTCCCCATATCCCCATTGAATTTAATTGTTGCTGCCTTTGTTCTTTGATGAATTCAAGCATAACCGCCTCAATAGTTTCACAGCTGGTATATGTATAACTCATTCTTACGTATGCATCTTCTTAGATTTTTTTATTATGTCAAGTGGATATTTCTAATGCCTTCTTACATAAGACTCTAGGTGAAGACTCCTATCGATATGCAATTGGTTTATGCATCATTTTTGGGAGATCATTGATCTCTTAGAAATCAAAGAAGCAACATGTGGTTTCGCGAAGTGCAATCCCTTAGTAAATTGGTTTTCAGAAAATTTAAATTCAGATTTACTAATTTGTCTAATGACAATAAAAGTGCAATCCATTTGTTGTGTAACCAAGTCTTCCATGAATGATTTAAGAAACTCAAACTTCAATGCCATCTTGTTCGAGACAAAATTCGTGATAGTTTCATAAAGACACTACATGTTATATCATCTCATCAACGCGCATACATCTAACTTCCTGTGATACAAACTTGAGTTAGGGATATTAGAGATAAGTCAAAAAATCTTTTCTAGAATTTAAGATCTTTTTTCCAAGTTTTTGCACCAAATTTTTATTATATATATATTCTTCATTCATTAAGTAACACGACAATAAAACGAAAGTTTCTTATTTCTTTGTTCTTGAAATTAATTTATGACATCTCTGTTTGTTAATCAAGTATAGGGTATCGTATTTTAAATAGATAAATTTTTCTTGTTTGTTAGAAATAAGACAAAGAAACGAGTTTAAACAAATAATAAATTTAGAACTTTGGATGAAAGTACTTATAATATCTACTTATTATAATATATAAAGTTACTACAAATTTACTTCATTCTTATTATTGGTTGGAATAAATTATACTTATTTAATTCGTGTTTTGGAGTTGTAGTTCTGGATACTTAAACATACACAAAGATTTAAGAAAGAATCTAATGTATGGCATGCTCGGAAAAATAATAGGCCAACAATTGTCGCTGAATCCATTTATGAATTCACAACATTCTTTCTTCACCTTTCCAAAGTGTCCTTGAATAATGCTTATGATGGATCCTAGGCATCCATCTACAGATTTGATCGACTTCCAACATGCTGCGGGATCTTGGGGTTGCGCGCTGGAATAAGGATAAATCAAGGCAAGAACAAGACAGAGCAAAAGCAACATCTTCATGGTCTTGAGCTCCATCCTGAATTATTTCACAGTTCTTTTACTCAATTTGGTATTGAATCAGATTCAATTTGGATCTTGAAACAAATTGTTTGTTTATGTATAAATAGATGTTTGGATTTTTAAAGGTTTTATACCTGCATTTGTGACAACTATACAATGAATGTTTTGCATTTATAGTACAAATAGATTTAGCATAATTGCAAATTTCCTTAAACATTTTATTATTTGCAATAAAATGAACTTTTATTTTACAAAAGTTTCTTTTTAGAGACTTTTCTCAATATTTGTTTCTCGCTATACAGATTCCGAATTAATTTTTGTATTTATAATCGACCATACGTTATTATTCACATGATTTTCCCGAATATTTTCGTCTTGCAAATAAAAAGCATGATTTGCTTTCCATTTGAACAATACAAGACAAAAGTTTCTATCATTTAAGTTATAGAATTTTTTATTTACAAAAATGCCTTTAATTTTCCAAATATTTTACTAATAATGTCTCATTTATCAACTCGAATTGGTAAATAAATCAATATATTAATAATTGCCGCATATTATATTTCGTAACTTTTCAATGTTAGATATTTCATATTCTCTAATATTATAAGCATACACTGATATATAGTATAGAAATATTTTGTAACTCTAAGAGTTACACAAAGGAAAAATGTCATTTTCATGCCAAGACGTATGATACGATGACTACATAAATTATGTGTTAGAATTTTTTATTATTAGTTTGTACAAGTTAACTATAACATTTGAAATAAAAATTGTTTGACTATTCCAAATATTTTAAAAAAATACTCTAATCATATCTCAAATAAGTTTTTTTAACTAACGAAATTACAATCTCTACACAAGTAGAAAACTACAATTTTCTACCAAATTTACAATGATAATTTCATTTTGTCATAATTTCTTTTGGGCGATTTTACAATGAAAACAAGAATAAAAAGTAATTCAGACAGAAAATGTATACAAAAAGTGCAGAATAAAAATTTATGTTATGCTATTGATTTGCAACACAAATTTACGTCGCACAATTTTTATTGTATATTTCTAAGAAAAATCCGTAAGAAACTGAATATTTGCATAGCAAAATGTTATGTTTTTAATACTAATGGAAAATGTGTGTTGATAGTGATAAGAGGAGGAAATAACTTCTATGTGTGGAACGATTAGTAAAAAATTTAAAAGTTATTATAAGTGAACTTAGTCTATGGTATTAATGGCTTGGACATATCAGCACCAGAACCTTAATCAAGCTTTATCAATCTTCTGATAATGACATAATTCGAGGAGTACTAAAATTTAATACGAAAGACTGTTTTACATGTAAACCTTGTCAAAAAGGAAAGCAAGATAGAATTAATTATAAAATGGTAGGTAAACACAAGTAGAATGCTTGAATGTCTACATATGGATCTAAGTGGACGATTGCAAATGGAAAGCATGAGGGGAACAAGGTACATTTCTCTTTCTGTATATATGATTATTCTAAATATACTTTTGAAACTTTCAAGTATTATGCTTACTCTTGATCAACTAAAGGGTAGTTTCATGAGAAAAATTGATCATAGTCGAGGATTTCAAAAATATTAAATTTAAAACTTTTGCAAGAAATATTGTATCTTACATGAATTTTCTTCAGAAAAACTCCAATAAAAATAGAGTATTAAATACTAAAAATATATTATTGCACGATATGGCGAGATCAATGGCGCATGCAAAAGGTATAGCAGTGCGATTATGAGATGAAGCTAGAAATATAGCTTGGACACACATGTTATATCTTTGGATGAACATACTATAACTTGAATCAAAATCTGAAGAAGGTATACAAGATATACAATTTGCGTACAAATAGTGTTATTGAATCAGTTGATAATAAATGCATATGCACTTCAATAGACTAATACTACTTCTTCTGAGAATGCAAATATAGGTGTAACAAAAAATGATGAATTAGAACTAGAAATGAAGTGCAAGATGTCACCAATGAAATTAATGAACCGAAATCAATTCCTTGGAGTTATTCCATTACTAATATAACTGGTAATATACATAAAAGAAGAAGAATTTGAGATAAAACATTTCTTACCAAGACATGGTTCAATATATATATATGTTTCAATTCTGTTATACAGTCTAAAAATGTTACAAAATTATTTGGTGATGAGTTTTGCATTGAAGCAGTACACCTGAATATATAAATACTGTAGGAACTAAATGGATCTTCAAATACCAAATGAATGAAGAAGAAATAATCTTGACAAACAAAGCTAGTCTAGTAGAGCAAGGGTAAACACAAGTTGAAGGAACAAATTTTGGTGAAACTTTTGCACCCGTTATGCGCTTAGAATACATCCGTTTGTTACTTAGCATTGCATGTGTCTTGTGTTAGCCTATCCAATTTTTTTATGAATTTCATTTTATTAAGTATTAGTTTAGAAATATAGATTAGAAAACTTTTTTCGATATTATACACTTGTAATGCCAAGATTTAGTTTGAGCATAAGACGTCACTTTGAGTCGTTTTTGTAAAGTAAATCAATGAGGAGAAGTAGAAAGAAATTGAACGAAATAGTTTTCTGAGAGATTGTGAGGACAAGTATGTTGAGGAATTTGACAAGGAGTATGACTGTCCCGTGAGGAACCACCAACGTGGAGGAGATTAACTTGATGATGATATCACTAGTATCAAGAAGGAAATTTTAGCGGAAGAGTGATCTGAAGCTTATTTGAAATGGGAACGGAAGATTGAGAGGACTTTTGATTTCAATCATTACTATGAAATCAAGAAGGTGAAATTGTCACAAGCACGTTTTTCGTGACAATTTTGAAACATACACCCCTTACGATACTCACTATTTCAAATGCCAAGGTCGGGAAAATTTTATCGCGACTGTTCGAATAAGACGACCATAATCATATGAGCTGGTGGAGGAGACGATGAAGAGCTACTTAATAAAAGAAATATACCTAATTTGGATTAAGAATATGAGGAGTACGATGTTGTAAAGGGAAAGTCATTAGTTGCACGTCGAGCTTGAAATCTACTAGCTAAACAGGAAGCCGTTTTTCAAAGGGAAAACATCCTCTAAAGGTGTGGGCTCCACAAAAGGGTGTGTAACATAATTGTGGATTGAAAAAGTTGCACAAATATGGCTAACCTATCGCTTCTGTAGAAATTTGGACTAAATACCACAAAATTTCTAAAGCCATACAAGTTGTAGTAAGTAAAAGACAATGGTAAAACCAAGGTTCACCGTGAGGCAAATGTTGATTTTAGTATTGGGAAATATGAAGATAAGGTATTGTGTGATGTTTTTCGAGCACAAGTGTGTCACCTCTAGTTGTGACAGCCAAGGCACTTCGATACTCGACCGCCATACGACGAGTTCAACAACAAGTATTACTTAGATTTCAAATGATGACATGTTTTCTAGGTCCACTCACACCCAAGGAGGTATTCAAGGATCAAGTACTATCACTGAAGAACGAGAATAGAGATCTTTAGATAAACCCAGAAACATGCATTTGAGAGTGAGATCAACATTTGTACTCTAATCTTTAGAAATTCGTTTTTCGTACTTACAAACTTGTGTTCTTAGAATTCGTTGTAAGTCAACAAAAAATAAATGTTGATGAAGTAAAGATCGAGTTTATACGCAATTAGCCGAGTCTTAAGACAGTTGGAGAGGTCGAAGCTTTCATGGATTGGCTAATTTCTATCGCCAATTCGTTAAGAACTTTACTACCGTGGCTGTGCCCTTGACCGAAGTAATAAAAAGGAACATCACGGTTCCTTATTGGCATTACATGATTTTATTAAATCGTTTAAAATTAAATGTGACGCATTAGGTGTTTTAGAGGAATGAAAGCACAACATAGCCAAGTTAGGTCACCCTCCAAGCGATGGGCAAATGAAAGTTATTAATAGGAATTTGTTGATCTTGTTATATGCATTGCTCTAGAGAAATATTAAGACATGAGAAGAGGGTCTACCCCATGTCAAGTTTGAATACAATAGGGTGGTTCAAAGTGCTACTTAGTTTTTACCTTTCCAAATTGTATATGGATTTAATCCACTTACACCACTAAACATGGCTCATTTAACATCATTGGAGTTTACTAACCTTGATGGCAAAAAGGCCATGTTGGTGAAATAGATAAATGAGAAGGCACTAGACAAGATCGAAAATAAGACAAAGCAATATATGAAATATGAAAAGAAGGGATAGGAGAACGTTGTCTTTCAATCCAGTGATCATGTGTGGATTGATTTACGCAAGGAAGTAGCTTAGCTAGCGATATCTATATTTCTCGGCAAGATGCTTGTTTAGAATTGAATATTACCTTGTTTTGTTAAAATTACGAAAAAATTTTCTAAAAAGGAATAAAAGAAAATAAAAATTGAATTGATGTTAAAAAGAAATGTGCAATAAATGATAGAGTGGAAATGCAATTATCAAACTCCCTTAGACTTGAAATTTTGCTCATCTTCGAGCAAATAAAATAAAATTGAAAAAGGAGTACAAGGTTAATCAAGATTCAAAATGATATCAAGGAATATTCATACAGGTTTACACTACATTGATCGTGATGAAAATAAAAATAGTATCGTATACAATTCTCGAATGATAGAAACATTTTGAGTCATATAATTTATATTACAATTAAAAAACCTTTAAAATGAGAACGAAACTTCTTCCATGAAAATTTCTCAAATCTATTTATCAAACCTTAAAGGAGGAAGTTGAACTAATTGGTTAAGGAAGGCTTGGTTTACCTGATATAAAACAATACTCCTAGATTTTTTTTCTCTATCTGAGTTGACCTTTTTATTTCTCATTCCTTTTTTTTTTCAAATCTTTTAGTTTTTTCCTTTTAAAAATAGACTTTAACATTTTGGCCTTTTTTGTCTCATGTGTTTGTTTCTACGTAAAAGGATAATAATCACACAAAAACTTTCAATATAGATGAATAACCATGGCTAAAACTCATAGTTGAAGATTGGTACCACCATCGGTCGAGATGCCTAGATCTTATTTGGGAGGAGAAAGAAATGGCTAAAAACCGAGTAATTCGAACAAGATAAAAAGACCTAACCTCGAAAGAATGGGAAATGACTGTTTAAAAAATATATTAGCTAGAATTTAAGATTCTAGAGTTATCCTAAGGTATAAAATCACCATATACTAGGATTTAAATCATGTAAAGTAAGAAGTACATAATAACATCAGCGAGCGGAAAACAAAAGGTGGTTGTAAGCAAAAATTAACAAATCTTGTTAAAAATAGTGATTTATTATATAATATCTATGGTCATTTGTAAACACATAATTCAATAATATGTCAAAGTGCAGTTTATTAAATATTATTCGGTATAGTTGTGGTAATACATGATAGGTTATTTGGTGTGAGTTCAACTGATATAAATGTTTTGAATGACATTGATTTAAAAAAAAAAATTTGTGTACAGAGGTATATTGACACTTACCTCCATATTTATCTAGACCTTTGAAAAATTTTCTATAAACAATGTGTTATAGCTGGTTCTTGTTCAGAGCAAATGGCACGATCAATGATCCTCAACCCATCAGCTGAAGTCATGCATGATAAGGTTATGTATAATTGACCATGACTAAGGGCTGGTTTTAGTAGATACAGTTCGATTTGTTTCAAGATTTGTCCTTGAATTTTGTTTATGGCCATTGCATAACATAGTCTAACAGGAAATTGTCTTCTTCGCAATATAAAAGGTAAGGTTGTATCAGTTGGAGATAAAATAATCCTTGGAATCAAGACTCTTTTGCCAATATGTGTGCTAGTGATAATTTATGCCTCTAAAACACTAAAAGCTAACTGAGTGACAAATAATCGTGTTACATTGCAAAGGGCTTCTTTTTGGTTGAGATTACTTAACATGATGAAATGAGAACCAACCTTCAAACAAACCTTGTGTCTTGGCAGATCAGAGCATTCAAGAGAGTTAAGGTACTCGACGGGATACAATGATTGCCACTCGGTTGTAGGAGCACTATCAATTTCAATTGAATCTGAGCTTAAGTATTCAACAGTTTTTCGAGGAAGGTTTGATAAAAAAATCATTTGCTTCATCGACATCTTCATTTCTGGGAGTTAGAACAGCTCGTTTCCTGAGATATCCAGGGTTCATGTACAGTTCACCAAAGCATGGATATGTTGCTTCGAAGATCGACTGCAAAGGATTATTTGTATTCTCGAGCTTTAATTCCTTGTCGATCAAAATGTTGTCTCCTTCTAATGAATTGTTCGTGGTAATTCGCAAACTACGTGTTGTGCCATCTCCAGCATCCAACAATCATTTTGCAATTTTTTGCTCTTGATGTTGTAATTACATATTCTGTTTCAAAGTATATATACGAAATGATTCCCATAGGAATGAACAATTTATTATTGATATAATTGTTTCGGCATGACCTCCACGTGTGACCGGTAATATCTGCCAGAAATTACCTTCTAATAGAACATCTTTCCCGTCAAATGGTTTTTCAATGGCATGATTGTCTTCCATCAAAACAATGTCTTTCAATGTACAATCCAGTGCTTCAATTGTATTACAATTTGCCATGCACGCTTCATCCCAAATAACTAAATCAGCCTCCATGAGCATTTTTACTAGCAAAGTGCCTTGTTTGATATCATATGTCGACCATTCATGCAAATTGATAGAAATTTTGAACCGAGAATGTGGGCAAAAGAAGCGCCGCAATACCAGATGATGCAACCTGTATGATGACTCGGCACTTAGATCGCAGTTTTGAAATGAGTGTCTTGTATAAGTACATTTTCCTTGTCCAACCAGGTCCATAAACAAAAAAAGCTTCCCCTGATTCCGTTCGACTGAGTCAATCACATCTTCATAGATTTCCTTTTGTTCTTCATTGATTGTCGGGAATAATTTTAAACGCTCTTGACGTTTTAATGCCTCATCAAACTGCATTTTTTGTCTTATAAAGGAGTGTGTTATTTCATGTAAGATCTGGTTGTTAGGGATCGGCAAATCAGGATAATCTATTAGTGACTTTTCATGCTTCCTAAGAAGTTTCTTGATTTTAATCAGATTGTACACTTCAATTTCAGATTCAAACAATCTCATCAAAATTGAACTCTTTTTTTCTTTAAAACTATATCCTCACCAGGGGATCTCCAACAACCTTTCCATAACTCCAATGGTTTGCTTACCTCTCAATATAGTAAGAGCAATACAAGCAAATGCTTCAACTGCGTAGGCATCGCCCATCCTATGGCCTCTGTCATAGCTTGACGCCATTCATTATCCTCATCCAACAAACCTTTTGCAATGCATGCGTCTTTTAAGGTATTATATATCACACCATCAACCAATTTTATGCCTTCATAACTCATCGGTCCTTTTACAATGTTTAGTAACATTCGGAGGTAATACAACTCTCTAGATGCCGGATGAACGTTGACAATTCGACCAAGTAACAACCCTTGCTTCCTTTTGGACCAAATTTTATCCGAGTTGTTCCATACAAATCTTGTTGGGAATTCAACATATGTTAAGTGTCTGGTTTCTTCACATAATTCATTTGTTCTCATCCATTCTAAAAACATTGTGGCCTCTGCACCTAGTTTATTCACAACAAATTCCAAATTAGTTGAATCTTCAAAAGTTAAACTCTATTCATTTTCAAGATGCACAGATAATCGTAACACCGAGGGTTTTTTTTTGTGGTGGATGTTAAATGCTAATTAAGATCCTCCAAACCGCTTTACACGAAGACTTGTCCCGATATCAGTGGGAATATATCCATTTGAATCTCTTTTCAATCAATAATGATGTCTTATCAACATCTTTGGTAACGTGATTGAAAAGATATTTAATCGTATGTGCCTTATGGAACCATTCTAAGTTGATGTGATCTATATTTTTCAATAGGTCTAAGTTGTGTGAGACAACAAATTTGTTGTCTAACTTGATATCTCCTTTCATTGCATACTTTGTGTCGTCTTTTCTACGTCTATACATGATATAATGAGATTTAATAACTTTTATGTGATCAACTTATGGTGAACGTGGTCTATCTAGTCCACAATGTCCATGCATCATATGTTATTCGACTAATCTAAATCATTCACTGTTGATTTCCTTTTTGGAAGTTCTGCTTGAATGTATTTGTCGATGTCATCGGAAGAAGGATTTTTGAATGCGGGTTCCAGCGAAATAAGAATATGAGCATGCGGTAAACCACGCTTTTGGAACTCAACATTGTATATAACTGCAAGAAAACACAATATTATGAAAATGAAGAATGAGATCTGTAATCAATAAATTTAGCTCTGATGAAATGAGTAAGATGTTGTGTTACATGAGATAGACTTTGGGAAAAACACACCTGCGGTGAGATCTTCCAGAAGCAAATCTAGTTTGATTTAAAAAAACCCGACATTCTATATCCGACCTATCGTTCAGATTGCTCTCTCCATATAATTCCCAATGATTCAGTATTTCTTTCCATTTCGGATTAGTTTTCATTGTTATAAAGAGGTTGGGATTACCATACCATATGCAGAGAGCCATAGCATCATGATAGTTTTTAACATGTATCTTGGTCCTCCAGTAAAAGAATGCGGTAATATGACTCTTCTGCCTGTAAATTTACAAATTTTATCACCTTTACCAATTGCATCATATACATTATTATATAGATCTAACCGAAGTTTTCTCTGATTGCAGTGTCATATATATAAAGTTGCGCAAATTAAGGGGATTTTCCTTCAATTGGTAATAATGATCCAATCTTTTGATGATTCTGACCACGAATCCGAAAGGTAAATGGTCCAACAGAAGATGTAATAAATTGATCAATTTTTGAGTTATAAGCTTGAATATTTATAGAAAAGGCCTTAGGATTGTTGTAGATCTCTTCAAGATAAGTTGAATAATTGCTCGCCCTTATTTTAGCCCCGAGCAAGAATTTTGTTATGCCATACTAATGCCCCATAATATGGACATTCAGTTAGATTTTTTTCTTTGTAAGCAAGTGGGTTTATCAAACCTAATAATTTATGTAATAGGCTAAGAAATATATTTTTAAGAAAATACCTTAGGTGTGAAATGACTAAGGTAAATAGTAGTTAATGATTTAAACAAACCTCTTGTTTGTGATGTTGAAGGGGATGCATTAAGAGGAATGTGTGCAGTTATAGCTGTTGTGGAATTGAGCATATAAGTTTGCCATTTGAAATATCATTTTAAAAATGTCTTAGAATTTTAATATGGACGAGAATTAATTTTGAATTTATAAAAGGTAATAAATATTCAAATAAATTTAATTGTATTTCTTACAATTAATTATAAATTTAAACATACATTGAATGCATTTGCATTTTTTCTTTCCCAATATGATGACTCTGTGGATGTCTCGTGCATACTGACAAAGGGCTATAAATGCAAAATTGAAAAGCAATGTTAGAATGTAAATGGAAACAATATATATATATATATCCAATTAATAATATAAAAATAAATTTAAATTATTAAAAACTAAGAACTAAAAGAGTTATTCAAATAACATACATTTACGTTTTAAGTCAAACTCCGTTAGAGCCGAAATTTGAAAGGATTTTGTTGATGGAAAATGCGTTAGCCAAAGGCACGTCTGAACTGGAAAACAAAAAAGGAAATACAAACATCAAGACAAACAAAAGTGAAATTATAACCATATTTGTAAGCTTTAAAACAAATTTCTTACCAGTCGTATTCGCTGATATGTTGCAATTTTTTAAAAGTTTTTTCATGGCGTAGCAAGTATGTAAACAATGGTGTTAGTATTTACTTGAAAATTGATACAATAAAAAATATATAAATATAAATAACAAATATATGAATATAAAAACAAACCATATAAAATTTTTGTTCATAACCTGATGAAAAAAACAACAGAAAGCGCAAAACATCACAAAACAAAGAATATCGCTTTCCCTAAACCATGTTATTGTACAATACAAAACAAAAAATACCGATTTCATACGCAATTAAGGTGAGAATTTTTTCTTTACACCTCTTTCCCTGAACCAAATCCCCCTGAACAATCGTATTTTGTTTTCGTTAGTGCATGAGCAATCGTTGCCTACGTGAACATGAACATAGACCATATCACAAAAAATTTGTTCTCTCTAGCCCCTGAAGTTGAGCAGAGGACTACTATTGTCTTTTAAGAATGATTGAAAGGGAAAAGTTATTCTGTAACAATCCAAGTCTTGTAAGTAAATTGTGAATTCGGGAATTAGTTTGGTCTAGTTGAACACAACAGGATGATTCAAAAGTAGTGTTAGTCATTATATTCCTTATGTTTTTTTCCATCTCGATCCACTAACTCTTTCTTGGGTTGTGTTATTGGTTCCCCAGATTAGGCAAAGCTATTAATGGGACTCTATTAAACCATCTTTTGAACATATTCATTGCTTTGGGAATATATGTGAAAAGCTTCAAGAAACCTTCCTTGAATGCGCTTCTAAATGTTATGTTGTTGTAGGAATGAAATACTTGCAGCAGTTTGACATTCCAGAGTACTTGATGCATGTTGAGGTGCCTCAAACTACCTCAAACAGTTTTTATATTCATCATAGACTGCAGCCTAGCTTATTTATACTTCAGCTATCTATAAAGTATCTACTGGTAATTGTTGCAGGAGAGGTTGCTTGAGGAGAATGAAAGATGCATACTATACTTGGATGCAGCTTCCAGGAAATCATTGATAGCGACTACAGATAGGCAACTCCTTGAGTGTCATGTACATGTTATCCTTTGGTTGTTTGCTTTACCAGAAGAAATAGTTGGGTCTCATTAGCCATTTCATTGCTTGTTAATGGTTCAAATGTGACTATGGTTTTCAAGCACTGAATTGTTGTTTTCAAATTGCATAACTATTTTTTATGGGGAGTGTTACCTATTTCTTCCATTTAGTAACGTATCCTTGAATTTCTTAAGTTAATGTATAAGTATCTCAGAATGAAATATGCTTTACCTGATTGATTGAAAAGAATATTATTGTCCAGATGTAACCTCTGTTCAATTCAGCTTTAGAATGTCGTTTGTTCAATTCAGCTTTAGAATGTCATTGTTGGGAATGTACCTTTGCTTTATCCATCTTTGGATAGTATATTGAGTTGTTTGAAACCAAAAAGAGCACCATTTTCCATCTGATGGTGCTACTTTTTACAAATGGAATAATGAAGAAGGTTTGGTGTTTCAGGTGAATCTGACGATGATTGTGAGGATTGTTTTGCAGCTGCCAACTCAGCACAGAACATAGCGAATGAGGATGGGAAATGGACAGGATTGGTACATTCTCTAATCTATATTTAACAATATTTGGTTAAGGTGCAATCTACGATGTGTGTATTTGACAATATTTGGTTATGATTCAGAGTATGATGTGTGAAATGTATGACATGCAAATTGTGAGTTATGGCTTGGTTGATGTCATGGAGAAGTTGATTGGGATGAGAATCTAACTAAAGGAAATGGCTAACATTAAAATAAAAAACCAATACTTTAAACGAGAAAATACAAATTACTTTGAGTTTAAATTCAACAATGCTTTTATTGAAAATACTTAGAAACGATCGTAAACAACTTAGTGGTTTTAAAATATACCGTAGATTGCTAGACCTAAGTGAGACGAATCTTCTTTCCACGATTCGGTTTCTTCTCCTTCATAGCAGCAAGGATAATAGTATCATCATGCTTGGTTTCTTCCTTTTTACCCTTGTCGTCGATTGGAGGAGCATTATCCGATTGTTTATCTTTTGTCAAAGCAAGGACAACCCCATTATCAATCTTAACATCTTCTCTTCCACTCCCATCGTCAAGTTCAAGAGGATCATTTGGGACAACCTGTAATAATAAAGTTGAAGATTAATTAATAACCTTTGCAGTTTTGACTTAAAACAAATCCCAACTACAATTAAATCTTCACTAACCTTTGCAGTTGTGACTTTAAACAAATCCCATCTACAATTAAATCTTCAGTAACCTCAAGAATATCATAATTAGTCTCAGTTGGCGTCGGAATTTCAGTAACACGTGAAGCAGTAAAGGATCGATGATTTGGTGAGAAATTGTAAGCAGTCACTTTAATATGAAACTTTTACCTCTTACCAACCATATCGATTAAAAATTTGAGAAACTCATCTCTTTTGGCAACATCCTTAACGAGACGAAAAAAACACATTACATATCTAGCGAATGAACATAACCTCAAATAAAGATAGGTAATACATGTGGTGAATTGCTATCAAGAATGAGAGTGTTGGACAACCTATTAATTTCTCGATCAAATACAACAAATGTCGCAAACTCGCCAGCATCTTCTACCAAGAATTCAACCCTATACCTTAAAAAGACAATAAAAGTTAAAAAAAATATGGACTGAGCCATCATTGAATCTACGATAGCAGCAACGGTGGTTGAATCTTAAACTACCTTTTGATCTCAACAACTTTGTCGTCTATGCAAAATAAGCATTGTAAGGACTCGAATGTGCATTTAAATTTTCTAGAACACTTCATACATGCCACATAAGTCCAACCGTTTTCGGTTAAGATTTGATTTACGTGTGCCTCACAATAAAACTCAGCTTCCTGAAACAGAGTATATAGGATATCAATTCCGACAAAACATGAAATATAGCTTATTTAGAAATGACAATGAGAATGAAGAACCTTGTGGTCAGATGTGCTGATGAATTTGCAAAGCTCCAAGAGCGAAAGCATTTCTATTTTCACTAATTGATCACTTGTGTCATTGTTCTTCATGCCATCATTAGTGCCACCTCTAACATTGTACGATACAGTATTGGAGATATTACAAAGTGCAGATGCAAAATCTTGATAAAGTGAGAGATCCTTGTCGGCAGTGATTTTAGTGCGAAAAAACATAATTTTCGCGTATTTTTTGAGGTGAAAAAATTCTTCACCTTTCTACGTAATCTGTGACGATTGTAGCTTCACCGAAAGCAGTATCTACTTGAGGAAGTGGTGTTCAGATAAAGAGCACCTATCAATCATGAAAATACAGCTCAAAAGAAAGATATAGAAGGGTTATTTAGCGATATTTGAGCCATGTATTTGAGCCATTTTTCCGGAAACAAGTGAAAAAAATGGAACAATTTTCAAGACAGTTAACGTGTGATGATACAATTACAGGGACATGACATAATAAGGTCTCTGTATTATATGGGAAACATACCCGCAACAATCTTGGGATTAACTCCAGTGACCAGAAGGACTGAGGGACATGTTTTGAACTTTTCCAGCTTAGTACGCAACTCATCAGCCTTATGTTCCCATCCTGTAAGGTTAATATGCATCCCACTTGTTTTCAATAAGAAAAAGTGTTAGGTTGGTCAAAAGATTAACGAAGAAGGTAAAATAAGACATTTTGAACACCAACCCAGACATTTGTAGTCGAAGGGAAAATACGGGGGGTAGATGACACATTTTCATTGAGTGAATCCTTAATAGCTGCTACTTGACCAATAACATCTAAAGAGTACGTAAAAAATCAGTATGCTATACATGAAAGAAAAAAGGAGGTGGGACTCAGGATTTTAAGGTGTAAATTGCCTGATAGAGAGAAGTTTTTATGGGCTATAGATGTCAGCTTCGCATAAGAGGACAACTTAAAACAGGGTGCGTCATTGTAACAGCTGCTTCCGAAACATCTGACAATTTTATCGATATAGTTAAACGGATCGAAACGTGCAAATAAGTCAGCTTGTAGTTTGCATTGTTGTGGACAACATCCACTCCTTCCAAACGCGGAACATTTCCTTCTTTGAGGAAGGGGGCAGAGTGATTGTAAACATTGCAATTTATCGATCCATGAAGCAAAGTTGACCACAAGGATGTGGAACGATATTAGTGAATTGTAGGTAAATTAATATATCATCAGGCAAATGAATTTAGATGAATTGAAATTATCTCTAAATGTAACAAACATGTCGACGTGCACTAAGGATGGTGCAACAACTCGTCAACACAGATGGATGAGTAAAAGTTCAAGATAATTGGGTTCAAGCAAAGCTCGTCAATCTTGATGTTGTTCGTAGGTAATGCTAACTAAGACAATTGGTCAAATGCGATTGCAACACGAACGTCGTGACATAAGGTATAGCTAGACCAAAGAGGTTTGTGTTGATACATTTATTACGACTTAGCATTAGACTTGCTAACGTTAAAATAACACAAGCTGGTGTTAAGCAGTGCTATGAATTTCTAACACAAATCTATGTAGGATCAACCAATGATAATATTCAACCTTGGCATAATCTATGACATGCTTAGACACATCATCGTTGACACTATTGATATACTAACACTATAGATGAACTCTCATTGATCGTGCATAGGGTCATACATAGAGAAGTGTGACATAAATTGGTGTGGATAGGGAATCACCATGGTTAAAGCAAATGTAACACCTAGCTATTACTAAATATGTCTTAGCCAACATTAAAAGAGTTTTCGTTGAAAATATGTTAACCATGTACTTCAAAGAGCTGTCGTGAAAAGAAAAACTTGATATCGAAATGTAAAACAAATATTAATGTAGTTCATATTAACCAAACATATATTGTTAATGAAAATCATAACCTAGCATTGGGAAATTGAAGTACATGGTTAACAAATCAAACACTAAGCATTGTTTCCCAAGCACAAGATAGCCTCGAAAAAATAATTTCCTAACCCTAAAAAGACAAATTGATGTACATGTGCGCAATTCAAAACAAATAATTTTGAGTATCTACAATCCTAAGAATAAGAAAAAACTTCAACACTGAATTCTCACCAAAGGCAGATGTCCTAAATCACCAATATTGCCATTCTAGTCCAAAAAGACATCTTACATGGAAATCAAACATTATCTAGTTGTTTTTAACGTAAATTAGAGAATAGTCCAGGAAATATTTTTGCAATCCAAAGCCTGGAATGACCTAAGTATTTGGAGACTGGACATTCTTTAACAAATCAGGAAGTGATGGTAACATGCCATAATTCGCGATCTAAACCTAAAACGACAATATCGAAAGAAAATAAGATAATGGGACAAAAGGCAACAGATGCCAGTCATAGCAAACTTCCTTCTTAACAGAACTTAAATAGTTTAAGTTCATATGCTGCTAAAAGAGGAAATTATCCCAGCATAGAATTCTTGAGCAGAGCCAATTTAGTTCCAATGCCATTGATGTTTCTGCTAGCGATGGTACAACATCGTGAATAGGTGGAATTAATTTTTAATCACAACAACACATTCAAGAGGTACAAGATAAGATCAGTAGAGCAAACCTTCCAAATGAAAGCCCAATCGCATGTCTTTACAACTACCAAGAGCAATATCAAGGAAACAAAGCAACTTATTGTTCTTATTTCACATTTACCTAAATTACAATTCATGGTAACACATCGAACACTAAGCATTGTTTTCCAAGCACAAGATAGCCTCCGAAAATTTTTCCTAGCTATTGTTGAATAAAACTAGCACTAATTAATCTAAGAAATATTCTAGTGTTCTTAATATTCCAACTACTTTGATGTTTAATTGTATCTGTTGTTCCTCATATACTCAGTATAATTATATACTCACTCAGATATCATGTTAAGTCATACATGCGATCAAATTGATGTACATGTGCTCAATCCAAAACAAATGTTTCTGAGTATCTATAGTGCTAAGAATAAGAAAAAACTTCAACACCGAATCCTCATCAAAGGAAGATGTCCTAAATCACATATAGTAACATTCTATTAAAAAAAGAAATCTTACATGGAAATCAAACATTCTAGCTGGTAAATTAGAGAATAGTCCATGAAATATTCTTGCAATCGTGTTGTCTCTGTATGCTCTTTTAATTCTCCTTTTTGGTCATTTCTATTGTTCATATACTAAATGGACAATCATTTTCTTCATTTCTTAAGCAAAAAAAAAAAAATAATACACACACGGAAGCTATGATGGGGTAATGCACAAGCAAGCTTCAAATAAGTGATGAAAACGTTCATGGTTCCAATTGTGACAACGTTGGCCATGGGCGAAATGCTAAGATAAACTAAAATAGAAGAATATCTAAAGAGGTTTCATCATTAATGAAGCCTTCATGTTGCTAAGAATTTAGGGTTCAATAGGATACATCAATGTAAGCATACTTTTTTTTTATATTGAGTTTCATCACCAACATAGTAAGTAATCACCATGTTGGAAACATAATTTTTCAATGCCAAAACATATGTTTTCAATGCCAAACCCAAATTTATGAGATAGAAGAGAAGGAATTGTTAAAATTTTAGTGGTACAACCTTTTCATCAATTAGAAGACATTCAATCCACATGATTTAGTCATCCTTCTTTGCATTCCTTGCTTTCCATACGCGGAATACCCTGCCAATAGTTTCATGCATGTTACGACCAACAATCAAATCTGAAAAATGGCAGTGGTTTTCAGGAAGAAGAATCGCTAGAGAAAGACAAACAAGACATGCTGCAATGGAAAGAAAATGTTTTCGAGGCAATTTGATTTGTACTATTGTAAAAAATGAAAAGAAAAATGTATTTAAAGAACTGAAATATGTAACTACAAAATGCTTTAGCTTCTCGGCATTTATATCACAGAAAAATGGTTTAGTAGTGCTGTAACAGGGGTGATGAACATACACACGTTTGGAAGCATACGAGCAATTTAAGTTTTAAAAGAACTTGTAACAGATTTAATATGGAGAGATAAACAGACAAACGTATGGGAAGATTTGTTATCGATTCAGTCTGGATAGAAGATGAGATCGGTTCCAGGAGTGTAGTTAGGTGATTCGCCCCCCACCTCGACAAAACCTGACCCTGAGATCAAACTTCTGACCAAGTATAGCACAGAACCTTGGTCCAACATCCCTAAATCAGTGTCTGCATCCAAGTCAGATACGTCGTATTGGTGGACTAACCCGTCTGCTTCAACTCGAGCAGTGATGCCTCGTCGATATATCCAACAAAGATCCAATGTAGGAGAGATTACATGTCCCCCACTACGCTGATAGCCAGAAGAAGGAACAATCGACCCTGAGATCAAACTTTTGAAAGAATATATCACAGAATCTTGGTCCAGAATCCCTAAATTGGTGTTTCCATCCAAGTCAGATACATGGTATTGGTGGACTGCCCCGTCTCCTTCAAGTTGAGCAGTGATGCCTCGTCGATATCTCCAACGAAAATCCAACGTTGAAGAGATTATCCGTGCTCTGCTACACCGATAACGAAGACGTGATCGCTCTTTACGCTTTCTTCCTTAAGGGTTAGGGTACAACGAGCGGACCCCAGAGTAGTAGAGAGAATTGGCTGAGGTTAATTGACCGTGGAATCGCCAGCGATGAGGGAGGAAGAGAGAGTGAAGACCAGGTGACAGGGCTTGGAGTAGGTCGATTTAGGCAGATGATCTTGGTAGGGTATCGAAGATTTTTCCACTATTCTTTTTGGTCGGCATAATCGCCGGCGATGAGGGAGGAAGAGAGAATGAATAACGAGCTGTCAGGGCATGAAGTGGGTAGATTTAAGCGTGAGTTGATGTAGGAGATATAATGAATTTGAGAAGAGATACAACGAATCTTAGGAGAGTTTAAGGAGAGATACAATGAATTTGAGGAGATTTTAACCAACAATGTGAATACAACGTTGAGAGGTTTTTTTTCCTTTTTCCTTCTTCTGTGGCAGCACATGAGGGGAGGAAAAATCTCCTATATATATGATTTTACATAATAGTCCTAGTGCATATACAATTTAGGAATTGATGCGTTGTTTCTTTTATTGCATTAATATTTGATTGGTACGATTGATGTCTAGATATTGTGGAAGATTTTTTGGAAATAACATTTACACTTTTGTTGGTTAAAGATAAATAAAACGAAATAGTTGGACATTTTTCTATCAATCAAAATATAACTTGTTTTATCTATAATTTTGGAGTTTTATGAAATCCTCTTACATACATAAACATGGGAATAAAAAAATATAAATAAAAACAACATTTATCTAGAAATACAAAGTGATATATGTGCATTGGTGGGAAACTTACTTAAATTAATGGCACATTTTTTAATTAAAAACAAAATATATGTTTTTAGTTAGCTCTCATTTCCTATCGATGCATATCCTCTTGTTTATTTAACTAATATTAATCTCGCGCTCCGCGCAGCTTTAAATATAATTTTACAATACTTTTTAACATTATTGAATATTTCTTTATATACAACATTTGTTATTTTTGTTGTACAATTATCAAAATCATCTAAAATAAATAATTTTGGTCTTTCTTTATTTTTTTGTTTGAAACAACAATATACAATTGCTAACGGCTAAATAATAATTTTTGTAGATATTTACTCGTTCTATTAATGCTTTATCTTTGACCTTTATTAATTTTCATTGCAAAACATAACATAGCAGATAATTATTTTCATTTGAAATGAAATGACAAAATTGTATTGGTTGAGATTAAAGGGAATCGAAATATAAATACTTTGTTGCCTACGTCAATTCATGTTTTTATTTTACATTTTATTATATTATTACTTTAGTTATGTTATTTGAAGTAGTGTTCTATTACATAGTCCAAATATCCGATCTACATTTCGTAACAGTATGATAGATGTTGTTTCTTTTAGTTTTAAACAATGCTTTAAAATTAGTGGATATTTTAAAATTTTTAAAAACCTTGTATCATATAATTCACAGACGTCGTTATTATTAAAATCAATTTTAAAAATTGTAGATAAAAACATCGCCATCCGCGTTATTTTACAAAAATATTTTCTAATTCTATATTTAGAATCATCATATTATTTTTTAATAATTTTAAATTCAAATCAAATATTTAGTAACTTAATTTTAATTTTTAACAATTTTTTATTTACTATTTGATAATGTAATATTTTCTAAAACTATTTCATAATTTTTACAAATATTTAAAATTTTCAAATTGTAATTATTAAAAAATTTAAAAGATTATTATCAATTTTTTTTTAAAAAATTAAAGTGTTAAATAAATAGGAAAATAAAATTAAATAACAAATCTATCAGGCGGAATATCAGATATACCCTCGTAAGGCTAAAACGCTTCAAAAATAACCTTCCCTAAAATAATTATTTAAACGGAAAAAAAACTGGAGAAAAGACAAATTTACCCTTAATTTTTCAACGTGAAAAAACCCGCATTCTTGGAGAGTAAAAGCCAAACCCGCATTCTGGGAGAGTAAAAGCCAAGAAAGAACAAGTGATTTCGAACTTGAGACGGATCGATTCGAAGTTGGCAAGAAGGAAATGGCTAGAATCAGCAGCGGTGGAGAAGAGAGCACGAGTCAATCTTCAATAACTGTAAGTAGATCGATTTCTAGGGTTTTGGAGGATGTCGAGTCCCAAAATGGTTTATTGATTTGAAATGGGTGTGAATGTCAATGAGTCGGTTGAATCTCAGTGAGTCGGTTGAGTCGTAAGAGTCGGTTGTCTCAGTGAGTCGGTTTGGGTCGCGATGGTTGGTTGAGCGTCAATTTCTAGGGTTTGCAGGCTGTCGAGTCCCAAAATGGTTTATTGATTTGAAATGGGTGTGAGTGTCAGTGAGTGTGTTGAGTCTGAGTGAGTCGATTTGGGTCGCAATGGTTGCTTGAGCGTCGCAGGGAGTCTAAGGGTCGTTTGAGTCGGTTGTCTCAGTGAGTCGGTTTGGGTCGCAATGGTCGCTTGAACGTCGTAGGGGGTCTAAGGGTCGTTTGAGTCGGTTGTCTTAGTGAGTCGGTTTGGGTCGCATGGGTCAGTTGAGTCGCATGGGTCGGTTGAGTCAAAGGGTCGGTGAGTCGGATGAGTCGGTTGAGTCGCATGGGTCGGTTGAGTCGCACGGGACGGTTGAGTCGCATGGGTCGCTTGAGTCAGTAGAAGTATAATGTATTCTTTAATTAATTGGTCATTTTGCAGGTGGCCCCAAAGCCGAAGTTTGTGTATGAATTCAAACACATGGACAGAATGCCAAAGATCACCACCAAGTGTTATCCTCACGAGACCATAACGAAGCTGAGAGGAATCTTAGATGAATACGAC
>CM071864.1:39499103-39531360 GCA_036759665.1 Gynandropsis gynandra | reverse complement strand
ATGGATCCTCCATTGGAAAGTTATATCGTTTTAAAATCCTTCTGCCAAATAGAGCTACCGTGGAACTCACCATACATGACTGGGAAGGTTGGATTCATGTATGGTGAGTTCCACGGTAGCTCTATTTGGCAGTCTCAAAGTCTCAAAGTCTCCAATCTGCCTTATCACATCTACATACTTCGGGTTAAAATTGGATTTAACCATCTTCTTGCACATTCTTGGGCATGATCGATGCGCATCCACAACCTCAACGTACCATCCATTTCCGCCCAAACTAAGGATGGTTTCAAATGGAAGTAACTGAAACATTAAAACAAAATGATAAGAATGCAAAAAGTACGAAAACATTCAAGTTATTCGAATAATATATACAACTTACCATTAGTGGGATCATGAAACCGCCACAATACCATTTTGGTTTCGGTGATTCCCCGCTGACGTGCTTGCGGCAAGTATCCACAATCATCTCGAATGTGTAACGCCCCATGGAAAGCCTTCACAAAATTCCAAGTCATCAACCATGTCAATGAGATCATGGCTGATAGAGTTTTCTGCTGAAGGCTTGTGAGCCATAACTTGCGCCAACAACATCAAAGTTGCGAACCTCTTCCGGTCGTCGGAATTCTTCGCTTCACAAGCTTTTCACTGACTTGTTCGGGGGTCACCTTTCCACGGCCAAAATTCTTCAGCCTGAATGTGACACCCATCATGGACTCCCATCCTATGGGATATGGTCCGCATTTCAATCCGGAAATTAGTGCATGCTCCACTATAGATTACCGGATGGGAATGCCATTTATGACGAACTACAACTCTGTATTGTCCCGTATAATCACGGAGTGATTTAGTAGTACAGACATTTGAACCTTCGTCAATGTGGAGTCACATTGTAAGTGAAATAAATGCCTAAATTGTGACTCCTTCTCGAAGTAATGCAACTCGTGTTCATGTAAGATTCCTCTCAGCGTCCTTATTGTCTCGTGAGGATAACACTTGGTGGTGATCTTTGGCATTATGTCCATGTGCTTGAATTCATACACAAATTTCAGCTTTGACGCCACCTGCAAAATGACCAATTACGAATACATTATACTTCTACCGACTTAAACGACCCATGCGACTCAACCGACCCGTGCGACTTAACCGACCCGTGCGACCCATGCGGCTCAACCGACCCGTGCGACCCATGCGGACCCTTGCGACCTAACCGACTCACTGACACTGACACTCACCCATTTCAAATCAATAAACTGAGTCGAAGATGGTCATGCAACTACTATGACCCTTGCTACTCAACCGACTCACGGAGTCGAAGATGTTCATGCAACTCCTGCGACCCTTGCGACCTAACCGACTCACTGACACTCACCCATTTCAAATCAATAAACCATTTTGTGACTCGAAAGCTTGCAAACCCCTAGAAATCGAACTACTTACACTTATTGACGCCATTGAAGATTGACTCGTGCTCTCTTCGCCAGTGTTGCTGCTGATTCTAGCCATTTTCCTTCTCGCCAACTTCAAATCGATCCCTCTCAAGTTCGACATCACTTATTTATTTCTTGCTATAAACTTTTAAACAGGTTTCACGGCGAAAAATTGTTCGCCTTTCTCGTTTTTTGGCAGTTTTTCACGTTCGAATATTAAGGGCAAATTTGTCTTTTCTTCAGTTTTTTTCGGATTTAATAATTATTTTAGGGAAGGGTATTTTTGAAGTGGTTTATCCGTATAAGGATATTTCTGATATTCCGCCTATTATTAATTGTATCCAACATATCCAACAAATATATTTTAACTTTATATTATATCTTGTGGACTACAAAAATCAAATATTTCATTTTTTTAATTCGTGAAATGTTGATGAACAGAAAAATTGATATTTAATTATATATATTCTAGATAATTTTCAATATTATATCTGGGAAATATTTTCAAAAGAATGTATAACTGTTATGAAAGCTATTATGTTGATTTTTTATTATTGTAAAAATTATGAAGCATAAAATTAAAATTTATTTTCTAAAGATACCATTTAAAACCCAATTCAAAACTATAATTCTATGTCATTGATTAATGAATGGTTACAATATTTATGTGTGAAAAGAAATTAATTAGTATTAAAAGTGATTGAAAAATTGGCTAACATTTTTTGAAATAACTAAACTATGTTCAAACACAAAAATCATATTATTGTCAAAAGTTTAATATTTTGTTTATATTTCTACTACTAGTAGGAAGGATCTCGCGTACGCGCAGATGATTATGTTATTTTTTACAACATAATAATCATATATATATATATAAATTAAAGGTTTATCTATAGAAAATATATTTTAATTTATCATACATATAATTGAATGATAATCGATCTATTCAAAACAAATTTCTATCTATACATCAAGTTTATATAATCGTAAATCATATGTAATATAGTTTAAAGCAAAAGAAATATTTTTTAAAAGATATAAATATATTTATTACTTTCCAATTTGATGAAGTGAGGTTTTAAATAATAATTTATATAATATGTGATATATTGTTAATAAGTATATGTATAAAAGATTGTGATATCTTAATGGTCATGCAACATATAACAATATATTATGATTACAAAACAATATAACAAAAAAAAGATCATCTATAAATCATATACAAATCACTCTAGATGTTAATAATTAGGTCATTAAGAATTCTTCACATTCAAATACTTTAACGTTAAAACTGCGATCCAAAAATAAAAACTGATAAGAAAAAGAAATGAAACCTCAAAGACCCAATTCAAAGACCATCAAATCTATAAAAAACTTTCGAATTCACAGACATACACGTATGCATTCATGCCTCACTATAAATATAATGCAGTCAGGCATCATTGTGAATATTGTCATCATTTTGCTCATTCATGTTTATAAGAAATGGCCAGCCAAGATCTAGAAGACGCACAAATTTTCGAGCAAAGGAAAATAATGCACAGAGGAATGTTGATGATGTAGAAGCTCCTAGGGGACAATTGTAAGGTAATGTTGATAATGTAGAAACGAAAGAAATTTCTTTGACTACAAAACCTAAACTGTGAAGTCCTCTTTATTATTATTATTATTATTATCACATTACTTATTTTGGTGATAAATCCTAAAGCTATAGTGTTCAGACATTATAACTCTAATTTATAACCTTAATAAAATCTAAATGACCAATCCATATCTCATGGTGGCATTCTTGAGAAAACAGTGATGCCTAATCTTATGTAAAATCCTTTTTCTACTCTTTCTTCTTCCTCCACATCTACAACATCACAAATTGGTTTAGACAAACTCCAAAAGCTCCACGGAAATTCGGATCAATCTGAGATGAGTTTGGAGAAAATTTGCATCTGCATTTGCGATGATGATGTTTTCCCCAATCTTGGCGTTATTGTCGATGATACAATTCCTACAAGAATAAATATAATAGAATACGGTACATGTATGAGCTCTTTCTAGGTAAATTGGACAAGATTACACACGATAATGCATCTAACTCTGGAATGTAAATAAGACAATAGAGATTATCTGATTTTGGTATTTTGACTCACCCCTGTGGGAACTTCTCCTTCCGCTAAAAAGAGATGCGGTTTCAGTTTCTGTTTGGTAGTAATCTACCCCCATCATCATTATATCCTAAACAACCATAAAATTAGGCCCCGATAAAGCGAAACATTTACCATTATTTTTATTTTTTTGCTCATGGTTTATAAGCAGCGAGATCATATGGCGGAAAAAGTAGAGGCAGATTTACCTGAAACTCGACTCTAGACTCTATACGTGATGGAACGTCCACAATGTAGTGTTGCACGCTACATTCTTGCAAGAAAAACCCATGTGAAACTATCGAGTCCAAGATCTGTACATACCCAAAGAAGATATAGAAAGACTAGCAATTCAAAACATAGAATTAAAATAATAATAAATGCATGTATACCCTGCATCTATTAACTTTGGTGGGTGGCAAGAACCGTGGAGACGTGAATAATGGTGTTTTTGGATCGTAAAACTCGAACTTAGAAGGCTGCAACGGAATCCTAAATACAGGTCATTTAAATGCTTGATGTGTCAAACTGAATCTATTGATCCTCAAACAGGTTTTTAATTACATTGATTGGTCTTACCTGTTTCTTGGGAGCTAAATTTGCTTCAAAAAACGCTCTTATTATTCCAATATCCTCCCAATAGTGATCATCTCGTTTTTATACGTATTTCTCGCATGATTTAAGAGATGTTTATGATATAGATATGATGATTACGTATGATTTTGTATCTGTTTTACTCGTTTTCGTGTTTTCGTGTCCTTACAGATTGTAATGCAAATCCAGTTCATTTTGGAGCTAAAAGACGTACACGAGAAAAAGTACTAACATCGAGGATCATCACGGAACAAACGGGACGAGAATCGGTGAGGAATAACATAGCCTATGCAGGGCCTTGACCCCCAGCAACTTCAGCACGAGTCGGGGAGGTCATCAGTACGCACGGGTCTTCAAGACAAACTTCAGCCCGCGTGGTCCAGCAGAATGAGTACGGGTCGGGCAAGCCATCAGCACGCACGGGCTTCACCATGAGCATCAGCCCGCAAGGGGCACTCCTTAGCCCGTGCGGGGAGGCCTTGTTTCTAGCGTTAACATCACACCGTAGCCCGCGTGGGGCACACTCTCCAGCCCACGCGGGTCGCGTCTGTCACCTGCAAGAACCAAAAAAGGAATTATGTCTAAACACGAAAAGGAACTTGTTGGTTACTTATACAAAAAGAAAAACGTCATTAGAGAAGAGGAATAAGAGATATTTTGCTGGAGAAAGGAATGGAAATGTTGCCCAACTTAATCAAGAATGGAAAACACACGAAAAAGGTAAAACGGTGGTTGTTGCGACAAAGAGGACGAAGTGAACGGCCAAATGGAAAAAAACTAGGAGAAAAAGGAAAGAAAAGAAGAAGGAAAGACAAGGAGGAGAGCTAGGGTTCTTGGACAGGAGTTAGAGAGGAAAAAAGACAGCCGTTGAGAGGGAGTTGAAGAGAGAGAATCGGAGAAGAATGACACTCTTGCGGAGGAGATATTCAAGGGGCATTGGAGATCAATTCAAGACTTCAGTTTCGTTTGGTTTTTATGTTCTTTAGACTTTCTACTTCGATTACGTTGTTTGCTTTTGAACGCATGAGCGAGTAGTTGTTTTGTTCTAGGAGAAAGGATTAGCCCATGGCTATCCCGGAACCACCTTGATTTATCTTTGAATGCAATTTCCCGTTTTCGTTTATCTATCCTTTGTGTGAGAGCTTGAATGACTTGTATTTACGAAGGCCAAGTAAATGCATGTGTTAGCGATTAGGAGAAGGATCGAAAGGAGAACTCTAGTCCTAGAAGATCAGGTTCAGAACACCCGAGGTTAGGCAACGAAAGTAGGGTGGCAACGGTTGAGGGTGAAACGGATGAATCATAGAATTTATGGGTTTAGCTTAAGGTGTCAGCCACGAAAGTAGAGGATAACTTGACTAGATCACGTGTCTATGCCTTGAGAGAGGGTAGATATTATATTAAGATCGTCTGCCTTAGATAACATGATCGAGATTGCATGATTAGATAGGTTGATTGTTGGTTTTGATAGTCTTGTGGTGAAATCGGATTCCTAGAACGTTTGTCTCACTGTTAAGAACTCGTTAGTTTATTGTTTTTTTATTTCAATCTTAAAACCAATAATTCGTTTTTTGCAAGTTTGATTCATAGTTTGGATTTAGTTTGTATTGTGTAGTCCCTGTAGGATCGACACCTAAAGTACCACACACGTACCGTGCACTTGCGGGTAGTTTAGGTTATTTGTTTAACTTTGAATACGCATCAAATAGTCATTGAATAAATATACATACACAACAACTTTAAGATCCGTTCGAGAAAGCAAAGCCGATATCCAGAATAAGGTCTAATGAACTTTTTCAAAGACAGAGCAATTTATATATCAGCAAATCTTGTAAGCAACACTCACTTATTCATTCGAAAAAAAACGCAAAGCATTATAGTACAAGAATCTCCTTGTCCTTGAAATCAAACAGTATATTCCTGAGTTTTTATATACTAATAGAGTGAATAATATCATCATGAAACAAGAATGCGAAAACAAATATGTAGAGAATATATTAGAACAATACTTTTAAAAGTAAAAATCCCAACTCCAAAAGCAATCCCACCTGATATTAGCAAGTGTTATATGTCAATGTTTACCCCCTCTGTAGAAAATTGATGAAGAATTGAGAAACCAAAAAAACGCCATAAACAATAACAATGGTTGTCAAGATAATATATAAAAAGGCAAATAGGTAGTACATTCACGTTTAACCTTCCCAAATAGCATATTCTCATAGCACGTATACATAGAAGTGATGTCTTGGAGAGATTCCTACATTCAAAAGGCCAATTCCATCAAAAGATAAACAATTGGGCACACCCAAGTTACAAACAAATTGGAAACAAATAATAGAAGTTCGGAAGCTTACGATGGTTTGATTGAATTTAGCATAATATATTTCACGAATTTAGGATAATCAAGTTCTGGAGGTATCAATGGCCGACTCCATCGTCTCTGAGACGGTATTCTGGTAAACCAAGGCTTGTTGCAGTGTGCCATCGATCCATGAAGCTGTTTTTTTCACAACCTTCGATGTGATCTTAGCATTTGGAAGTAGATTAGGCAACAGATATTCTGAAGCGGGGGTTGGTGGAGGTGGGAGAGCCACGGAGAGGGATTTGTGGTGTCACCAGCTTGAGAGAGAAATATGACTTGATTTAGTGAAACCAACAGTAGATTTTGAGAGTGGAGGAAGGTGGAAGCCTAAAGAACATGACTGATATACGTTTCTCTCTCTTTGTTTAGAGAGCTTTCAAAACCCTAAGGTTACATTTTAATTGGTTTCTGATCTTCCTGAAGCTACTGGAATCCGAAACTCTGTGAGTGATTCCCCCGTAGGACTACATAAGAGATTGTAAAGATGGTAGTACCTGGGTCGCCGACTGTCGTAATCTTCAGGTTTTGTTGCCTTGGTCGCCGATCGTATTTTGAACCCGGGTGGCTTTGGCCTACTTCACCTATCGATCATGTTAATCCAAGCTAAGCGAATATCAATGGATACAAAGATTAAAATAAAAATAGGAGAAACCCTGAACTGGAAAGAGAAATAGGAAAAAGCCTAGGTTGTAAAAGAAGAACAACCACTCCCTTATCGTTTGCTGCAGTCCGCCCTGAAAATAATAACCGAAAAAAAATGATAGATGGATAAACGGGGAGAATGGAGTGAGAACATATTGAAGAAAAAGAAGCGGATGAAATGGTGAAGACCCGATATGGGGATATGTATCGTTAGATTTGGGGAGAGGAAGAGTTAAAGATATTTGGAAGGAGCGGTGGAAAAGGAAGAGTTGGATTGAATGTGAAAAGAGGAAGAGTCGTTATAACTGTAATTTGATTTTCTTTTAGGAAAAAACAATGTTGAGGTTAGGGGTGGGCAAATAACGAATATCCGTAAATATTCGACTATTCGTATTCGTATTCGTCGAATATTCGATTTTACTATTCGTATTCTATTCGTAAATACGGATATTCGTAAATACGGATATCCGCATATATTCCGATATTCGTCGAATATCCGTAGTATTCGTAAAATTTTAATTTTTTTTTAAAAAAAATTAATAAAAATTAAATTCTTATAAAAAAAGTTAAAGTTTATCAAAATATCATTCATAAATATCCTCAAATTGCACAAATACAAAAATGAAACATAATATAAATAAAAAACACCGATACATCAATTCTCTCAATCATGTAGAGTTAACTTTGTCGAGGACTCCAGCAACGTCGCCAATTCATCTAAAACAACGTAAAAACTATTAGATTATCAAATTAAATATCAAATACATTAAAACAAAATTAGAATAAAAGTTATATACTTACGGATTTCTGTATTTTCGATATCTTGCAAAGTGTCTAAAACATTATTTGTACCACCTGGATTACGAATCCAATCTTGAGTACAAATTAAAGCTTCAACCATATTAGCCGTCAAACAACTACGATACGGACTAATCACACGACCTCCTGTACTAAAAGCCGACTCTAAAGCAACTGTAGATGCCGGAATGGCCAAAAGATCTCGTGCCATCAAAGATAGGGTTTTATACTTAGAACCCGTAGTCTTCCACCAATACAAAATATCTAAGTTCCCAAAATCTTGTTCACATTCTTCCGACAAATACTTTTCCAATTCTGATTTCACAACCCCTAATCCTGATTTTTACTTTTCAAACGAGGATCAACAATAGTTGCAAGATAAACCATCGGATTCAAGTTCTTATAATCTCCCCAATACTTTCGAAACTTATCCATCATCTTCAATGCAATCTTCTTTATCATCTCATTTTCACTCAAACTCATGACAGTGATACGCACTCCCACAGTAAAAATCTCTTTCATGAACAAGTTTCCAGTCACATAATGTGAGCCAGAAATCTTAACAGTAGTATCATAAAACACTTTCAAAAAAGGGAGCAAAGCACTTACACGTGACCAATCATCTTCTGACGGCAAAGCTTTCCCATTCTTCTTGAACTCATCCACAAATTTCTCATCCTGTACCTCAAGAAAATCAAAAGCTTTCTTAACTTTTAAGGCTGACTCCAACATAGTGTAAGTAGAATTCCATCGTGTTTCTACGTCTAACTCTAGACTAGTATTTGTTGGAAGCTTTTGTTTCTCTAAACAACCCTTGAAACGCAACAATCTTATAGAAGAAGATCTTACATAATGCACAACCGATCGAATTCGAGAGATAGACACATCCATGTCTGCTAGACCATCTTTCACTATCAAGTTCAATATATGCGCTCCACAACGCATATGGAGATATTCACCATTCAATACACAACCTCCCCAAACTTTTAATCTCTCTCTCAAGTATCTAATTCCCCACATCATTAACACTTGCATTGTCAACAGTCACAGTAAATACTTTCACAATTCCCCAACCAAGCAAACATGTTTCAACTGTCTTCGCAATCATATCACCGGTATGACTAGATACTTGAGTAAAATTGATGATCTTCTTACGTAACACCCAATCATTATCAATGAAATGTGCTGTCAATGACATATAACTAAGATTTTGAGTAGATGTCCATAAATCTGTGGTGAGGCAAACACTACCCTTGAATCCTTTAAAGTAATTTTTCAGCCTATTCTTCTCATCCACATACGTAGTCAAACAATCACGAACTAAATAGGTGCAAGAGACTTGATCAGACATTGAATACCGACAAACCCTATCCCACCCTCCTTTGGTTAGCCAAATTGACCACCTAAATTTATGACTAAGATGGAAAGACATGCCTTTTCACTACCTATGAACATATATGCCTTCTCCCAAACAGCCTAATGAACATGATTCCAAGAAAAAGATTTCTTCAAACTAAGAACTGGTCTGCACCGAGAGTACAGATCTCCTTAAAGAGCTTTTGATGCAGAGATAGAAGATCAAAACCCATCAACCTACTTCTACAGGTAGTGGTCTCGGTGAAATTGTAAGAATCTGACAGATATCATATGCACTCGAAGGGCAGGAAAAGCAAATATTACCGTAGAGTGAAACGGAGGCGGAAGAGGCGCCTGACGGAGAGAGTGCAGCGGAGGGAGGAGGCGGAAGAGGCGCGCGCCTGACGGAGGGAGGAGGCGGAAGAGGCGCTGACAGAGGGAGTGCAGTGGAGGGAGGAGGCGGAAGAGGCGCTGACGGAGGGAGTGCAGTGGAGGGAGGAGGCGGAAGAGGCGCTGACGGAGGGAGTGTAGTGGAGGGAGGAGGCGGAAGAGGCGCTGACGGAGGGAGTGTAGTGGCGCGAAGGGCAGGCAAAGAAAAAGTGACCGTAGAGTGAGGCGGAGGCGGAAGAGGCGCCTGACGGAGGGAGGAGGCGGAGGAGGGAATGCAGGAAGAGGCGTTTCTGAGTGTGGAGAGAGTTTAGATAGGAAGGTAAACGGCAGCTTGGGAGAGAATGAGGTAAGGTGGGAACATTAGGGTTAAATTTTTTAAAATTTACATTTTAGTCCTTATATTTTAAATATAATAACTATTTTTCTATATATTTTATATTTGATCTGAAAATCAATAATATTATTGAGGTGGAGGATTGAAAAAATAATTACAGCTTTTATTTTTTTCTACAGCTGACGTGGAAGAAGGAGAAACAAGAAAGGCTGAGAGGTAAAGTAAATATTCCACTTTTAATATATAGAAAGCAATTATGGTATTATAATCCATTATTCCATTTATTAAATTCGAAATATAATCAAAATGAATACCTTTGAGATGAAGATTCAAACCTATATTTGAAGAGATTTTTTGATCCAATAACCACTTAAATCAATCCATCCTGAATAATCATTTTATTTATCACAATTCTCTTCCTTTTTTTAACTTTATTTCATTTATTTTCTAATACGTTATCAACACAAAAACTCTTCTTTGAACACTCGAAGTTATTCCTTATATTTTTTTAAGCAAATAATCTTTTTTTTATACTTATATGTGTTTATAATATTAACAATACCTTAACTAAATATATTACACACTCGTCTTTTATTTAGATACTGTGTATCAGGAACGTTATAGAGGAATCTTATATTTCATATTTCTAACTTAGCTTTCGCGAAACTACTTGCACAAATAATACACTAACGTGCACAATTTCCAGATTATACAATTAAAATAATTCGTTTTGATAATACTAGTGAATTCATGTCACAATCATTATTTATTTATATTATATCGATATGTATAAATATAGAAAATCATGTAGCATATATTCATATACAAAACGTTCTAGCAAAATCAATTATAATATGAATTCAGTGGAATGTGAGACTAATGCTTATGAAATCCAATCTCCCCATATGGGTTGGGGAAAACTTTTTCTGCATGTAATACAACTAATACGCATCCGACCAACTAGTTATAATGATAATTCTGTATTGCAACTGGTTTGTGGTAAAAAAAAACAATTTTTCATTTGAGAACATTCATATGTATCGTACAAATCTCAATTAATCCACCACAAAGAACTAAAATGGCACCTAAAAAAGATAAGAATATAGGCGGTATATGAATCTCCATAATATAATATATTGAACCAACTAATGAATTTCTTCACTGCAATATTTACATATATTTATCTTGGTGAATCAGTATACAATTTTGAGAAAATAAAATAAAAACCTAAAAGAATATATATTGTGGAATGTATTATCATTAAAAGGTTTCACTACAAGAAAAACAGGTTTTAGAAACCGAAAAATCGGTTCCCAATCCGTCCCTAAACCAGTTTAGAGACGGATTAGAGACGAGCAGTGGTAGTATCCAATCGCGCGACTCTAATTTTTTTCAGTCTCCAATCCGTTACTAATTAGGGACGGAAATTTTAGTCCCCAATCCGTCCCTAATTAGGGACCGGAAAAGTAGTCCCCAATCGGTCCCTGGATTTGGAAACGGACAACAAACCGTCTCCAAATTTGGAAACGGACTCCAAATTTGGAAACGGCAAACTTCCGTTTCCAAGTTTGGAGACGGCACGAGCCGTTTCCAATTTTTTTTTAAAAATAAAAAAAAATTAAAATTTTTAAATTTAATCGATTACATTAAAAGATAAATATTAGTATACATTACATTCCTATTACATATTTTTAAAAGTTCGATTACATTACATTCCGATTACATATTTTTAAAAGTTCGATTACATTACATTCAGATTACATATAATCCTAAACCGTCGATTACTCCTCGTCGGAATCACTGCTCTGAATTGCATCCCAATCGATGTTAGGCATTTGCGCTTTCATCATGCGCAGAAGCTTATCCATACGCCTATCCGTTCGTTCAGCATGCTTTTTTGATCGTTCATTCTCTTTTCTTAATAGTTCCACCTCCTTTAGTGCTTGTTCAACGCGCCTGTCGGATTTTTGGAACCTTTCGTCCATTTGTTGTCGGAGCTCGTAATTCACTTTTTCTTTACCTTTGGATGAAGTTGAATGTTTTGAGGACATTGCTCCAAGTCCGAAAATACGACCTTTGTAGGGCGTAACTTGCTGTAAAACAAATACCGAGAATTAATAACATTTCTAAATAATGAAATTAGATCATAGTAGAATGTAATCATTACCTCGAGATACAACTCGTTGTACTCTTCCTGACTAAGAGTAGTTTGTGAACCGTCTTCTCTCGGGGGAATTTGCGATACTCGCTCCGATGCCATGTTTTGAACTTCATCGTGAATGGTTTTCGCCTTTGGATCCACCCACGAACCATCTGACTTCCTAACGTGTGTACGTTCCAACAATTCTATATACGATGGTTCGTGTCCCTTCTCTTTCGCCTGAAAAAAATAAAAAAGACAGAGTTTAATAAAATGTAAATTTTATATAAATGCATAAAGTTGAATAAAACTTACCAGATCTTGGTATACTTCCGCAAAAGAACGAGATCCTGCCGTGTGCACGCTCATCCCGTATCCCGCTCTATCAGAACGTCGGGATTGACTTGATCGCTCGCTCTTTGCCTTAAATTCCGGAGAATCCCAAACTGCGCACATCTGATTCCAAATATCTTCCGACATCCATAGGGGTTTTCCTTTTTCATATCGTTTTGCGTGCAATTTCCCTACGATAGACTTGAGACGCAATGCCGCATTTTTTTCAAATTCGGACTTTACTAGTCCGGTAATGGCGGGATTCCAATAATATTTTTGCTGAAATAATAATAAGCTTAGGGACGGAAATGTCGGTTCCTAAATTCCGTCCCTAATTTCCAATTTTCTAGTAGTGGACCCGTACGACCCATGTGACTCTCGAAAATCGTTCGGAATCGCTCGAAATCCTTGATCCTTACTCCTTCCTCTCGCTCCAAATCGCCTCTCGCTCCTTGCTCTTAACTTCGGAATCACCTCTCGTTCATTGCTCTCAACATCGAAATAGGTTTCGTGTCAAAAAATATCAAACTATATGTGTTTTCAAAAAAAAAAAATAATAAGAACATATTTATCTTTTCTCCAATATTTTTATTAGTTTTTCGAAAATATACATAAAGCAAGAAAGTTCTAAAAAGTATCTTTGATACTTTACATAATAAATATAACATTCCAAACACGTTTATTAAATGAAATTATCATTTTTTTAGAGAATGAAAGAATTCAATTTAAATATATAAAATTATTTATACCAAACTTCAGTAATTTTTTCTCATGAAATTAAACTTTTATGTGACAACGCAATTGATATTAAATATTTGAAAAAGATTGAATGATAAGAGATTTATGAGAAAATCTGAATAAAACGCAATTGACAGTTAAATGATTGGCGATTATCTTTTTTGAAAAATCAACTATCTATAATAGATTTTAATATGTTTTGCAATTTTCCTCAAAATTGAATAGTTTTTACAAAACAAATTTATTGTTTTCCAGAATTCTAAACTGCTCAAATAAAAAAAATGTTAGATGATTTGACCGTTAATGAAATTTCAGATTTTATATGGAAAACGATGTAATATACGTGCAAAATCATCTGATGAAAAATATTTTCTGACCATCTCAATATTTTCAAGAAATAAAATAATAAAATATTGAATTGTATATTGTGTGTACTGACTAACTGCATCAAAATTCTAAAAAGAAATAAAGTATTCAGTCGTAAGATTTACACAGATTTTCTAATTTCAATTTTTTAATTTTAATCAAATAACTAATTTTTATTCCTACAAATTTTAAACAAAAAAATTTTGATTTTCACTTAAATTATAAGAAAAATTATGTCCACATTATCTCCAAATAAATCCATATATATATATATATAGCACAATTGGATTGTCTTAAAATTATACGTGAAAATCATAAAACAATTGCAATATCAGCACAGCATCCACGTAAATGCAGGAATATTTTATGTCATGTCGGACTACTCAATCATTTGAAAACATAATACGATTAAATTACCAATTATAAATTTTGATTAATTTCGAAAAGATTAATTTGACAAATATAAAAGATTACGGATCATTGAAATATGTTATCTAATAAAATAAAGTTTAATATTTTAAAGGTTTTTCAGTGCTGATGTACATCCAATATTTTCTAAAATATTCTTGAGACTCCCAAAAGATACTAATGATCAGCCTCTGAAGATATGTTCCTTGTAAGACACTCTACAGTTCATATTATACATGTATGTTATAGCAAATAAAATTTTAAAATTGCCAAATAAATATAATATTACCTCGTTTTATGTTTTTTTTATTTTAAGGGTGGTGAATTGTGGTATTTTAAGAGATTTAGAGGATTTAACTCAATTACATATTTTTAGAGAACAGGAAAAATGAATTGTTTTATTAAATTTTATAAAAAATATAATAATTCTATAACCGGATTTAACGAACTAATAGTCAAGAAACCAATATTACAAACTAAACTAAACAGAAAATAAAATTAGTTAAATAATTCTAAGAAGATTTATATTTTTTTATATTTTGTCTCAAGTAGCGGAGTAAATATCGATTACTCCTATTTTGGATGTTAGAGTATTGAATTGTGATGACGATAATGGTTTTGTAAAAAGATCTGTAAGCTAGTATTAGGTTTGGATGTACATTGTTTGCAAAGAACATGATTGAATCTTTTCCCTCACAAGATGACAGTCGATCTCGAAATGCTTCGTGCGCTCATGATACACTAGATTGCTTACTATGTGAGTGAATTGTTGTTGTATTGTTAAAAAAAAAAACAGGTTTCAAATTTGGAAAATATAATTCAGAAAGTAAGTTAGAAATCCAAATCAATTCACAAGTTGCATTCAGTACAAGAAAAATAAGATTTCGGGACTGAATTTGCGGACTGAATCAGCCGTCCCTAAATTTAGAGACGAATTAGGGACGATTTAAGGACGAAATAATAAATCCGTCCGCAAATTTGCAGACAACACAGTAGTCCCTAAGTCGTCTGTAATTAGGGACGGATTCGGGACCACTTTCAAGGGCGTCCGCAATTTGCGGACGACAGAGCAATCCGTCTGCAATTTGCGGACGGTTTTGGGACGATGTAGACGTCCGTCCGCAAATTGCGGATGGTACAACAATCCGTCTGCAAATTACCAACGTATTCGGGACGGTTCGTCGGGAATTATTTATCTCGATCCGTAATCCGTCCATAATCGATCTTAAAATTTTCTATTTAATCTCTCCTCTTCTACCCTTTTCTCACACAAATCTCATATATTTCTCTGCATATCTTGTTATCGTTTCTGATTATAATGGCATCGTTGTCGAGATCGAATATTTTCGTTTCGAGACAGTGGATGTATAGAAGAATTGATTCGGAAACTCAAAGTGTATCGAAGGAGTTTGTAGAAGGCCTTACACAGTTTATGACGGTGGCGACAAATCAACAAGTTTATAGAGAAAACGGTAAGTTGGTTTGTCCATGCGTAAAATGCAAAAATCAAAAATTTGTTAATGAGAAAACCGTCTGTAATCATCTCTATTTAAGAGGGTTTACTCCAAATTATTTTATTTGATTATCTCATGGAGATAATTTTGCACCACGATCTAGTAATGTTGTGGAAAATTTTAGTAGGGGTATCGTAAATCATGAAGTGTCTCAGACTTTTCAAGATGTAGAAAACCCTTATGTAGAAATGGTGCAAAATGCGTTCTTTTAAAGAAACGGAGATGAAAATATTGAAGAAGATCCGAATGAAGAAGCAAAAAGTTTTTTTGAAATGTTAGAAAGTGCTAGGCATCCACTTTATGATGGTTGTAGAAGTGGTCTATCACGCTTGTCTTTATCTGCACGGTTGATGAATTTGAAGACTGAAAATAATCTTTCTCAGAATTGCATGGATTCTATATCGCAATTAGTAAGAGATTATTTGCCCGAAGATAATACTGCAGTCGAGTCATATTATGAAACAAAGAAGATGATGAGATCAGTGGGTTTATTGCCGAATCAAAAGATTGATGTTTGCCAAGACAACTGTATGATTTTCTGGAAAGAAACTTCGGACTTGATCAATTGTCGATTTTGTGGAAAAGATCGATTTTATTTGACAAGAAATGGAAAATCGGTTCCGTTTCGTCGTATGTGGTATTTCAAGCCAATCGACCATGCGTTGTCCATCCAGATAACATACTATAAGCTGGAAAATCACTTATTGTCCACATGAGAGCACCTCGTAACATAAAATTTTGTTTCCTCGAGACATCGTACGCTTGAACTCCATTCCATAATTCTTTTAATTCTTCAATAAGTGGTTGAAGAAATATATCCAAACTTCTTTTCGGATGATTAGGCCCGGGAATCATTATTGTTAAAAACAAAAATTCCCGTTTCATGCACATATCCGGTGGTAAGTTGTAAGGTGTCACTATAATTGGCCACAATGAATAATTCTTTCCAGACATCCCAAATGGATTAAAACCATCGGTACAAAGATCTAAATAGACATTTCGACTCTCAGCCGCAAAATCAGGGTATACCTTGTTAAAGTGTTTCCACGCCTCACCATCTGAGGGATGACACATCTCTCCTTCCTGACTTGAATGCTCAGCATGCCATCTCATGTCGCTTGCGGTCTCCACAGATTGATACAATCTTTTTAATCTGTCTGTAATTGGTAAGTACCACATACGACGGATATGGAACCGATTTCCATTCTTTGTTAAATAAAACCGATCTTTTCCACAAAATAGACAATTACTCATCTCCGATGTCTCTCTCCAAAAAATCATGCAATTGTCTTGACAAACATCAATCTTTTGATATGGCAATAAACCCAAAGATCGCATCATCTTCTTTGTCTTATAATAGGAGTCTACTGCATTATTATCTTCTGGCAAATAATCTCTTACTAATTGCAATATCGAATCCATGCAATTCTCAGACAAATTATTTTCAGTCTTCAAATTCATCAAACGTGCAGACAGAGATAACTGTGATAAACCACTCCTACAACCATCATAAAGTGGATTCTTAGCACTTTCTAGCATTTCAAAAAAACTTTTTGCTTCTTCATTCGGATCTTCTTCAATATTTTCGTTTCTTTCACGGAATACATTATGCACCATTTCTACATAGGGGTTCATTTCTACATATTGAGAAGACTCAAATTCATCATGATGTATAGTGCCCCTAAAGTTTTCCACAACATTACTAGATCGTGGTGCAAATTTTTCTCCATGACATAACCACATGAAATAATTCGGGGTAAATCCTCTTAAATAAAGATGCTTCTCCAAACAGTTCTCTCATTAACAAATTTTTCATTCTTGCATTTCACACATGGACAAACCAACGTACCCGTTTCTTTGTAAACTTGTTGATTCGTCGCCATTGTCATAAACTGTGTGACGCCTTCTATAAACTCTTTCGATACGCTTTGAGATTCTGGATCAATTCTTCTGTACATCCATTGTCTAGAATCGAAAATGTTCGATCTTGATGAAGATGCCATTATATCGCAAACACTAAAGAAGTTATGGGGTGAAAAATATGAGAGTAGCTTATGAAAAACGGATCAATGGTTGAGGGGTTAAATAGATTATTTATACACGGATTAGGAACGGATTAGGGACTAAGAGATTAATTTTCCGAAAAATCGTCCCTAAACCGTCCCTAAATCTGTTTTTGAAGTCCTAAATTTAGGGACGGTTTCAAATCCGTCTCCAAATTTGGAGACGGACATGTCATCCGTCTCCAAATTTGGAGACGGATGGTATGCCGTGTCTAATCGGTTCCCATTTAGAAACGGATTAGACACGACTCCTCGGTACCCAAATTTGGGGACGGATTAATGACGGATTTCATCGTTCGTCCCTAATCCGTGTCTAATCCGTTTCTAAATTTAGGGACGGAAATGTTCTAAATTCCGTCCCTAATTTCCAATTTTCTAGTAGTGTTTAGATAAAAAAATAAGATAATTAAATATAAATTATAATCGTTTAAAGTACGATAAATTTTTTGGACCAATAATCCAAATACTAGTGAAATAAAACCCATTGATAATAATTAAATATTTATTCAAAAGACAAAAAAATAAATATCTATTTTTTGAATAAATATTTATTCAAGAAATAAGGTTGTGAACATAAAGTAGGACTTGTCGTCCAAGACTTAATCAAGATATGTATTCACATGTGGTGAAACTACAATTTTATGGTGTTCTACAAAACAAATATTAATAGTAACTTCATCAAATCATGTAAATATTAACAATTCATGACACAAACTGTGAAAGTGTTTGGTTAAGATTTTTATTTTATTATATTCGAGAGATATTAAGTTTATCCTCAATATTATTTAAAAATAATACGTTTACATAGTTCAAGTTATTATGTATATATCAAAGCTCATGAGACAAAATATATTTCACGAAGTTTATTTTTACTCATAAAAGGATAAAATAAATGTACAACATACAAATACATATTTACTCACTTATATATACATATACATAGACATTCTGACACGTACATATTTACATATACATACCTACTACATATATAAATATATCACATATATATCAATATACATATATAGAATATACATATACATATATACATTAATATATACACTTATATACATATATATACATAAATATATATAGAAAAACAAACCCCTTACATGGGAGTTCCCCCATATGAATACGTGACGACACAAATCTATACACATAAATAAACACGTATACATATATATATACATAAACATATAAACTTATACATATATATATGTATATATGCACATAAACATATATACACAGATGCAACATATAACTATTGGAGTCAAATGCCCGGAGTAGTTATTTCTCTTTTTAAGACAAATATATACACATAAATACAAATAAATATACATATACATATATGTATACATCATAACGTATCTATATTCACACACATATAATATATATATATATATATATATATTCAAGAAGAGGCGGATCTAGATAATATCATTTGGTCATATGGCCCGATGATTATTTTATTTTTAAAATAAAAGTAATTATTATAAATATTTATAATCTAAATAAATATATGTATATAAAAATAAATATTTTTAATATAAAAATAGTATGAACCCAGATTTGTTTTTAAATTCGTCATTGTATACAGGTACGTACACATATATATTGTACACACGTATACATTAACTAAAGAAAACTCTGGCCGCTAGACGGGCGCATCTAGTTCTAGACAGGTCCAATTCGACCAAAAAACGTTGGAAAAGAAATCATATGGTATAAAATTAAAATAGATTTTTTTATATTTTTTAATATACAATTATTCTAAATATTAATTATTTTTTTGAAAATAATAGGCTCCAAATTTGTTGAGACCATATTCGAATGCTTTTATCGAATATGGTCTGAACCACCCCTGGATCTAGGCGTTATCTATCGGATTTATATATATATACATACATATATACACAATATAATATAATTATAATTCAAATTTTTAATTTAAAATATTAAGTATTTATTTGTTTAAAAACAAACATACATAATTAAAATCGATAGAAATAACAAAAAAAATTAACTATCTAATTTCACTTCCTCATTTTTTAATATTGTTATCGGATTCAAAATCTATATTAATTTCTTTGTCTTTGGAATCAAAATCTGATTCATAAAACTCTCTAATCATAAACAAATTATCCATATATTTGATCTCTTAAATTGTAAATAAATAAGGCTGTTCAACCTTTTATTAACAAATTGGTTTCATTTTTTTTATATACCCACAAAACAATAAATGAATATTTATACAACTATTATGAAAAATAAATAAATAAATTTTGTTAATAACTTATTCTTTTAAAGTAAATTAATTTTATTAATATATTGATAAATTAGTTGTTAAAGTTTTTTCCCTTCAAAATACTTTTTCTACCTTAAAACATAAAATACCGCGTAAACGATCATCTAGCGTTTGATCGACTGCCTAAATTGTCCACATGATCTTCCACCCAGAACCTCCGATTATAGATTAATCGAGGTGCTATCTTCTAAGGTTTATACGGTCACCTAGATCGATTTTTAAAATAATGATATTAACATATATATATATATATTTATATATACATAAACACATAGACACATATATTATATACACACATCCAAGGTATACGTATATGTACATATATATAATAGTATACATACACATACACATGTACATATAAAAAACATACATTTATATACAGATATATAAATATATATGCACATGTACATAGTTTTCCCGCTCTTCTTTCTTGTGTGGCAAAAGCTAACCATCTCTGAAGCAAACAGAGCCTTCTCGATTCGTTTATTCTTCTCTCTTGAAATCTCCCATTTTTCTCGGAAGCAAGAAAAAGTTCAAGAAACCCACAAATTTTCCGGGAAATCTTCTGTAGAGATTCGGAGAAAGGCGTCGTGGGTAGAATCTTTCCTCTGTTGGGTAGTTGGGAAACAACAAGAAAGAAAGAGGAACCACGTTGCTCTGCGCCTTTCGTTCTCAGTCCGACAATGGAAGAATCAACGATGGAAAAGATGATCAAAGACGCATACAATGATGCCAAAGTTTTCTTCGACGAGGAAGAATACACTAAGGCTTTGGAGATGTCTGAGTGTTTGATTTCGTTGTACGCGAATCACAAATTCAGCGCCCTTTTCCATTGGCTACAAGGTATTACCTTTACTGAACTGGGGAAAGATTCAGAGAACCCTTATGAGCAATGCACATACTATTTGAGTTCCCTCGAGTCGTATACCAAGTATACTCTTCTACTTTCAGACTCTATCAGGGTCCTTAGCGCCTTCGCCCATTCCCTTTCTCATTTGGGTGATTTGCTTAACTCGGATAAGTATTACAAGAAAACCGTGAGCAAAGCGAAACGTGCCTTATCCTTAGAGACACCTTCAGAGATGCTGGAAGGCTCATTGACTTTACCTTACTATTCTGAAATTTCGGATCCCGAAAAAATAGTTTTGTATCTAGAGGTGGAACTAAACTTTTTGATGGGTCTGGCAGAAAATAATATTAACCGAAGCAATGCTAAGACTTTGTCTGATTTTAGTTTTGACGTTGAGGAGGGTTCAGATTCCGTGTCCACAACGGAGATGAAAACCCAAGAAGCGATGAGACACTTTTGGGGCGGAATGAGTGTTAAATGCAAAAGAAGTTTTCTGGTAGTGAACATTGAAGAGCTCTTAGGCTACATAGATCACACATATGGCAGCGAGAGAAGAGATGTTTTGAAGGGCGATTTCGAATCTGCCAAGGAAAAAAGGAGATGGAGACTGTGGAAGTGCGGCAGTTGTTGGAAGGAATTCCAGCGTTCTTCGGAATTCAGGAAGCATATCGAACGCAAACATCTAGAAAAAATCAAACTCTCTGAAGATGAGATTGTTGAAAGAGAAGATGGTTGTTGGGGTGAGACAATATCTTATGAAGACTTGGAGCCGGTGGATCAACAGGCTGCGGCAGAATTTATCAGGTCTCGGCTTACAAAGGGGGAAGATATCGTTTTTGTCAAAGGATGGTCCAAAGATTTCTTGATTAACGATGAAAAACACAGAGACAACCTCAAGGAGTTTGGTAAGCTCCTTCAATCTCTTGTCGCACAGAAGCTTCTCTCTTGTAGCCTCAGGGACTGGTTGGTAGAATTCATAATTGATCATCTTGAGCTATCTGTAGATCTCCAGCGTTGTCTTTTTGCTTCTGTTTTGTTTGCAACTCCTCAGTGCATCAGTTTCTTAGGAATTGAGCCACTTGCTCAAATCCATGACGATATTAAACGCATCACAACAAACATTGGAATGGATTTAGTTTACAAAGCAGTTGATGATTTATGGAAACACATCCGAGTGAAGGAAAGAATCAACTTTGACAACAAATTTTCATGTCTGCTTTTAGATAAGAGACTGCTAAGATGTGAAATTGATGCCTCTGATGATGAGGGGTTAATAGAGGTTGGTGCGGCGATTAAACATTATGCTCGGGTGTCACCTGAGGGTGATGATATCATATCATGGATACTTGATCGCCCTGAGATCGATGTGGAAATTGAGTTTCAGAGACCTATAAGGCTACACAATCAGAATATGTGGTTGGCAATTCTGAAAATCATTCAGTACATGTATAGGAAATTGCAAACCAAATATAAAAGGAAAAAGGATATGAAAGCCTATTTTGAGGAATTGGGTGAGGTAAACAAGTTACGTATGGAGGAAGATACACGGAGAAAGAACGTTACAGAGAATGAGTGGCAAACATATGCATCCATTCTTTCTAGGAAGTGCCAGGAGCGTGCAAAGAAAAATGTAAGAGATTCCAATAACCATGTAGCTTTCCTATTAGCTGTAAAAGATGTTCTTGAAGGAGCAAAGTACCCTAGATTTAAAAAGTTGGGTCTTGAAGATGATCTGACTTTCATCTCTCGACTCTCTGACGTCGATGATGATTCTGTCGTCAACAACATACAGACTCTAACCATGATGTTCGAGTACACGGTACGTGTCTAATATGTGAGTTTTATAAAGAAACAATAAGGAACAATATAGAAATACGTATGAAGATACTCACACAAGGTTTCTGATTGATAAATTTTGGCATTTTGCAGTTATATTCGATTGATCAGAAGATTTTGATGATTGATAATTCAAGGATCCAGCTGCTAGATGACTTGAGAAAGCTATCTGTTATCGATGCTCGTACAGTTATCCTTCCACTTTTAAAGTCGTTTTTAGAGGTATCTGATTTTTCAGTTCATAAATGACCTCTTGCTATCTCCAACATGTTTGCACTATATGATAAACTATTGTCTTCCGCCACAGAAAAAATTGGAAGAAATGATTAACAAGGATGCTGAAGAGAGGTCAGCTGCTGCAGAAGCTATTCTTTTGCTAGAATTACAAAGTGAACATGAGAGTGGCAAAGACAAAGCGAAGATAATCGAACATCCTTCAAGCAAAAAAGATCAGAGAAAACATTTATCTAATCCCAATAGTCAGATGGGAACTTCTAGCAACATTTCAGTTGGCCTAAAGAAAGAAGGGTAAGTTATAAAATCCCTAAAATGTAGAGACTCTATTACTCTCGCAAGTCCACAATGTATACAGAATTCTTTTGAATAACACTTCTATATCAATTCTTCTGTCAGGCATGCGAATGATCCATTAGATGAATCTAGAGATATTTCTAAGCAGATGAAAAAAGAGCTTGGACTTGTGGGTGGCGAAGTGTAAGTTGTCAATTTCAGCAACAGTTCTGTTGAAATTACATCATGTTGCTGTAGAATTTTACAAAACATCATCTTTACATCAATCCTTCTGTCAGGCATGGGTATGATCCATTGGAAGCAGAACAACTTGAACATGTGGGTGGCGTAGACAAAGAGCACATGATAGAAGATCTGAGTCTTGGTGATGAACCTTCAAGCACAAGTGAGCAACCAAACAAATCATTCAACCCTGATATTCAGACGCAAACTGTTGCAGCCGAGGCTGGTATAGTATTGACATTATATTACATAATGAATAATCAAAATCTTTTACGAAATTATAATCCGAGTCCCTCTCATATCAAATTAATGTTATTCAGAAGAAGATATGCAGCTTAAAGAAGTGGATTCATTAACTCAATTTATCCCCACACCAGAGGAAGATGATATCACATATGTTACAGTTATCGATATGATAATGAAGGTACGAACTTGACTGAAAATACTACAATGTCATTTATCTTGATTTGATTCAAATTGTTTGCTTAAATGCTGAAGAATGTGGTTCTGCAGTCCCTCTGGCACATTAGTTCTTTCAAAACGGAGTTGGCCTGTTGCCGACCACCAGTTGACTACCACATTGAAGACCGGGACATCGTCTTTGCTTTGCATAATCTGCTTTCTCTCTTTGTTGAGGAAATATATAGCGAGGGATCATACCATGGCTTTCTAAGCAAGTTTTGTGTCGAGCTAAAAGTGACTTACCCTGTGGTCTGTGTTCAGGCTCTATAGTGTTTATCTTTCGATACAATACTTCGTTATGTTTGATAGTTTTTTAATCTCCGATTTACTAATTTTCAGGCAAATGGTGCTACCGAGCTGTTGATGGTCGTCCTCGAGTTTTTGCATTACTGGAAAAGCTCATATAGAGAAAGCCTGGTGACTTCCCTTTTTGCACTTGAAGAATTTGAAAGAATGAGTTGCACCAAATGCAAACGGAAACCCAATTATCCAGAGCAAAGTTGTTATGGAATTATAACAAGTGCTAATTCAATAAGAAAGTGGAAGGTAAATTTCATGATTTTCCATTTTTATCAGCATGGTTTTACGATGCTTCCTTATTTCAACAGTGTTTGTGTCTAAATGCAGTCTGAATTCAAAGGTATGAAGTTTGAGAATATCCTTAAGCTCATTAGAATGGAGTACCAGATATGTTGTGATATTAAAACAGGAGGTTGTGGCAAAAGGAACAATGTTCGTCATGTTTTAACAAGATATCCAGCTATATTCATCATCGGTAAGTGTCATGATCATGAACTATGAAGATAATTTTTTATTATCCATAATAAATCTGGTATCTTATGGTGTTTTAACCTTAGCACTTGAATGGGAGAAGAACGAAACCAAGAAAGAGATATATGCAACAACAAATGCTTTGGATACAAAAATAGATTTCAGCTTGCTATACGAATGTGATGACCGGACCACCAGATACCGACTTGTATCAATGGTAAAACCTAAAACCAAATCACTACATTCCTCTATTTCGCACCCTCCTTAATGCCGAAAGTGTCTTCATTTGCATGCAGATTGGTTGTACTGGTGAAAGAGATTACAATTGCATAGCTTGTGAAAATGATAGATGGGTCAGACATGATTCTTCAGTGAAAGAGGTAAGACAAAAGAGAGGCTTCTTGGGTTTTATGTCTTATCTTTTCATCTGGTTATGTATTTTGATCTCAATTGGTCTGTTTGTCATGGTGTAGGCTGTCGGAGATTGGAAAAATGTGGTAAGATTTTGTAGAGAAAGGAAGCTTAGGCCAGAGATTCTCTTCTTTGAGTATGATTTGTTGATTGATGCGTACTAAAATACTATTATAATATTCTCAGATTTCTACTGAACTTAGTGAGACACAACTCACAGTTTCACATGAATTGATTGGAAATTTTCACATGAGATCCGCACATTTATCAGTCTGACTAAACATACCATTTGCTTCAAGTAATCACATTGTCACTTTTTATAATGATGTGAGATATGATAGTGATCTAGTTGCATTTACTAGGAGTTAATGAGTCTTGCTTTGATATCCACATTTTATAATGGCATGAGATATGGTACCAACCTAATTGTATTTTCTAGACATTTACTAGTGGTACTAAATATATGATTTTTGCAAATAGTCTTGTTAATACATTTTATCACACCATGAGATATGGTAGCAATCTAATTGCATTTTCTATAGATTTAATTGTCTTACTAAACATATTGATTCTTCAAATACTATCGTTATCAATATTCAAATATATATGGTAGCAATCTAATACTTTTGTAGCAACATGAGATATTGTAGCTATCTAATTGCATTTCCTCGACATTTATCAATCTTATCCATGTAAAAACTCTAACCCAGTTACTAAGGGTTTGGAGTGTCCATCGTCACCTCATTTTATAGAGATGAAGACGAAACCCAAATTTATGTAGAAAAACATGTGAAATAATTTTTTTTTGTCTGGTGTGAAAATCTTGTCTTTACAATTTACTTAAAAACACCAATGTGTATAAATATGAGAAGTTTGAGAAAATTTGAAACTTCAAAAGAGAAAAATATTAAAGTCACCAAGTCAACTTTTCACCCTTATTCTTTTGACCCTGTTGGTTCCATGTTGTTCCTCATCATCAGTCATCCTAGCCCTGTCGACCTGTCATCGAAGAAAACCCCGAAAAAAGGCGAGTACATACCCCGAAAAACCCTTTCTAGCTAAGTTCGGACGTTTTAAGTCGAAACTATTATAGATCATCTCTCTTCACTTAAGTCCAGACTTGTTTTCCATCCATCTTACTCTTTACTTTTTTTCACAAGGCTTTTACATTAGTAGCCTATAAGACATAGTAAATATCACCCAAATGTTATCTTTTTTTTACTTTTACATTACTAGTCTATAAGACTAAATAAATACCGTATTTATTTATTTTCTCGACTTTTATATTAGTAATTGATAAGAGTCGGTAATTATTGCTTTCAATACTCTTACCCAAGCCCATGGGTCTCGATTTAGTTTACAAGTTTTTAAAATTATATAATACCATTTCGTGTAATTACAATAGATGACCACATCCCTAACCTCTAAAACCACTTCTGTTTTACTATTATGTTCACATACAATTATTTCCCTTATATATATATATGTATATATATTATATGTTTTACCGGCATTCTTTACGGATGTTATGTCCGCGCAAGATTTGCCTTGTGGGGTGTCTCGACCTATCGATACGATGATGTCCTAATTATGAGATCTTCATTTTATTGTCTTTGTTCAATTTATCCGATATGAGGATCGATTAAGGTATTCAAATATTTACATACTAACCCTTTATCTGATTATATTCTTAATAGCATGATTATGTCAATCCGTTAATCTCGATGACATCTATAAAACTATACATGTATTTGCTATACAATTATTGGTCATTATTTTACCCATTTTTATATATCAAAATTATCGATTTTTATCACTATTTTATTCTACTAGCGCATGACGAATTTTATCATGAAATTATTTAAAAATAACCAAGAGGAAATATGAAAACTTGGTCAAACATATATTTTCTTTAATACGTCTTATCATCACATTTTGTAAGTGTATGAGATACAATTGCAACCTAATTATGATGACCATTATCAATCTTTGTTGAACATAGCTTTTCTTCGAGAAGTCTTATCACCACATTTTGTAGGGCATGAGATATAATAGTGGTCTAATTGCATTTCTTAGATATATAGTAGTCTTACTAAACATATCGTTTCTTCAAATAGTATTGTTAATTCATTTTGTAACGACACGTGATATAGTAGCAATCTAATTTCATTTTGTTGACATCTATCAAACTTGGTATAACATATATTTTCTTCAACAAGTCTCAGCATTTTGTAATGGCATGAGATATAGTAGATATCTAATTTCATTTCCAAGACATTTATTAGTCTTACTAAACATATCAATTCTTGAAATAGTCATGCTTATACGTTTTGTAATGACCTGATATATGGTAGCATTTTAATTGCATTTCCTCTACATTTATCAATTTTGGTCGAACATATATTTCCCTGAAGAAGTCTCATCACCACATTGTGTGATGGAAAGAAAAATGGTAACAATCTAATTGTATTTCCTAGACACTTAATACTCTTACTAAACACATATATATTTTCCAAATAGTCATGTTAATACACTTTGTAATGAAATGAGATATAATCTAATTGCATTTCTTCACATTTACCATTCATATTTTAACAAATGTTTTCTTCAAGAAGTCTCATCAAGACATTCTATAATGACATGAGATATAATAGCGATCGAATTGTGATCACACTGACTAATCTTGGTCTAACATATGTTGACTTCATGAAGTCTCATCACCATATTTGTAATGGCATTAGATATTATTTCATTTCCTAGACATTTAAATAGTCTTACAAAACATATTATTTCTTCCAATAGTCACGTAAATACATCTTATAATGATTTGAGATATGGTAGCAATCTAATTAAATTTCCTCGATATTTATCGATCTTGGTCTAACATATATGTTCTTCAAGAAGTGATATCATCACATTTTGTAATGGCATGAGATATAGTAGCGATCTAATTGAATTTGCTAGACATTTATTAGTCTTACTAAACATATCATTTCTTCAAAACGTCTCGTTAATACTCTTTCTGACGACATGAGATATGGTAGCAATCTAATTGCATTTTCTCGACACTTATAATTTTGGTCTAACTTATATTTTCTTCAAAATTTTCATCACCACATTTTGTAATGGCATGAGATGGAGTACCGATCTAATTGTGGGTACATTTATTAATCTTGTTCTAACATATCTTTTCTAGATGATGTCTCATTGCCACATTTTGTAATGGCATTATATATAGTAGTGATCTAATTGTGGTGACATTTATCAATCTTAGTCTAGCATATCTTTTCTTTGATAAGTTTCATCACCATATTTTGTAATAGCATGAAATATAGCATCGATGTAATTGCATTTCCTAGCATACTAGTCATACTATTTATATTGTATCTTCAATAAGCATGGTTAAATACATTTTGCAATGACAAGAGATATAGTAGCATTCTAATTGCTTTTCCTAAACATTTATCTCTCTTGGTCTAACATATCTTTTCTTCAATAAGTCTCATCACAACATTTTGTACTGGCATGCCATATAGCAGCGATCTAATTGAATTTCTAAAAGCGTTTTAGTCTTAGTAAACATATCATTTCTTCAAATAGTATTTTAATAAATTTTGTAACGACGTGATATATGGTAGCAATATAATTGCATTTCCTCGACATATATTAAAAAGGGTCTAACATATCTTTTCTTCAACAAGTATTATCACCACATTTTGTAATGGCACGAGATATAGTAGTGATTTAATTTCATTTCAAACACATTTATTAGTCTTACTTAACACATCATTTCTTGAAATAACCTCGCTAATATATTTTGTAATGACAAGAGATATGTTAGCAATCTAATTGCATTTCCTGGACATTTGTCAATCTTTGTTTAATATAATTGCTACTAAACATAACATTTTTTAAATAGTGACATTAATACTCTTTGTAATGACCTAAGATATGGTAGCAATCTAACTGCATTTTCTCGACACTTATTCTTGGTCTAACATATATTTTCTTCAAGAAGTCTCATTACCATATTTTGTAATGGCATGAAATTTAGTAGTGATCTAATTTTATTTCCAAGACATTTTTGTCTTACTAAACAAATCATTTCTTGAAAAAGATTCGCTAATATATTTTGAAACGACATCAGATATGGTAGTAATCTAATTTCATTTCCTCGACATTTAAAAACATTGGTCTAACATTGGTAGCAATCTAATTTCATTTCCTCGACATTTATCAACCTTGGTCTAGCATATCTTTTCTTCAAAAATTTTCATCATCACGTTTTGTAATGGAATGAGATATAGTAGTGATCAAATTGCATTTACTAGACATTTATCAGTCTTACTAAGCATATCTTTTCTTTAAATAGTCTCTTAATACATTTTATAACGACATAAGACATGGTAGAAATAGAATTGCATTTCCACGATGTCGACATTTATATTTTTTGGTCTAACATATATTTTCTTTAAGAAGTCTTTTCACCGAATTTTGTAAGTCATTAGATATAATAGTGATCTAATTGTGATGGCATTATTAATCTTAACCTAACATATCTTTTCTTCATGAAGTTTCACCACATTTTGTAATGGCATGAAATATAATCGCAATCTAGTAGCATTTCTTGGACACTTGTTAGTCTTACAAAACATATAATTTCTTCAAATGGTGTCGTAAATACATTTTATATTGACATGAGATGTGGTAGCAATTTAATTACATTTCCTCAGACATTTATCTCTCTTGGTCTAACATATTATTTATTCAATAAGTCTCATCACCATATTTTATAACGGCATGAGATATAGCAGCGATGCAATTGCCTTTTGTAGAAATATATTAGTCTTGTAAACATATCATTTCTTCAAATAATGTCGTTAATATGAGATATGTTAGTAATCTAATTGAATTTCCTCGATATATATCATGGTCTAACATATCTTTTCTTCAAGAAGTTTCATCACTACATTTTGTAATGGAAAGTGATATAATTGTGATCTAATTGCATTTTCTTGGCATTTTTATCAGTCTTACTAAACATATTGTTTCTTCAAATAGTCTCGTTATTAATTTAACGACATGAGATATGGTAACAATCCAATTGAATTTCCTCAAAATCAATGGTCTGACATGGTTTCTTCACAAACGTTTTATCACCATATTTGGAATGATGTGAGATATAGTATCAATTTAATTTCATTTTCTCTATGTTAATTTGTCTTACGAAATAAATAATTTTTTCAAATGATCTCATTAAAATATTTTTTAAGGACTTGAGACATTCTAGGATCTAATGGCATTTGTTTGACATTCATCAGTCTTCTTTTAATAAATATTTTCCTCAAGAAGTCTCATCACCATATTTTGTAACCGCATGAGATATAATAACAATCTAATTGCATTTTTTCGACCTTTATTTGTCTTACTTTTCTTCAAATAGTGTGGTTAATATATTTGTAATGATATGATAGCGATCCAATTAGGTTTTCTGGCAACTTGATGTGATGCAAAGCTTGAGAGATGATCCAATCATCCTAAAGAGGGTAGGAAATGTTCACATTTAATTAGGCATGAAGCTCATTCATATAGGGTAAAATAGTAAAAGATCTAAAAATTAGCTTAAAGATATATTATCTATTTCATTTAGGGTTGGGCAAAATATCCGAAGTATTCGTATCCGATTCGTATTCGAACCGTATTCCATCCGAAAAAGCAAATATCCGTAGAAACAAATACAAATATAAATACCAGGATTTAGATATTCGACAAATACAAATACAAATAGTATGGTCAATTATTCGTAAGTATTCATATCCGTAAGTACTAAATAGATAATTTATTTAATATATAGATATATATAATAAAATTAATTTTAAGGATCAAATTATAAATAAAAAATATTATTATAATTGATTTTCAGATCAAATATAACATATATGAAAATAGTTATTATATTTAAAATTTAAGAATTAAAACGTGAATTATAAAAGTTTTAACCTAATATTGCCACTTCCTTCATATATTTTATGGACACATTGCAAGATATCGAAAAAGCAGAAATCTGTAAGTATATAACTTTTATTCGAGTTTTGTTTCAATGGATTTGATATTTAATTGATAATCTAATAGTTGTTACGTTGTTTTAGATGAAGTGGCGACGCTGTTGGAGTTATCGACAAAGTTAACTCTACATGATAGAGATAATTGATGCATTGGTGTTTTCTTTATTTATATTATGTTTTTTTTGTATTTGTGCAATTTGAAGATTTTTTTGTGAATGATATTTTGATAACTATTAACTTTTTTATAAAAAAATTTTTATTATTTTTTTAAATTGATTTTGTTACGCATACGGATATCCGACGAATATCCAAATATTTGCGGATATCCGTATTTACGAATATCCGTATTTACGAATATGAATACGAATAATAAAATCGAATATTCTACGAATACGAATAAACGAATATTTACGGATATTCGCTATTTGCCCACCCCTAATTTCATTTACTAATATAATACCACTTTAAAATTTTTTGATAATAGAATGTGATTTTTTCAAAAAAAAATTATCCGAAACATAGATATGGAAAAAAACTACTTTCTTCGAAGTTTATTTTGTTTTATTACCACATGTATTAATGTTTATCGTTATGAAAAATGTAAATAATCGATGTAGTTAGTTTTAGAAAATTGTAAATCTTAAATCTTAAATAAAATTTACAATCACTCAATGATTACCGGATAGAATTTTTGTTGGTGTCAAATTTTTAAAGTTTACTTTTAAAAATAAATATAAAATATAATTATAATTAAAATATAAAATAAATTTAGATAAAAATTTTTAAAACTATATTACATCATTCTTAAATATTCAAAATAGAATCACATAGAAAGTTGTCAAAATAAATCATCTGTTTATTTATTTTTGTATTTAAGTACATATATTGAAAACTAGATAAATTAATTTAACCTAGTACTATAAAATCACGTAATAAATTTATTGAATAATGAAATTATGTTTCAAAAAATGTTTATTAATATCAAAAGGCGGAATATCAGATATACCCTCGTAGGGCTAAAACGCCTCAAAAATACTCTTCCCTAAAATAATTATTTAATCGGAAAAAAAAAACTGGAGAAAAGACAAATTTACCCTTAATTTTCGAACGTGAGAAAACCCGCATTCTGGGAGAGTAAAAGCCAAACCCGCATTCTGGGAGAGTAAAAGCCAAACCCGCATTCTGGGAGAGTAAAAGCCAA
>CM071864.1:39470918-39489940 GCA_036759665.1 Gynandropsis gynandra | reverse complement strand
ACCCTTGGACCCCTGCGACCCTTTCACCCTTTTCGACCCATTTACCCTTGGACCCCTGCGACCCTTTCACCCTTTTCGACCCATTTACCCTTGGACCCCTGCGACCCTTTCACCCTTTTCGACCCATTTACCCTTGGACCCCTGCGACCCTTTCACCCTTTTCGACCCATTTACCCTTGGACCCCTGCGACGCCCTTTGATCCCTTTGACCCCTCGATGAGACTGTGACCCAGTGCGACCGTACGACTCTGTGACCCACTCTATCACCTTTGAAATTGCAATAAACACAAGAGAAACACGAAAAACTCACTATAAATACCTGGTTTTTCTGCGGAACGTGCTTAATTGCAAGCTTCTTTGTTGACAACAAAGGATTTCAACCTATTGGCAGCGAATCTGATGCCGATTGCAAGCTACTCTCGCCGAATCTGTTGTGGTGTGGGGGAACAGTAATTTTCGCGCGAGAATTAGAGGTGCTCTAGAGGAGAGAGAAAAATTGTCGTCAAGAGTAATATGTGATTATCAATATTTTAAGAGTAGATTTGAAGTTGAAACTTTTTTTTTCAATCAAAGGTATTTTTTTAACCCTATAGAGGTATTTTTGATAATCCCGTATCAAAATGTGTATTCAACTAAGTATTATAAATATTATATACAGCAAAGCTTTGTTTTTCTTGCTATGGAAGAAATCTTTTTCTTCTTAGTCTTATCATTTGAAGAAGCCAACCCGCCCACTGAACCTGACGGAACCCTTTAGCTTCTCGTTTTTCCAAGTAAATTATCTGTTTATTTATCCACTTTATATTTAAGTATATATATTGAAAACAATAATTTAATTTTAATTAGTAATAAAAAAATCATGTAATAAATGTATTGAATAATAAAATTATGTAATAGTTATGTTTAATACAATGTTTACTGATATTAAATTTGTATTCTCCTTGGTATTATAATATTGTAAAGCAAAGCTTTTTTTCTTGCTGTGGAAAAAGTCTTCTTGTTTTCTTCTTTCTCTTCTTATGATGAAGCCAACCAACCGTCTCTGAACCTGACGAAACCCTCTAGCTTCTCGTTTTTCTCGAACCAACTCATTTTCTCGGCAACCTTGAAGACCCAACCGACATTTTCTAGAGAAAATTCTGGCAACAGTCCTGAGAATCGGATAAAAAAAGCTCTTTAGGTGTTTTCTTGCTCTTTCAACAAGAAATTTCGTTAACTTTGCTCTGTTTACGAAGGAGACGACAAGTGAAAAGAGAAGAAAAACTTCTCTGCTTCGACCATGGAGCAATCGACATTGGATAAAGAGATCAGAAAGGCTTACGAAGATGCATGGAATTCGGTTAAGAAGCAAGATTACATTAAAGCCTTAGAGATAACTGAATATTGGATCTCCAATTCCGGGAAGAACATAAGCTGTGCGATTCTACATTGGCTTCAAGGTATCGTTTTCGGGAAACTATCTGACAAAGCAGTGGAAGAGGAAGTGAAATGCACATTCTTGTTGAGTTCTTTAGAGTCTTTTAGGAAGTCCGTAAATCTACGAAATAACTCTCTCAGGTTCCTTCATTCTTATGCCCATTCGGCATTTGAGTTGGCAGAAGAGCTTCAGTCACAGAGTTTTTTCGATATAGCTGACCGTGTATCAAGACACGGCTTATCACTGGAGAACCCTGAAGAGATTCTTGAACGCAGCACAACATTACCTTACGATACTAGAGAAGGTTTGAAGCCTCATGATAGAGTCAAAGACATGCGGGAAGAACTCGGATTACTGAGAAAAGCTGTAGAAGTAAAGATGAAAAGTAATGCTGGAAAGATTCCAAGAATCCAGGTTGAGAATTCGTCGAATTCTAAGATAGCCAGGGAAGTCAAAAACAGAGAAAAAACGAGAGAGAGTGAGACAGCTGTAGAGGAACGTTTGAGGTCATTTTGGGGTGCAATGACGCTTGAAAGCAAAAGGAAGTTTTTGATCGTGGACATCAAGAAGCTTAATCTCTATGTAAAAGAAAAATATGGCAGCATGGGACAAGAAGCTTTGAAGAAAAGTATCGATTTCGCTTCGGAAGGAAGAAGATGGAGACTCTGGAGCTGTGGAACTTGTTCGAAGGAATTTCTTCATCGTGCAGACTGCAAGAAACATTATGAACGAGAACATGCAAAGACATCTAGACCCCCAAAGAATATTGTTCCTACAGTTCTAGATGATAGTTGTGCTGAGATGAAATCACCTGAAGATTGGGAACCAGTAGATATACCAGCGGCTGTAACGATGATCAATCATCTACTTGCACGCGGAGAAAGACTCGATCATACCTATAGATGGTCCAGAGATTGGCCTATAGATAAACATGACGAACACCGCAGAAATATCCTCAAGGATTTGTGTCAGCTCCTTAAGTCTCTGTTTGAGTGCAAAATATTTCCTTATAGCCTTATGGAATGGTTGAAGGAATACACGGTTGAACATCTATACTTACCTGGAGTTCCTGAACATTTTCCTGTTCGATTTTTGTGCAATACACTTCGGTGCTTGTGTTTCTTAGAGGTTGATCGACTCAAATTTGTCCTGATCTATTTAAGAGGCAAAGTAACAGAGAGTTGCACAGATATGGTTTATAAAGCAGTGAACGGTTTCAGGAAAGATTACTGTGTAAAGGAAAGAATATACTTTGACAAGGATTTTTCACATCTGCTTCTGGATAAGAGACTTCTGAATGCCAAGTTTGACCCTATCGATGACGATGGAATAGCCGAGGTTTGTTCTTCAAATAGTTATTTTGCGGGGATTTCACCTCAAGGTGACGAGATAATCTCGTGGTTACTCGACGGTCAAATGTTTGATGGAAAGGTTTTGCTTCAAAGTCGTGTAAGGCCACACAATCTTGAAATATGGTTAGCACTTCTGAGAGTTCTAGAACGCAGTTGCAGCAAATTGGATGTCAATTACGACAGGAAAAAGAATTTTGTTGCTTATTCTGACACGTTGATGGAGGTGCAGGCGTTATGGACTGATAAAGAACTGCAAAAGGATATTCCGCCTGATCGTAGGAATGTTCACGCATCCATTCTTGTTACCAAATGTCAAGATCTTGTAATGAAAGATGGCAAGAATTCTGGTGATACCATACAGTTTCTATCTGTTGTAAGAGACATTCTCGAAGGCGCAAGCTCCCCAAGCTTTGAAGTCTCAGAAGCTGAAGTTGAAGCAGAAGAGTATCTCAAGAGTATATTGGAGTACACTGATCTGGATAATGATTGTGTAATTAATTCCTGGTCAGTGCTAAATACTGTGGTCCGGTGCAAGGTACAAAATATATATATAGGAAGAAAGAAACGAAGTGTTATCCTCTTCTTATTCTTCTAACTGGAGACTTTTGCAGATTCATTTGATCGATCTGAAGATTTTGCTGCGCGACAATTCAAGGAACCAGCTTTTGGAAGACCTCAAAACGCTTTCTACATTTGATTACCGTTTAGTTATCCTTCCATTGTTGAAGTGCTTCTTGAGGGTATGTATGAAACCTTGCTGAACTGTTGGTTTAACATTTTATTAGACATCTAAGCGTCGGTCGGTCTAATACTTTATACAGAAACAATTGGAGGAGATGATAGATGCGAGGGCATATGCTATAGGTGTTTCTCTTTTAACAAAAGATGAGGAGAATCGAGATATTACCAAAGAGCGCACTCTATCTTCCTTGCCCAAGAAGAAACACAAAAGTCACAAGAAACGCAGAAAAGGAGGAGACGAAAACAAGGTTTTTGAACCTCTTAATCTCTCAATTACTCTCTGCTTTCCATGGTTGTATTAGAGAATCTCTAGCTGATACTTCAGGAAGCTGCTGCGGCGTTCAGTTCAGTTGATCAGAAAACCGGGGGGTAAGATATACTTCTATGTGGAATCCCTTTCATGTCTACCCGTTTTGTCAAAGAATCTCACTGAACAATATACCTCTCTGTTCTTATAAATTGCATCAGTTCTGTCAGGAATCCGGATGATCCATTAGATGAATCTGGAAGCAGTCATGGATCGGTGAAAGAAGAGGAAAGGAAACATCTTGAACACGTGAGTGGCATGGAGAATGTAAATACAGAAGAAGATCCACATCAAAATGATGAACATTCAAACACAGGTGAGTAGCTGAAGACCTGAAATGTCTCAATTTTGTATTACTGAAATGCTCTCAATTTTGTATCATTGATATGCAGAAGAAGTGCAAACAGGGTCTGAGAGTGTGCTGATGGAGGAGGGAGTATCGGAGCTGAAACGTGATTTCGAGATAAATGAAATAGAGTCATCCACACAGTTCATTTCCGTGTCTGAGGAAAAAGAGCTAAATGAAACATATGACTCAGTTCTGGATATGATATTGAAGGTCAGAAGCCATACGAAAAAACTTGATTTACCCTATTTTCCATGAGCAGCTTTCTCAATTTCAGTCAATTGTTCTGCAGTCGCTGTGGAAGATTAAGCTTTTCAGAAAGGAGTTGGCTCGTTGTGGACAACCACATCACAATCACACCAGAGTCAGATGCGTTGTCTGTGCATTACAGAACCTGTTTTCTCTCTTTTTCGCCGGGGAGAACTATGAGGAGGAATTATACCGTTACCTTGTACACGAGTTGTGTATTGCTCTACAAAACCTTCATCCAAAGGTCTGTACCGAGGCCCTTCATTTCTAATCTTTCTGTAGATACTCTTTAGTAAGCTTATCTTTCAACTAATCTTCAGGAAAATAGTGCTGTTGAGCTTCTGGTAGCCATCCTTGAGTTTCTTCATTGCTGGGGAAGTCCATATAAAGAAACCCTTACAACATTTCTTTTCACTGTGGAAGAATTTGAACGAATGAGTTGCCATACATGCAAACGAAAGCCAGAATATCCCAAAGAACGTTCTTATGGCCTTGTTGTATGTGCCAATTCAATCAGAGAAATCAAGGCAAGTGTCTTTCCTCTTTCTAGTGTGGAAGAAGTAGAATCATTCATACTTGGAAAGTAATGCCGGAAAGTTGCCTTTCCTAATCACAGTCTGCATTTCCGGAGTTCTCATTTGAGAATATCCTGAAGGTCATCCGGATGGATTTGATGATGCATTGTGACATTGGAAATGGAGGGTGTGGGACACGAAACTACGTTACTCATATTTTAACTAGATTCCCAGCTGTCTTCACGATCGGTACGTTCATAACCAAGCTATGAAGTTCAATTCTTCGTTAGTTGACAGCAAAATAATTCACTTTTGCTGGGAATGTTTAGCACTTGAATGGGAGAACAATGAAACTGAAGAAGAGATATCTGAAACAACAGCTGCTTTGGCTACAGAAATAGATATCCGTGCGCTATTCAAAGACGTTAATTTAGAAGCCGAATACTGTCTGGTCTCAATGGTAAAGCCAAAACTGAATAATCTTCCTTATTCATCTCTCTGTCTACCTCCCCATTGCACTTTTCATCTCTCTGTGAAATGCAGGTTGGTCCGGGTGAGGAAGACTACAATTGCTTAGCTTATGAAAATCAGAGATGGGTTCGGTATTCTCCTTGCGTCAAAGAGGTAAAGATCTGATAAAACACTCCATGTGTCTTTAATTACTTTGTGTTGTATGTAACATCAGTTTATGCTGCTGTCACAGGATGTTGGAGACTGGCCGAATGTTCTCACCTTTTGCAGAGAAAAGATGATTCGGCCTGAGATTCTTTTGTTTGAAGCTCCTTGGTGGACTGAGAAGCTTCGGTTTGCGTAGAAACATTTGGTTCTTTGCCTTTTTTCTTCGCAAAACAGACTTTATGATACACAAACCAAAATACGATGATGCACCACTAATGGCACTGCCAACAGTCTTATTCGCATGCTTCAGTTCTCAAACTTTGAACCCAATACGATGGTTCAGCCACTTCTTTTTTTTCCAATATAAATTGGCAATGTCGTTATTGTTGTGATAAGTTATCCACATCGAATAGGACATGAACTTTTACATCATATATGCGATACCATACTAGATAACCTTAAACTCTTCAAATCATCATCAGTTGTTGTTTCTGACAAATTCTTCACATAAACGTTGTTGCACTTAATCCTATTTGCACCTGACTCCCTTTCCTCCTTCCCAAAAAAGGGTCCGACGAAGATTTGTTTGTCCTTGAGCAATACGCCATTCAGCTTCACCATGGCGGTTTTAGCTGAATCCTCCTTTTCAAACTGCACAAAACCATATCCTCTGGACTGACCCACGTGATCAGTTGCTACGTTACAGGACAAAATATTTCCAAACTCGGAAAATGTGTCATGCAGAGCTTTATTGTCAATCGACTTGTCCAAATTCTTGACAAATAAGTTACCGATGCCACTTTTACGGATAGAAGAGCACGAGAAGAGTATGTAACCCGGATCATCTTGCCATTGAGAAGGGAGAAATTCAACTCCTTTGTAGCCCTGTCCGCATCATGGCTATTGCTGTAATTGACATAACCATATTCAAGAGAAATCTGGGTCGCGGCGTCTCGGCAGACACGAACCGACAAAACCTACCCACTTGGTTGAAATAATCATAGAGCTGAGAGTCCGTCACGTTGAGGTCCAGATCTCCGACATAAATTGAACACAGTGTGCCGTGGTTGACTCCATCGCCGCCAGCAGCAGCCGCCGCCACCTCTACAGGCATATTTTCCGCCGCCGTTACCGGAGGAGGCGTTGTCGAATGCGAAGGAGCCTGAACCTGCGCCATTGTTGCAATCTCCACGAAAACAAACGCGAAACGAATCACAAACCTAACGGAAGCGACGAAATTGAAGAAAGCTTTTTTTTTTGGGATTTTCAATATTTCCTCTTTTTCTGTTTTTTTTCTTTAGGGGATAGAAAAATCGGAGAGATTGTGGGCAGTGTACGGCGGCACCGGTCCATGAGGAGCATTTTTTGGTATGTCTGCGTTACATAACATAAGAAAATCTTCAATGGCATCAAATAAACAGCAAAACTTTAACTACAATCTTCAATGGCAGATCTGGAAACTGCATTGTCGACAAATGCTTCAAAGGCGCTTGAGAAATTTGGCGCAGTAATGCAACTTTCATGGATAAAGATCCGAGGATGGAGCAGATATATGCATTCTTTGATAGGAGACCTAAAAAATGCTCAACCTTAGACAATACACTGTGAAACTCTTTAGATTTTTATTTTCGTTTACCTGAGGTTTTATCCTGAAATCTATACAAGACAATTATCTTTCTTCTCTTATCATAAAGCGAGAGACTTGGTGCTTTTCTTCACAATGCTGAAGATCCAGTTTAGTGACAAGGTACCTCTTTGACCCGAGTTTCTCTGGAAACAAAGTGATATGAGAAATAATTTGGAAAAATCAACTTTAGTTTTTATTATTCAATATCTTCACATATTTATATATATAATCTCTAACTATTTTTCTAAATAACTTCTTACAAAATTTAACAAATATTTAAATTTAAATATAATAACAATATCTCTTGTTACCCGTCAAATTGGAGTGTATAGATTTTGTATCCTCAACTTGGAATTGAACATACGAAATTCTTTTTTTTTTTAATGATTTCGTTAGAATGTCGGCTAACTGATCACAAGTAGAAATATGAGTGTGACTAGCAATCCAGTGAGAATCTCATTGCGAATAAAGTAACAATCAACTTCAATATGCTTTGTGCGTTCATTAAAAATCGAATTCACAGCAATGTGAAATAGCGGATTGACTATCACAATACAACTGAATAGGACGAGAATGTGAGATATCGAGACTAACAAGTAATGACTAACCATTTGATTTCACAGATAGTCATTGCCATTGCACTTCGGCAGACGAACAAGATACCGTTTGCTACTTCTTGGTCTCCCATGAAGTAAGCGATTTGCCTAGAGTAAGAAACCAACCAGTGACTGAACGACGAGTACCAAAACAAACTACCCAATCTAAATAACACCATACCACCAGAGATAAATAAACATTTGGCATTGAGAAGAATACATTGACTTGGAGTAGTCTTCAAGTAACGAATCACACATAAAGCATCCCAATGGTCATCTATGGGATTTTGAAGAAACTGTGACAACGTGTGGATACTATAAGACAAGTCTGAACGAGTGACACAAAGGTAAACAAGTTAGTCAACTAGACGGCGAAAATATTTGAGAGTAGAGATAAGTGGTACTGTGGAAAATCCCAAACGATGATTCTGTTACATTAGGAAGAAAAATGGTTTGGATCCCAACAATCATGCTTATGAAATAATGAGAATTGCATATTTCTGCTGACATAAATATATGCAAAATGCATTCCGAGCAATTTCAATACCAAAAAAATACTTCCAAAGTACCTAGGTCTTTCATGTAAAAACAAGAACTCATATAAGTTTTGGAACGTTGAATATGAGATAGGAAGTTGCCAGAAACTATCAAATCATCTACATAAACCAAGATGCTTAGGCGAACAATACCCTTGTATTTGCCATAGCTCAATACTCGGCCTCGGTGCTGGAATAAGAGACCAGCGATTGCTTTTTGCTTCTCCAAGTGACGAGGTTCCCTCCACAAAAGGTACATATGCTCGTTGTTGATTTCTGGACTTTGCGGTCACCAGCCCAAATCTACATCACAATGCCCAATTAGACTAGTGTTGTTATTTTTACTTATTAGTATACCTTTTCTTGGAGCGTTCTTGATGTATCGGAGGATTCAGTTCACCATTTTCCAATGTTGTTCCTTTGGAGCATGCATATGCTGGCTGACCTGATTCACAACATAACACAAGTTAGGTCTTGTTATGGTGAGATATATTAGCTTACCGACAAGGCACGTGTATTGTTTTATATCATGAAATGGTTCCCCCTCACCTAAGTCTTTGTATTTTTCTTCGATGGGGGTCTTGGTCGGCTTAGATCCGAGTTTACATGTTTCACTCAAAAGGTCTAAATCATATTTTCATTGAGAAAGTACCATTAGATCTAGTTACTTCAATGTCAAGAACGTAATTAAGTTCACCTAGATCCTTTAAATTAGACGTGTCTTTTAGAAAACATTTAACACTTTCTATTCCTTTATTATCATCACATGTTATGATGATATCATCAACATAAACTAAGAGAACGATGATACCGGAATTGTTTCGAATGATGAATATGGAATGATCAGCCTCACTCCTCTTAAAACCATACTTTCGAACAACATCATAGAGCTAGTGTACCAAGCTCGTGGGGACTGTTTGAGTCCATAGAGATCTTCCTTTAGTTTGCATACAATTCCTTTTTCGGTTTGGAGGCCCGAAGGAGGTTTCATATAGATCTCTTCTTTTATTTCCCCCTAAAGGAAAGCATTTTTAACATCCATCTGCCACAAACTCCAATTAAGGTTAATAGCAATAGAAATGATAATGCGAAAAAATGAAGTTTAGCAATAGGAGTAAAAGTCTCAGTATAATCTTCCCCATACTTCTGATTATACCCTTGCGCTATAACACGAGCCTTGTAACGTTGTACCTCACCATTACTTTTATATTTGATTTTGTATACCCATTTGCTTCCAATGGACTTCTTTTCTTTAGGAAGGGGGACAATATCCCATGTTTTATTCTTTTCTAAGGCTGCTAGCTCCTCAGCCATGACTTCCTCCCATTCTGGCGTCCCTTCGGCTTCTCTATAGGTTTGTGGATCGATATCCCTATCAATTTTACTAAGAAAAGCTTTATGATCACTAGAGATAAATTCTAAAGAGAAAAAAATTCGAAGAGACAAAATTTTAGCATCCTCGTTCATTTCTTTAAAGACACGGTTTCCCCCTTTCTCCATTTTAATCATCGTACAAATTTCGTTAAACGAGGGAAACTCGTTTTGGCGAAGTATGTAATGAATAAGGTCATTGTATTTGTCGTCGAGGGAGAATAAAAGATAAAAGACATGATCCTTGTTCGCGCTTTAAGCAAATTCCATAGGATCCACAATATGAGGCCTTAGAGAATCAATACCATAATTCCTTAAAATCACCCAAAGTCTGGCTAAAAGGCTTTCCCTCTTGTCTTAGATTATTAAGATCTTTCTTTACTTCATACAGACGGCTAAGATAAGATTCATTTCTAAAAACTTGTTTCAGCTCGTCCCAAAGCTCCTTAGGAGACTTTATGTGCCCATATGTACGAAGTATATGAGATTCGAGGGAATTTTGTAAAATAACCAAGGCAGTGAGTTTATTTTGTTCCCATTTTTCTGATCCGACACTTGAATCTATCAGTTTCACATCCGATCCTATCATAAAACCCCCAAAGACCTCGCATGCCAAGATTGGCCTTAGATATCTTCGTCCAAATGGAATAATTGTTTTCATTGAATGAGATTGAGATGTTTTTGGTCGAGTCCATGACAAGAGATCCGAGCAAATAAAGGGAAACAAAAACAAAGAGAGATTAAAAAAAATTGACCGCAAATAACTTTTGAAAGAGAATAGATTTCAAAAGAAACAAAATCGATCAAAATATTTTCAGAGATTCGATCACCGCTCTGATACCATGTAGAATTTGTAAAACAAAGATGAATCATCGTATAGAAAGATTCGATCACCGCTCTGATACCATGTAGAATTTGTAAAACAAAGATGAATCATCGAAGCAATATAGAAAGACTAAGAGCGAGCGAAAGATCGAGAGAAATAGAGAGAATAAGAATAAGTATTCTCTTATGTATTTCATTAGAACTAAAGGTTCCTATTTATACATGTAGAAATGGTGAAAAAAAGGAAAATACAAGTACGCATGCAAGGCACAAGTTTAGATGTAACATGTCTGAGCTGGAGCGGTCAGTAAGGCATAGGATAAAGGTCATAAATAGGCTTGATTAGGTTGGAGGACGCGGGATGCGGCTCGGGTTACAGAGAGGAACGAGACGCAGCTCGAGAAGCGGAGAGGAGTAGGACGCGGCTCGAGAAGCAAAGAGGAGCAGGACGTGGCTCGAGATGCGAAGAAGAGTGGGACGTGGCTGGGACACAGAGAAGAGCGGGACACGACTCTTTCTTCTTAACAATACCAACTCAATCGAGTCAAATTCTCTCGGAATACAAAAAATCACCTTTCTACTCAGAATACGAAAAGTCACCTTTTCTACTCGAAATACGAAAGGTCATCTTCCACTCGATCGAATCATCTCATGACTCGATCGAGTCGGACAATCTGAGCAGGGCAATATTGAAACGGAAAGCTCTGGATTGAGTGTTTGACGAATCAAACACGAAGAACACCCGTACGACCCGAACGAGAACTCCTCGACGCGAAGAACACGGATTTTGATCCGATTTTTTCGTCCAAAATCGATCCCATATCCTAGAAACAGACGATCAGAAGCTCTAATACCACTGTTGGATTTTATACGGGGGTGCGGAAGCATATTTTACTACCCAAAATGTGTGATCTAGTCATGTTTGGATTGGGTTCGGTTTATTCACCAAAAATTCAAAGAATAGATTCTCAGATTACCTGATTCTAATGAATTTGATCGAGTGGATGGAGCGAAACTACGATCCCTCTACGCGTATCCATGCCGATATCGGGGGTTGCCTTCAACGTTTGATGTGGATCCGGTGATGAATGGTTTTCATCCAAAATGTCGTTCTTCGTATCCAAAAGAGAGATCGTCTTTGATTCGGAATTATAAATTATATTATAAAAAATGTTTTTTCTTGATTTATATATTACTAAACTCTTTTAATAATTTGATCCAAAACTTCTTAGGGAATACAGCATAAAAAATAGCAAACTATTTTATTTTAGCCTATAAAATATGAATTATTATTTTCAATCTAAAAAACCCAAACTTATATATTTTTTTTTGTCTTAAAAACATTAATTTTAGGATATAATTAATTTGATAAATTTGTGTTTTTAGACAACACTTAAAAATTCAAAGAGTTAAAATATGATTTAATGTTTTTGTTTATATATGGATATGATTCAAAATAATTTGTGTTTTATAGACAAAAATTAAAAAATTTGATATTGTCTACCATATATTTCTAAAGTTAATGTTTTTAAGGTACAAAATATAGATTAAAGATAATAATTAATGTTTTATAGAATAAAATAAAATAGTTTGATATTTTTTATATTATATTTCAACCTTACTTAATCAATCGACGTATAACTATCAGAGTAAACTATGCAAAACTCCATTTGATTCTCAATTTTTCTCTATCGTTTCTCATCTTCTCTTTATCCCTCTCCATTTTCTCGTAAGACCCACTATTTTCCCGAGAAAATTCTTAATAGGGTCAGAAAGATCTGGAAAATTCTTAAAGTTGAGCATTCCTCTGCTACTGATCTTCTGGCCGACCTTGGAGCGATCATCAATGGAAGATGTCTCTTACTTGCAGCCCAATCATCCTAGACGCTGTTACAATTACACCAAAAAGTTACATGAGAATGGAGACCACATTCAGGCCTTGCAGATATCCGAGAAATCGATTTCAGTCTACGGGAATGACCCGAGTAGTGCACACACCAACATATGTGCCCTTCTGCATGAGCTGCAAGGTACTATCTTCTATGTTTTAGCTTCTGAAACAAAGGATGTTTGTATTAAACACATACTTGTTGAGCTCCGTGGAGTCATTTTCCAAGGCCATTCTTATGGCTCCAGAGTCTCTTAGTGTCATTAATGGATGTGCACGTTCACTGTTCGAGTTGGGTGAAGTTCGTGGTCCATACACATATTACCAAAAAGCTCATGACATGGCCGTACGTGGCTTATCCTTAGAAAATTAGAAATGCTTGACACGCAAAGAGTCTCCGAAGAAAAGATTGAAGGTTGGAAGAAGGAACTCGAGAAATTGATCGAAGTTTCATACGAAATGATGAACCATAAAAGCGACGAGATCTTCCTTGTTGCTCGTAGCAATGATTTGAGAGATAATGATTACTCAAAAGCCGAGCAGTTGAGTTCTATTTGGAGTAGAATGAGCAATAAAAGCAAAATAAAGTTTGTAGCAGTGGACATAGCCGAGTTTATACTCTACGTTGAAGAAAAATATGGTATCCATGACAGGGAAAAGTTGGAGAGAGCTATGGATTTTGTCACGGAGAATAAAACATGGAAAATCTGGCACATATGGTTGGCCGTTCTGCGAATTTTAGAGTGGGCGACCCAGAAATTTTAAACCAAATGCCTAAGGAAGATGGCTATGGAAAGCTATAGCGAAGGGTTGGAAGAGGTCCAAAAATTACTTGACAACGAGAACGAACGTTACAAGGATATAGCGAATAATTGGTTGTACACCTGCGAATCCATTCTCCTTATGAAATGTCATGAGCATGTAAAGAACAATCCTTTATCTCCCTATGTTACCGGGGGTTTTGTATCTGTTGCAAGAGATGTTCTTGAAGAAGTAAGGTCCCCAAGATTTTGTATTTTACTTGACAAATAAGCTCTGAAATTTCTATCCGAGTATAACGATGTCCTAACTGACCCTGACACCGAGACCATTTTGACGCTAAAAACCAAGGTCAGGGACAAGGTACGTGTCTGGTTTCAGATCACTATGAAAATGTGAATTTATTCACACCGAAAATTTGCATATTCATCTATATTAATCGACGAATTGTGGAGTTTTGCAGCTGCGTGAGATTGATACAAAGATTTTGATGTATAAAAACGGAAGAAGACAGCTCACGAATGACCTGACGAGTGTCGAATATGGGTTGGGCCTAACTAATCCAAAAATAGCTCAAGAGGTTAGGGTTGCCAATTACTATATATATGAGTGCCAAAGTTCATGTCCTAATCGACGTGGGACAACTTATCATAACACTCTCCTCACGCCCAGACTCGATCTTTGAGCGTGGACATCACAATCGGGGGCCCACATCGGTATATTCAAATTGGGACGAACCCGGCTCTGATAGCATGTCAATTATAAGCTAGGTCTAACTAATCCTAAAAGCTAGCCTCAGGGTTACCTAACACCGTATATATGAGTCCCAAAGTTCATGTCCTAGTCGATATGGGAAAACTTATCGTAACACTATCCACCTTTAATTACAGCTTTCTTGTTGTTCCCTTGTAGAAATACTTTTTAAGGGTAGGTGTAAAACTCTTGGTTAATCAATGATCTCATTGTTGGAATGTTTGTTTACGTGATGTCTTATCTTACAGGAAAAGTTGAAAAAAAGTTATGAACAAGAAGTGAAAAAATGAGTCATCCAATGGTGGCTGTCGAAGCAAAGGAACAATAGGATAAGAAGAAATCTCTCTGATCAAGGTTCTATGAGTTCCCTGATCAAGAATTGTGATCATTGAACGTTTGTGGAAAAAGGAACAAGAAAATGCAAAATGACAGAGCCATTTCATGAGTTCTTTAAGAAAATACTGATCACATTTACTACGTTTGATACACGGCTTCTCGTTATACAACACTAGCATAGCTCGAAAAATCAACAATGGCGGAGAGAACTCATTTAAGTGGGAAAGAGACAAACCCAGTTGAGAAAACTATATTCTAAGGACATTTGCTGATTCTGATAGCAGAGGAAAGCTTGTTGAATTAAACTTGTTTTTTAAGTTAAAATTAAGTTTTGGGTTAAATTGAATATTGGGTCAAAAATTAAGTTTTGGGTTATGATCCAATAAATTATATTTTGGACTAAACCCAAATTTAATTTTGTGATCCAATTTCTAGAAACTTTTAATATCTAGATTTTTATGTAGAAAAATCTAGATACTTAGAATAAAAAAAAATCATGATATTTTGTTAGATTTCTCTAGAATTGTAATATTTTATTCTAGATATTTTGGTGAATAGTTGTAACCATGGGGCTATAAATACCCCTCCCCCCTCACTTGTATGAACCAAGCAAAAATTAAGAAATAAAGAGTCTTCTAAGTATAAGTCCTCTTCTAAGTGTTCTTCTTCTTTCCTACTTAGAGTTCAAATTTTCTTTCGAGTTCTTCTTCGGTTCTCTCGAGTTTTTCTTCGGGTTTACGGTCTAGGGCCAGTGCTAAGCACTGTGTGAAAGGGTCTTCCTTTCTTTACAGATTCATCGCGAAAATTGGTACGCTCTCATTTTTCTTCTCTTTAATAAATCTTGAAATCAGCCGAGTCATCTTCATGAGATTACAAAGGTTGTCTCTCAATCACTCTCACTGATGGTGTTTTGCTCCTGTGTTTACCTTCACAACGTATGCCTTGAAACACAAGGTCAAATTACCGGAGTTGGAAATCTTGCATGGAGTCGTACTTAGAAAGTGAGGACTTATGGGAGATTGTTGGAGGTAACAATATCGCTGCTCCAACGGAGGATGCTGCAAGTGCCGAAGAAAGAAAAGAATGGAGGCGGAATGACGCTAGGGCGAAGTTTGCTCTGAAGAAATCAATATCATCACAAATGTTCGAGCATATCTCAGAGTGCAACACCGCTAGTGAGATATGGAGAACATTGGACCAGTTGTTCAACAAGAAGAATGAGGCTCGGTTACAATTCTTGGAGACGGAGCTGGCGAACGCCAAACAAGGGGAGTCATCCATCTCGCAGTTTTTTGTGAAGGTAAAAAGTCTGTGCTCTGAAATTAATCGTTTGAATCCTGATGAGAAAATTTCAGGTATGAGTATGAGGCGGTGTATTGTTCGAGGTCTACGACCTGAATATACACCATTCTTAACATCCATTCAAGGATGGGCTCAACAACTCGAAGAGCTAGAGCTTGAAAATCTTTTATCTTCACAAGAATCCTTGGCTATGCAAATGGCTGGTGTTAAAGTAAGTGGTGACTCCGGAAGTGCCTTTGTGGCACGAAAACAACGTAGTTCAATGTAGTTTCCAAGGGGGAGCGAAGACCAAGACCGATGCCAAGAAATATGAAGACCGTGGAGATTCTCCAAGGCATAACAAAAATCGCGTGAAGTGCTACCGGTGTGGTGGGCATATCCATATCAAGCGAGATTGTAGAGTCAAACTTAAGCAAACAAATATGGCAGAATCAAAAGACATTACTGAAGAAGATGAGTGGGCAAAATGCTTCACGGCGGAGACCACTGTAAAAGGTATGTCTACATCACATGCTTCATTCTCTGAGTGGATTGTAGATTCGGGTTGTAGTCACCACATCACGGGAGATGAGAAGTTATTTTCCAGCACCCGCCACCATGAGGGAAATGAAGCTATCATCACGGCCGACAACTCGGTTCACCACGTAGAGAAGGAAGGTACCGTCGTCATAAATGGAACAGAAGGAGGTCCAATCACACTGAAGAATGTTTACCATGTTCCTGGAGTAAAGAAAAATCTTCTCTCCGTGGTGAATGCAGTTGATTCAGGTAACTATGTTTTATTTAGCCCAAGAGATGTGAAATTTCTAAGGAATATAAAAACCTTAGAAGCTGATATAGTTCATACCGATGCACGAGTTAAGAACCTATACGTTTTATCAGCTTCCAGCTCATATGTGGATAAAATGAGCTGTAATGATAGTGCATCAATTTGGCATGCACGTCTTGGTCATATTAACATGACCAAGCTCAAGGTTATGGTGCAAAAAGATTTGGTATTTGGTCTCCCCAAGTTGAAGAGCTCTTTGATGAAGGAAAAGTTTGTGAAGGTTGTCAATATGGTAAGTCACATAGGCTACCATTTGACTCCTCCACTTCACGGTGCAGTGCTCCTCTAGAGAAGATTCATAGTGACTTGATGGGTCCAACAAGAACAGCCTCATACTCTGGCTATCGATATATGCTGATATTCATTGATGACTTCTCACGGTACACTTGGCTGTATTTTATAATGGAGAAGTCAGAAGTTTTCTCCAAATTTCAAGAGTTCAAGGTTACCGTGGAAGGAGAGTTGGGGCATAAGATAAAGTCTCTAAGGACGGATAACGGAGGTGAATATGTATCGGAGGAATTTCACTCATTCTGCAGACAACAAGGCATAAAAAGAGAGATGACCTGTGCACACACTCCTCAACAGAATGGAGTGGCAGAGCGGAAAATTCGACATCTCACCGAGACATGTAGGAGTTGGCTGCATGATAAAAATCTGCCAAAGGAGTTATGGGCAGAAGGCATGAAGTGTGCATCATATGTTATCAACCGGATGCCACTTAGCCCGAATAATATGAAGTCACCATATGAGATGATACACGGGAAGAAGCCAACGGTGAAACACATAAGGATATTTGGATCTATCTGCTATGTTCACGTGCCTGAGCCCCAAAGAAGTAAGCTTGAGGCTAAAGCCAGGAAATGCATATTTGTTGGCTATGATGACCAAAGAAAAGGATGGAGGTGCATGGATCCAAATACACACAGGTGCATTGTCTCACGAGATGTTGTCTTTGATGAAATCTCTTCCTACTACGGCCCAGGTCGAGTTATTCTCGAGCAACAAGACTCAAGTGCCAAGACAATTAGTTCACCATCACAACATGGTGACGATAGCTCTTCACATGAGGTGCATGAAGAGAGGGGGAGCCAAAATCAAGCTGAAGAACAACAAAGTCAAGGATCTCTAGCTAGCCAGCGAACTAGAAGGACCATTGTGAAGCCGGCCAGGTACAGAGATGATGACTTTGTTACTACTTACTCATGTTTCTTTGCAGCTCCACTTGATGAGGATGAGCCATCTTCATATGATGAAGCAAAAGGCAAAATTGAGTGGGAGAATGCAATGAAGGAGGAGATGGATGCACTCAAGAAGAATGAAACTTGGGATTTAGTTCCGAAGCCAGATGATGTTCAGCCTGTGTCTTGCAAATGGGTCTATAAGATCAAAAGAAAAGCTGATGGAAGCATTGAGAGGTACAAGGCAAGGCTGGTGGCTCGAGGATTTTCTCAAAAATATGGAGAAGATGATGAAGATACGTTTAGTCCGGTGGCAAAAATGACTACGGTACGTGCGATCTTATCCTTAGCTGCAAGCTTTAATTGGAAATTATGGCAACTTGATGTCAAGAATGCATTCTTATATGGAGAATTGGATAAGATCATCTACATGGAGCAACCGCCGGGTTTCATATCACAAAAACATCCTGAATATGTTTGCAAGCTCAAGAAAGCTCTTTATGGGCTTAAGCAAGCACCTCGAGCATGGTATGGAAAAATCGCTCAGTACTTGCTATTTTGCGGATATGTGGCTTCGGATTCTGACCCAAGTTTATTTGTGAAAAAGCATAAGGGTATCCATGTTATTGTTCTCCTATACGTGGATGATATGATAATCACAGGCAATGATGACACGGAGATTACTCGCCTTCAAGAGGATATGTCAGTAAGATTTGAGATGAAGAGACTTGGAGAGTTGAACACCTTTCTTGGGTTAGAAGTCCAGAAGATGAAGAATGGAATCTTCATTGGACAACAAAGTTATGCCAAAAGAATCGTTGAAAGATTCGGAGTCAAGGAAGGAAAAACCCGTTCAACTCCTCTTGATGTCAATATAAAGCTCAAACGTGATGAAGGCTCGTTGTTGCCTGATCCTAGGCCTTATCGTGCTCTTGTCGGGAGTCTGCTATACTTGACTATTACAAGGCCTGATATTGCATTCTCAGTTGGTCTCGTTAGTCGGTTCATGCAAGAACCGAGGAAGCCTCACTTAGAGGCTGCAAAGAAGATTTTGAAGTATATTAATACTACTCTTGATATGGGTCTATTTTACAAGAGTAGTTCAAGCTTTACTCTCTTTGGTTTTACGGATGCTGACTTTGGTGGAGATTTGGATGACAAAAGATCTACTTCAGGTTATGTTTTTCTCTGTGGCGACACAAGCATTTCTTGGTGCAGCAAGAAGCAGGGTTCAGTGTCATTATCGACAACCGAAGCGGAATACAAGGCATCTGCACTTGCTGTTCAAGAATGCGTATGGCTTCGAAGACTCCTCGAAGATCTGAACAAGATGATCAACCAATCGGTTCCTCTATTTGGAGATAATCAAAGTGCTATCAAACTAGCAAATAACCCAGTGTTTCATGCAAGGACCAAGCACATTGAGATCGAGCATCATTTCATCCGGGAGAAGGTGCTCGATGGGACGATCGAG
>CM071864.1:39452714-39466850 GCA_036759665.1 Gynandropsis gynandra | reverse complement strand
AATGTATGCTTATATCATTTTAAATTAAATGTTTTTGTAATAATTTTTTTTTGTTTTTGAAAAGGAACCGGAGAATATGAAACTCAATGCAATAATCAACTTGACGTGAGTATGCAAATGCTCCAATGAATAGAGTCGAGAATTAATCACCTTGAAGAAGAACAAAGACAACGCAAACATGATGCACCAAGTATTTGCGAAAACGACATGAAAGATGCAAAACAATTAGATGCTGATCCTAAGTGTCATGAAGGTCGAGCACAACCTCAACCCAATCTTGAGGAAGAGGACAAAGAGGTACCTCGACGATCAAGGCGACACCACATCATCCATTAGGATGAAGACTCAGACAAAAAACCACCTCATAGATGTTAAAACCACCTACTTTTGCTGGACGTGTTGACTCGGAAGCCTGTCTCAATTGGAAAAGGCATATGGATAATATTTTTTATTATTCCATGTACATAGAGCACAAAACATTACAATACACAACGACAAAATTTACGATTCTGCTATCAATTTGTGGGAATGTGAGGTGAGCATTCGACATCATACATGTCTTAAACAAGTCGATATATGGAGGGAAATAAAATCTCTCATGAATAAGATGTATGTACCACTACGCATCATAGGGATTTACAACGAAGATAAAGAAAATTAACACAAGGAAGAAGTTAAAGAATATGTCGAAGAATTTGAGCATCTTAATAGACTAGAAATTGATGAAGTTTAAGAAACTATAATGGCTTAATTTCTAGATGGTCTAAGCGAACATATTTCTAGAAAGGAAAAAAGAGAAAACTACCATGATTTTCATGATATTTACATTTTTTAATCCAAGTTGAGCAGTAAATTATGGTGAAACAAGCAACAAGGCGAGGCAAGACATAACACATATTGTGTATAGGACAACCATCTAGGATGATGAAGAAACCAAGTATGGATGATCGTTCCAATGGTAAAGTTCCTAAGAGATCAAAGGATGTCAAAGGAGAGGTGACAAAATATTCCTTCTAAGTCTATTATTAATCGGGAACTAATATGCTTTAAGTGCAAGAGAGTAGGAATATGGCACGAGACTCCCCTAACACCCCCCACCCCCCGTCTCATGATCCTCGCCAATTGTAGAGAATATGGATCTTTAAATTAGGAAGGATCAAAAAAATATGAAAGTGACGAAATTGAGTATCTAGAAAGTGGAGAACTACTCGTGACAAGGTGTGTTTTGAGCATGATGATGAACCCTGAAGAGACAGCCCAACGCAAAAAAATCTTCCACACAAAATATCTCATTAAGAATAAGATATGTGGACTCATCTTCGATAGTGGTTCTTGTACTAGCATTGCAAGTGCATATATGGTGAAAAAGAATAGGCTTTTGAACCAAAGAGCATACCTACCTATACAAGCTACAATGGTCAACAATCTAGGGGGATTAAGGTCACCAAACAAGTAATTGTGCCTTTCAACATGGGTAAGTACCACGACGAAATACTTTGCAACGTAGTGTCGATGCAATTAGGACACATCTAATTAGAGTGACCATGGAAATTCGACCACAAGGTAACACATGATGGTAGGATGAACTACTATTATTTCGTTCTTAGTAAAAGAAAGGTAACACTAGCATCCCTTAATCCTTAAAAAATACATAATATGCATGTGAAATTGAACCGTGAGGAAAAACCTAACTTATATATTAAATCCAATTCTATTTGTAAGGCTCTAAGCAATCAAAATGCGGTGTTACCAATGGTCTATAAAGATGTTTTTGATAGGCCAATGTACAATAAAGTATTCCCCAAAGATCACTAACATCTTGGAGAAGTATCACGATTTGTTTCCGATGAGATATCTACTAGACTACAACCAATACGAGGTATTGAACACCAAATTGACCTCATCTTGGGATCACCGTTGCCAAATCAACCAACATACCGCATTAACCTTGTAGAGACAAAAGAAATACAACTAAAAGTACAAGATAATGGAAAAAGGCTACATTCGAGAAACCTGAGTATATGGACCATTCTCATACTTCATGTACTGAAGAATGATGGGACTTGGAGGATGTGTGTCGACTGTCAGGTCATCAACAACATCACGTCAAATATCCACATCCCATGCTATGGTTCGAAGACATGATTGATGAGTTGAGTGGGGGGAACTATCTTTTCAGATATTGATATCAAGAGCGGATATAATCACGTATGCATGCGAGAAAGCGATGGATGGAAGACAACCTTCACAAGGCTGTACGAATGGATCCTCATGCCTTTTGGACTTTCCTACGCCGCTAGCACATTCATGAGGTTCATGAACCATGTTCTAAGAGACCACATTAGTAAATTAATCATTTTTTACTTTTATGATATTCTTATTTGCAATAAATGTCTTAGTGAATATATATTACATCTTAAGTAAGTTTTAGAAAAAATAGAACTACGAATTATAAACTTTAATCTAACAACTTAACGAATTTTTTTTCATTAAAAAAAACTAATGTATTTTTTAGTTTCTATAATCTAATAGAATTATATATATATATAAGTTACTTTTGAAGAAAATTGATAGAGAGGTTGGCAATTATGTTGTAAAAATTAACTAGTTTCAACTAACACTCTATTAAAATGAAACTATCATTTTTGTGATATAAAAATATTCAAGATTTTCATCATCAATTGTTTAAATATGATAATCATTTTGGTGAATATATTGGAAACTCGAATTATAATTTCTGTATGTTTAGACATTAGAAAGTTTGATTTTTCAGATCCTTAATTTTCTATTAAATATCACATTGAAAATGGATTCATGGATTCTCAGTTTGAAAAAATATTTTTTATCTTTCAGTATCGTGTGCATCATAACACAATCCACTAGACATATATATTCATCATTACTATTTGATTGAAATATATTTTATTTTAATTTAATCTGATAAAGATATTAATGAACTTGAGCATACAAATTCAAAATTTGCATATAATTTATAAATATTTTAAATTATTACAATAAAACACTTCCTAATATACATAAAAAAACTGAACGAAAATTATATTCGAAAATAAGGTAACAAGCTCAAATCCGCGATGTCAAAATGCATTTCACCCTTGTCGTCATCAAGGAAATCACCGAGATTATCTGAAACATAACTCGATTGAATGTCTTCATCTATTTGTGACTACTAGTATTATTCAACAAATTATCTTGGCATATCACATACTTGAAACCAAGTCCATTCATATTGCATTGATAACATATGGTCTCTTTTCGATTTTTAGTCAAATTTTCTTGTCCACTATTTCGATAATGTTTCCTCTTATTACCTTCATGATGGAAATTATTTGGTGTATTACCTCGGCCTCATCCTCTACCATGACCATGAACGCGACCATATCTACTGCCTCGACCTCGACCTCAACCAGGCATATATCCATATTCACAACCATGCCAATGGTTATAAGTCGCAATCATTTCAGAAAACGGTGCAAACCAGTAGGACAAACATGATGTTTTTTCAGAAAAAATATAGTTTTGTTGTTGTTTAACAAAAAGAAGCTGTAACAAATTGCGATATATTTTGAAATCATTTGCTTGGTATTATTATGGTAAAATGACATTATCATCATGAAATGTTGTAAGTGTTTTCTCTAACATAATATAATCAATTATCTTACATTCGAGATACTTAACATCGTAGAACGATACTCATCCACCCATTTATAATCTTGGAACATCATATATTTTTTGTCGTCAGAAAAACCACGTATTTTTAAGAATTATTTTCTTTAACAATCTAACAATGATTTCTTGCGCATTTTAATATCAAAAGCTCATGTCCTATAAATTTTTTATAACACATCAAATATTATAATTTTAAGGCTCGTCACATTGGACAAGAACATATGTTATTTATAAAGAAAAATAAAAAAAATATATGTCATGACATTAAAACAAATTTAGAGAAATGAAATAATCTTTCAATAAAATAAACTAGACCTTCTATATTATGAATAATTTATTTTAAGTGATTAGTCCATTCGACATTAAAATAATAATAGCACAACATAAATAATTATTTTAAGTGATTATTCCATTCGACATTAAAATAATAATAACATAACATATTCGTCATTCAAATAGTTAAAATAGCATTTAGCAAACAAAATTTGGATGTCAAAACTATTCTTGTAGAAATGATAAACAAAAGATAAATATTATCAAATGTCTATAAAAGATTTAAATTGACTTCGAGCAAAAAGCAAAACCAAATTCGATTGAAATCAAAATCATAAAGGATTTAAATTTAAAATAGTATATACTAATTATAATACACATTTTTTTTATAAATTGATTAAGGCGTGGTGCAAGTATATATATATATATATAAAATTTTATAATAATAACAAGTTATTTATTTATTGCCTTTGGAGCCTCATGGCTGTGGTTGTTGAGTCAATTAAAACTACAAGGGGCAAATATGACAGTGGTGAGGATCTGCCAAAGATATTCAAGAAATGAATCCTTTGCTTTTAAGGCTTTCAACACCCTCCTTGATGATTTCATCCATTGAGGTGAACTCTAACCCCAAATCTATCAGCTTCTTTGAAGCGTTCTTAGCCCTTGCGAGTCCCGGTTGAGTGTCTCGTGGTAATCTATCAACAGAAAAAAAACAACGTAAATATTATGAACCTCAACATGCTTCTAGATCTCCCTCACTCGTGATTCAATGACTCTTTATCCGGACTTACATGGGGACATTGTAGTGAGGATAGAGCTCAGCAACTTTGGCTACGAAATCTCCGTAGTGAGATATAGCCTCAACGCATAAGTGTCTGCCTTTGGCTGATGGGTTTTCATACACAAGAATGTGAGCCAAAGCCACATCTTTGAAATGGACTGACCCCATGAAGAAGTTCTCATATGTCTCCGTGCACCCTGCAGCCAAGAAACGTAAGAGATTTTTCAGGAAGACTGAACGTCTCGCAACAATAATGCTTAAAGTTGTTGATCCGATGACAAGTCTCAAGTCAGGAAGGACTTGAATAAAGAATACAATTATCACTTGGCTGATGAAATATAGCCATCTCCTCCTAAATCATATATCCACCATATAAAAAAGATAATATTCGAATAAACTTAACAAAAAATAAAAAAACATTAGCATAAATTAAATGTCATTGGGTATGAACTAAGCTATTCCATTAGACAAGCTTTGTCATTCAATCAAAGATCTCAGGCAGAAAATAAAAGTGTCAAACTTTCAACTGAAACAGCTCATAAAGCTAGAACAGAAACAATGAGTGAGGAATAGAACGGAAATATACATAGTTCGATATCAAAGGTTACCTTCAAGAAGGCGTAGAAGCATCACCATACTAGCGTTAAGCGTGGGGGGAATGACAGGTCCCATGACCGTTCCTGGATTCACCACCACAACGTCTAAACCATTCTGCTCGGCGAATTCCCAAGCCACCTTCTCAGCCAGAGTCTTAGAGAGCGGATACCACAACTATCGACAATCACAAATAACAAGTCACCGATATAAAATGTAACTTATGCAAACCAAATGAGAAAATCTTCACACAACCATCTAAACGGCATGTTACCCATTTTCTTATATCTATGACTAACCATAGAACGCAAATTTTTACAATGACAATTGAAATCAAGCCTTAGATGCACTAAATGATGCACATACCCCATTTTGCTTACAGAAGTCCTCATCTGCCCAGCATTCCTCGTCCTTGATCTTATCAGCAGGCCATTTGGGGCTCGGAGTTATGGCCGAAATGGATGACGTCACCACAACCCTCCTGACGCCGGCTTCTTTTGCCGCCATTAGCACATTCATCGTTCCCTTAATAGCCGGATCCAGCAATTGCTCCTGATTTTTTACAGCTTCAGCAAATCACTATCCATTAATTTAAAGCAGCGATAATCACAGAGTTAGAACCTGTGGGTCATGAACTTCGTCGACGATGCAAGGGGATGCGAGGTGGAAGACGCCGGAGCAGCCATTGATGGCGGAGTAAACGGTGTCGTATTGGAGGAGGTCCATCTGGAAGAGTTGGAGGCGCGTGTCTGCACCTTCCAGGGCTTCCAGGTGCTTTGACTCTTTCTCGTCCTCTGAAACAAAAAACCCCGAGAAGAACAACAGATGCATTAATGGCCATGAGGAAGCCGAATCGAAGAGATTTTTATCGCCAGAAAAAATGTAAAAGAATAGGGACAATATTTACGGAGATTTTTCACGGTGGCATGGACGGAGTAGCCACGGCGGAGGGCGACAATGTAATCGAATTTGCGAAGCTGACAAAATCAATCTACCGGTAAAGAAAAGAGAAAATGACGCACACAACTTGTCGTTCTTCCATAGCCATGGATCTCTCACTCTCTCTTTCACTCTCCTCTCCTCTCCTGTGAGATTTTACTGTCTCAACCCAATCTCGTTGAATATATGAGTCCAGACCAGATTACGGACTAATTGCGGGCCTCGATGATTTTTTCACCGATCATGGCCGAGATAAAAATTGATTGGTTGAAATGTAGTAGTTAAAAATAAAAATGGATTAGCTAATTGCAATTGCAGCTTAATGCGTTATGATTAAAATTTGATAGGAATTAAAAAAACTATTATATATATGCCATAATATTAAAAATATTTATTGGATTTCACGTCTACCTCGTAAAAATAATTATTAATTTTCGGACGTGAAAAACATACGTCTACAGTTTTTCGACGTGCAAACCTGTTTCAAAGTTTAGAGCAACGAATACGAATTGATTTCGAATTTGAGAGGAATCGATTTGAAATTGACAAGAAGAAAAATTCAAGTTGAGGCCAAGAAAATGGCTAGAATCAGCAGTGAAGAAGATAGTACGAATCAATCTTCAATGTCGCCAATAAGTGTACGTAGATCGATTTCTAGAGTTTTACAAGCTATCGAGTCGCAAAATTTTTTATTGATTGAAAAGGATGTGAGTGTCAATGAGTCGGTTGAGTCTTAGTGAGTCACAAGAGTTGCATGACCATCTTCGGTTCAAGCGACTCATTGGGTCTCAATGGTCGCAATGGTCGCTTGAGTGTCATTGAGTCGCAAGGGTCGTTTGAGTCGCATGGGTCGCTTGTGTCATTAAATTGCAAGTGTCGTTTGAGTCACATGGGTTGCTTGAGTCGCATCGGTCGCTTGAGTCGCATGGATCAATTAAGTCGCATCGGTCGCTTGAGTTTCATGGGTCAATTGAGTCGCATGGGTCGCTTGAGTCGATAGAAGTCTAATGTATTCTTAATTGGTCATTTTGCAGGTGCTATCAAAGTCGAAGTTTGTGTATGAATTCAAGCACATAGACAGAATGCCAAAGATCACCACCAAGTGTTATCCTCACGAGACAATAACGAAACTGAGAGGAATCTTAGATGAATATGAGTTGCATTACTTCGAGAAGGAGTCACAATTTCAACATTTATTCAATTTCCAATGTTCCACATTGACGAAGGTTCAAATGTCTATCATACTAAATCACTCTGTGATTGTACGAGACAAGAAGGAGTTGTAGTTCGTCTTAAACGGTATTCTCATCCGGTACTCTATAGTGGAGCACGCACTAATTTCCGAATTGAAATGCGGACCATATTCCAAAGGATGAGAGTCCAAAAGGGATTATATATTCAGGCCGAAGAATTTCGGCCGTGGAAAGGTGACCCTTGCACAAGTCAGTGAAAAGCTTGTGAAGGCAAAGAATTCCGACGGCTAGACGAGGTTGGCAACTTTGATATTGTTGGCACAAGTTATGGCTCAAAGCCTTCATCAGACAACTTTATCAACCATGATCTCATTGACATCGTTGATGACTTGGAATTTTGTGAAGGCTTTCCATAGGGACTTTACACATTCGAGAAGATTGTGGATACTTGCCGCAAGCACGTTAGCGGTTAATCACCGAAAGCAAAATGGTATTGTGACGATTTCATGATCCCACTAATGGTAAGTTCTATATTATTCGAATAACGTGAATGTTTCGTACTTTTTTGCATTCTTATCATTTTGTTTTAATGTATCAGTTACTTCCATTCGAAACCATCCTTAGTTTGGACGGAAAAGAATGGTTAATTGATGTTATGGATGCGGATCCATCATACCCAAGAATGTGCAAGAAGAGGGTTAAATCAAATTTTAAACCGAAGTATGTAGACGTTATAAGACAGATCGGAGATTCTAAGGTAACGATTACACAAGGGTCAAAAGGGTAACAAGGGTCACAAAGAGTCATAATGGTTATTTTTTGTTTTTACAGGATATTCGAAGTATTCTTCGTGCTAAACATAAGAGGAAGCTTTACTTTTTGATATGGAGGATTACTAGGGATGCTAGGATCCCGATGTTCAGATATGGATGGAACATCTTTGTAGAAATTCGAAGGGTATTTTTTGGGAGGACATCCGTAAGTAAGAATTGCTAACACGAAAAGCAGCTCTTGGTGATCAAAAGAAAGGGAAAGAAAAAGGGGACTAAGAGGAAAAAGAGCGTGGGTGAAAAAAACAATTGAGGTTGTAGATGTTTGACCCATATCTGAAGATGACGAAGACAAAGGATGGGTAGGTGTTGCTAAAGCTGATGAAGAAAGAGAAGGTGATGTTGAAGCTGAAGTTGAAAAAGAATGTGATGATGAAGCTGAAGTTTAAGGAAAAGAACTTGCAGTCCCTCTGACACTGGAGTAGAAATTAATAAAGGAAGTAAAGAAGTCAGAGAGACGAATCATCAACTTTGTAAAAGACCTTCTAAGGGATGTCGGGTTTCATTTACCTAATCTAAAATCAAAGGCGGTAAATCCCAAAGGTGTTGAAAAGGAAAAATTAAAGTCTACCGAGAAATATGCGAGGACTTGAAACCAATATTCCGACACTACGAGAGATGATGGTTTGAATTCCTTTGACGTCTATATCCATTGTCAAGAAAAGAGCCAAGCGAAGAGTCGGTTGAGTCATACTCTAAAAACGACTCTCGAGATGGCTTAGAAGAGGATTTGGCAAACATTTCGAGATTAGTTGAAAATCTCACATCTGCCACCAGCATTCCTCTAATTGAATACATTTATGGAAAGGTTACTGCAATCGTTGCTTGTGATGAAGTTCCACCAAGTAAGTAATATTTAGTTAAAAATGTCATTTGAGTCAATTTCCAGCGAGAGTCGGCATGTATCACAATGGTCATATGGATCGCAAGAGTCGCATGGGTCGCAAGAGTCGCATAAGTCGCAGGGTCGCATAAGTTGCACGGTCACAAGAGTCGCATAGGTAGCAAGAGTCGCATGGGTCGCATGGGTTGCATATGTCTCATGGGTCGCAAGGGTCACATCAATGTAACGAACAATGAGTCTAATAAATGAAGTAATTTTATGCAAATGCTCCACTGGGTCGTGTCGAAGAAGTCGCCGATGAGGAGGTTTCTGCCGAGGATACTCCAGTGGGTCCTGTCGAAGAGGTCGCCGCTAAGGAGGTTCATGTCGAGTATACTCAAGTGCATCTGTGGAAGAGATCGTCGCTGAGGAGGTTCTTGCCGAGGATACTCCAGTGGGTCCTGTCGAAGAAGTCGTCGACGAGGAGGTTGCTGCCGAGAATAACCAGTGGGTCTTGTCCAAAAGGTCGCCGTTAAGGAGGTTCCTGCCGAGTATACTCCAGTGGGTCCTTTGGAAAAGGTCGCCGCTGAGGAGGTTCCTATCTAGGATACTCTAGTGGGTCCTATCGAAGAAGTCGTGGATGAGGAGGTTCTTGTCGAGGATACTCTAGTGGGTCCTATCAAAGAGGTCGCCACTAAGGAGGTTCCTGAGGAGTATACTCTAGTGGGTCCTATGGAAGAGGTCATCGTTAAGGAGGTTCCTATCGAGGATACTCAAGTGGGTCCTGTCAAAGAGGTCACCGTTGATGTTGGTTTTGACGGAACTCCAGAAGTTATTGTCATAGATGTCGAAGTACCACCAAGTAAGTAGGGTCATTTGAGTCACAAAGTTCGCATTGGTCGCATGGGTCACAAAAGGTCGCATTATTCGCATTGGTCGCATGGGTTACAAAAGGTCGCATTAGTCGCATGGGTCACAAAATGTCGCATTAGTCGCATAGGTTGCATGGGTCACAAAAGGTTGCATTAGTCGCATGGGTCGCATGGGTCGCTATTTTCCAATGGTCGTATGGGTTGCATGGTCGCATGGGTAACAAAAGGTCATATGGGTCAGATGGTCGTAGGGTCGCAGGGTTGCATTTGTCGCATGGGTCGCATGAGTTTAATGAAGTAAATTTTTGTAGATGCTGGACCTTTATCAAAGGAGTCTAAACCATATGTTGAACCTCTGTTGGTAACTAAACGGATTTTAAGCCCACAGAAGGCAAGAACGAAGCCATATGTTGAACCTCTGCTGGCGAAAAGAGCAAAAACAGGGCGGGGAGAGGGCGAGGGAAAGCTATTGATGCAGAACCCATAGAAAATGTAGTTCAAGAATCCGTAAAAAAGGTGGTTCAAGAACCTGTAACAAAGGTGGTTCAAGAACCTGCAGGGAATCAACATTTTGTGTGGCAGCCCAAGAGATTAGAAGAGGGCGGGATAACCCGAGAGCCTACCTTCATTAATGCTAGTGGTGTAAGATTGATTTCTCTATATATGTTTATGATGAGACCTCACCAAGAGCGTTGGTGGAAATGTGATCTAGATTGTTCCCGGGGGCCAAAGTTTTGCGAGATCATATTAAAGCCCAGCGTATGGCATTAAGATGATGTAAGTTTTTTAACGCTTAGTCACAAAGGTGATTTTATGTCATATATATTCATGTGTGTTATTTTTTTTGCAGCAATTGGATGAAGCGTTGTTGGAGCTGTATGAACACATTCTCCTACATATATCGGAATTATTACCTTTGTCCTGTTTTTTTTCATGCAGACGCTCACGTTGTGGATGTACGAGGATATGGAAAAATTACCGGAAATTCTTAGTGATTTTTTGGATGGCAAGTATCCATTCAGAAGTAAGTACAAACCAGTGAATCACTACGATGGCTTTATCTCGATTCTAAACATTCTATTGTTGGAAAGTCGATATATACCTCTTGATTAGGTAGCTATCAAAGCGGATTAATGCATCACGGTATACAACTTCCACAGGAGTCTGAAGAAAACGCATATCATTCTGTTGATTGAGAAGATAAGCAAAGCTATCTCCAAGATGCTCATTCTCGGAGGGTTTCGTCCTTTGGCTTCTGGAGAGGATGAATGGAAGTACGAGTATTATGAAGTTCTATCACAGAACAAAAGCTCATGTGACTATAGTGTTTACGCCTTCAAATTCTTAGAAGTCGGTGTAGTGAAAAGACGTCAGACTTTTCCCTTCATTTGCAATGATAATGTTGCTTTCATGCGTGAGAAGATGGCTGCTGATATATTTGGGAATGGAAGATGTATCCCTCCACCTCGAGAGTAACTTGATACATTATTATTTTTTTAGGAATGGAAGATGTAAATAACTTTATACATTATTATTTTTTAAAAATTTATTCGTATTATTTGTAAAATAATTTGATTTGAGTCATAAGAAATTATGAATAAAAATTGAATAAATAACCGAAGTTACATAATAAATGACCGAAGTCACAGAATAAATGTCGTGACATCACCCAAGTTACACCGGTAGAAATGAATAAAAATCGAATAAATAACCGAAGATATATATGATGAATCAGTTTGAGGTCACTTAACAATGCATCTACGACCACATTTGAACGAGTGACTATTACCGTGAAATTCCTCTGAGCAGAAGAAGATGACCCTTCTTCGGCATATGATGATCATATAGATGATGCATATTGTAAATTACACATATCATCTCCAAAACCGGTGACGTGAAAAACCATATCACCTTCGTGATAGAATACTACAAAATCCCGAATACGAAAAATCATGGTCGTTGGAGAAATCTTTCCATTTATCAGTGATTATGGAGTCATCTAACTTGACTTCCCATGTTTTTTTAAACACATTCGATTTAAGCGTTGTCGTGTTGTTGGCCCTTGTTTTCCTGTAAATATACTCATCGAAGAAGTTCGTCGAAATATCTTGTGATGAAAATTGAAAACAAAGTCGAATAAGTAAATTCTCTATATGTAACATACCCACAGAGAGAGAGATGGAGGAGATTACAAGGTAGTTCTCCAGAAAGCTCAGAAGAATGATTTGGACGAAATGAGGGAAATATGGTATTTTTGAAAAAATGGGTGGGAGATGATGAGAGTTAGAGAGAGTGTGTCGTTATTAGAAAAAGTATGGGTGTAAGATGATGAGAGTTAGAGAGAGAGTGTGTTATTATTCGAAAAAAGGAAACGACTAGAATTCGAAAAGACATGACCCTGACATCGAATCGACATCAGATAGAACTCGAAAAGACATGACCACACCGTTATGTTTTTTCAAATTTTGGTGAAACTTTCGGCGGGAATTTTGGTGAAAATAATACATTTACAATGCCAAACTAATTTCTGGATCGCACTGGTCGCATAACAAAATAATACCTTTACAACGTCGCATGATCCCATCGGTCGCATGGTGAAAATACATTTACAGTGTTGCATGGTTCGCTTGGTCGCATAGTACACATGGGTCGCATGGGTCACTTGGTTGCATGGTCACATGGGATGCATGGGTCGCTTGGTCGCATGGGTCGCTTTGTCGCATGGTCGCTTGGTCGCATGGGCATATTTTCAAAGTCACCAAAATACAACTGAAATCAAACTATGTTTTAGCTAGGCCCTAGTTGAGGGACAAATTGAATCATAGGTGTTGCTCCATTGGAGACCAGTTCGACTTTGAGAGAACAACCCTCGTTCAGTCAATTTTTGTGACAAAAATTTCTCCAACCCCCTCTGGTGCTAGCGCCACCATGTTTCACGGGCCTTAAATCTGCCGACCACGTCCTTTTGAAATCGATTATCAACAGTATCTTACATTGTCGACCGCAAAGACCGCTTGACCTCGCAAATCCTATCAGAAGTGTCTGCGACATCACCCGAGTTACATAAGTCAAAATAAATAAAAATCGAATAAATAACTGAAGTGATATATGATGAATCGGTTTGATGTCACTTACCAATGCATCGGTTTGATGTCACTTAGGAATGCATCTAACGTGAAAAACCATGTAATCTTCGTGACGGAAAACTACGAAATCCCCAATGCAAAATTCATGATCATTGGAGAAATATTTCCATCCATTGTGAATCTGGAGCCATCCAACTTGACTTCCCAATTTTTGTTAGACACATTCGATTTAAGTGTTGTCGTGTTGTTGTCCCTCATTTTCCCGTAAATATGCTCATCGAAGAAGATCTTCAGAAAGTCATGTAACAAAAAATGAAAAACAAAGTCAAATATGTACATTATTTACATGTAACATATCGAAAGATAGACAAACGAAAGAGATTACAAGGTAGTTCTCTAGATAGCTCGGAAGAATGGATTGGGCGAAATAAGGGAAATATGGCATTTTCGAAAAAATGGGTGGAAGATTATGAGAGTTAGAGAGAGTGTATCGTTATTCGAAAAAAGATGGGTGGCAGATGATGAGAGTTAGAGAGAGAGTTTGTCGTTGTTAAAAAAAAAAAGAAACGTCAGGAATTCGAAAAGACATGACCTTGACATGGAATCGAGGTTAGATGATTTTCTAAAAACATGACCACACAGTTATGTTTTTTCAAATTTTGGTGAAACGTTCGACAAGAATTTTGGTGAAAAAAATGCAGTTACAACGTCAAACTAATTTATGGGTCGCATGGTGAAAATAATACATTTACAATGTCACATGGGTCTCTTGGTCACATGGGTCGCATGGTGAAAATACATTTTCAGCATCGCATGAGTCGCATGGGTCGCATATATGGACTTATAGATGCAAACTCGACGAATTTACAGTTTATAATGATAAAAGGACAAAAACCAAACAAACAATACATTTACAATGTCAAAGTCATTAATGCCAATTGAGGAATGATAACACGTAATCCGTAGTAGTTTTTATGTCATTCTTAGGTCTAGTTTTAGGTAGATTTATTAGATTTCATTCATTTATCGAGTCTATTCGAGGATTTAATCTACAT
>CM071864.1:39432259-39447850 GCA_036759665.1 Gynandropsis gynandra | reverse complement strand
ACTCGGGATTGGAAGCTATACAAGGAGCACACGATCCGACTCTTATTTTTTCCCGTTATTTTGTTTGCAGATATCCTCTTAGGTTTTGAACACCGGGACGGTGTCTCATTTAATTCTGGGGGGAGTACTCGTCGAGTATTGTCATGTGATTAGGATTGGATTATTAAGGTTAGATTTTGAGTTTTGTTTTTAGGAATATACGGATGGATACCTAGCATGAATTGTCGAGGTTTAGTCATTATTGTGCGACTTTGTCGAATCGTGAACAATAGTCTAGGTTTGCTTAGAAGATTTCTTGATCCGATTAGTTGAAGTAATTGTGCTTGAAACCATGACTTATAGTTACATTTACCTCCTAGGTTCAAGTACCAAGTATTATATCTCCGTATATACCGCTTAATCGATGCTTGTTTGATAGATTTTTCGCGTTCATTAGACTCCACACGCTTATACTCCGCTGTCAATTTTTTCGCCTTGGATAAGTCTTAACTATTTTAAGTTTTCATTGACATGAGTACATCGAGATCGATGGTTCGGGTCTAAGTGGTGGGTTGAGGCGCTATTCTACGTCCTAAGGGTTAGAGTTATGCGTATTCTTCATAGAAAAAAGAGAAGTAAAAAATCAGAAAAAAATAAGCTTTAATGACGCATCTCTTCACTCCTCTAAGGCCGCGCGACCTTATGAGTGTGCCATAGGCAGCCTGGGTCTAAGTAGAAAGCCACCCTCTTCGACTTCGACGTCCTAGGAACAAAGCGTGGAATTAAAAAAAAAGAGAGAAAAGAAAAAAAACAAAAAAAAAAGAATAAGAACGAGAATATGAGCTTAATGATATCGCAAGCTTAGGAGAGTTGGTATGGAAATCGCTTGGACGTTGTTTAGGAGTATGGATTACACTTAGGTCATTGGTAGGATTGCATGGTTCGAGACTTTCGGTTGATAGAAGTCTGAACTTGGTACGCTTAGGCTTGTGTTCATGTGACGCATTGTTATGTATGATGGCTAATCCTTTGATGTATTTGTGTTAGTATCCATTGTTGTTTAGCTCTTCTAGTACTCGACTCTAGGTTCGCTCGAGGACGAGCAAAAGGTTAAGTCTGGGGGAGTTTGATAACACGTAATCCGTAATAGTTTTTATGTCATTCTTAGGTCTAGTTTTAGGTAGATTTATTAGATTTCATTCATTTATCGAGCTTATTCGAGGATTTCATCTACATTTCGTGTTTTGTGTAGGAAACGAAGACATGAAGAGAAACACGAGAGATTATGGCAATTTAACCCCGAAAACGTAGTTGAGTGACAAGGTTCAACTTGTGCAAGGCCATGGATTGAAGTGAACATGTGTGCCCGCTCGGGTGCTTTTGGTGTGCCCGCTCGGGCTAATTCATACCAAGAAATCACCATAGGTGTGTGCCCGCTCGGGCTGTGGACTTACACAATCGGGCATGAGTGCCCGCTCGGGCCAAAATGAAGCAAATGGTCGGGTACAAGGCTTGCACGAGCGGGTAAAGGCTTTGCCCGCTCGGGCCCTTGTATTTCTTAACAAATTCCCAAGATTTCTAACAACCAAAATCAGATCTATTTAAAGGGGATTCGAACCCAATTGAGAGGGGGGGACTCAAGGACAATTCAGTGCCATTAGAGACACACTTGGAAGGATCGAGAAGGACGGATCTACGGATCCGAAGCATGGAGGATCTATTGAAGACATTGGTTGATGAATAGGGAGCACTCTCTTTCTCTATCTATGTTGAATTTAGATTTCTTTTGTGTTTTGTTTCCTGAGTTCATGTTCAAGTAGATCTATTGCCATAGGTTAGAGAGTATTGCCAACATGTAGAGAAGTCTTGTGCTTAATGAATGGTGGATCTTAATGCTTTCATACTTGTACGCCACTCGTTATGAATGAATTCGGTATTTTATCATGTTTTCAGATCTTATGGTTGTTCTTAATGCTTTCATTACCTGTACGCCACTTGAATGAATGATGTTAGGAGTCTAATAAACCAACGCCAGGGCATTAGACTTTGGAACTTAGCCATGATTTAGGGTTTAATCGGTTTAGAATCTACGCCAGGTCAATCGGTTAAATCTAGGGATTAGGATAGCGGTCGTAATGCGTCTATCCATGTAAGATGCGCAATGGATACATTGGTATATGCATGCTAGATAGTGGACAAGTCTACGGCAGTCAGTTCCTATAGGAGAGCTTGAATTCCTTGAACTCGTGATAGTATCTAAGACCAATTATCTCGTTAGAACTTTGTTACATCGTTGTGCAACTCTTGATACCTATGGTGATTTGTCGCTGAGTCATTCCCATCTTAGGTTTAGTTTGCATTTGCATTTGCATTCCTTCTATCATTAGATTCATCACGTCTTATTCATTAGTTTAATAGCTTATAAGTCGCATCAATTCCTTGTGTTCGACCCTAGTTGCTACACGATCCGTATCCTTGCGGAAGCGTTAGTCTAGGTAATTTATTACTTGAGTCTACGCACATCAAGGAACGCATGGGTTGCATAGGTCGCTTGGTCGCATATATGGATCTATAGATGTGAACTCAACGAATTTATGGATTTAGACATTTACAATGTCAATCAATGGTTAAAACGGATTATGACCCATGTCTCCCAAGTTGTGTAGAACGAATGCCTGTGTTTCAAAAATGATAGTAGTGTTTTAAGAACCCATCGGATGAGTTTTAGAAAATTTCAAAAACTACATTTAACATTTTGTTCAAATGTTGATATGATTGCTATTATTGTCTACATTGATTCTAAATTAGACATATACAACTCAAATATTGATAATGGAATTTAAAAAAGAAACACATGGATCGCATCGGTCGCATATATGGATCACTAGATGCGAAGTCGACGAATTTATGGATTTATAATGATAAAAGGACAATAGCCAATAAAAAAAATACATTTACAATGTCAAACAAATTAATGCCAATTGAGGGTCGCCTGGGTCACATATATGGATTAATAGATGCTTACTCGACGAATTTATAGATTAAAAAGGATAAAAGGGCAAAACCAATCGAAACAATACATTTGCAATGTCAAATTAATTAATGCCACTTGATGGTCGGATGGATCGCTTGGTCGCATATAATGATCAATAGATTCGAACTCGACAAATTTATGGATTTATATGGATTTAAATGACAAAACCAATTAAAACAATACATTTACAACGTCAAACTAATTAATGCCAACTGAGGGGCGCATAGGTTGCATGGGTTGCTTGGTCGCATATATGGATCTATAGATGCGAACTCGACGAATTTATGGATTTATAAGGATTAAATGATAAAAACCAATCAAAATAGTACATTTACAACGTCAATCAATGGTTAATATATATTATGACCTATATGTCCCTAGTTGTGTAGAACAGATGCATGTGTTTCAAAAGGGATAGTAATATCGATATTATATACATATACAGTGATTCTAAATTAGACATATACAACTCAAATATATTGATAACGGATCGCATAGGTCGCTTGATCGCATATATGGATCAATAGATGCTAACTCGACGAATTTATGGACTAAAAAGGATAAAAACACATCAAAAGAGTACATTTACAAAGTCAAACTAATTAAATTCCAACTGAGGGTCGCGTAGGTCAAATGGATCACTTGGTCAATCAATGGTTACAAAGGATTATGATTCATGTGTTCAAGTATTATAGAACAAATGTTTGTGTTTCAAAAGTAATAGTTATCTCCTGCCATGTTCTCCGTCTTCCAGTCTTCTGCTTTTTTCTTGTTTGGTATTGCTGTGTCGAGTTATCTCCTGGCATGTACTTGGTCTTCCAGTCACATTTCAAGAGTGACCCAACACCGTCACCAAATTCCCTCATAACTCATCAGTGACTGCATGGAGACCGAGTCTACCGATTACTAAACCTTGAGTAACACATAGACAGTACGATGCCCTGCGTCCACCATGTCACCTTCTTCATGAAGGTCACAAAGGTCAAAAATATTTTTCATATAGTTTGGTTTTAGATACGCAGACTAAGAGAAGAGACGTAGACGTTAACTTATAGACATGGGTCGGAAGAGTCACATGGACCGGAAGAGACACATAGGTCAGAAGACAGGAGTCTCACAATGAAACGACAAGTCACATGGGTCGGAGGGCTCATATGGGTTGGAAGATAGGATTTTGACATTGAAATGACGAGTCACAATAGTCATATGGGTCACATGAGTCGCATGGGTCGCATGAGTCACATGGGTCGTATGGGTCGTATGGGTCATATGGGTCGCATGAGTCACATGGGTCACAAGAGACACATGGGTCAGAACAGTCACATGGGTCGGACGATAGGTGTCTGACAGCAAAACAACAAATCACATGGATTGAAAGGGTCACATGGGTCGAAAGACATGAGTCTGACATAGAAACGACGAGTCACAATAATCACATGGGTCGCATGAGTCGCATGGGTCGCATGAGTCACATGGGTCACATGGGTCGCATAAGTCACATGGGTCACATGGTCGCATGAGTCACATGGTTCACAAGAGTCACATGGGTCACAAGAGTCACAAGGGTCGGAAGACATGAGTCTAACAGCGAAACGACAAGTCACATAGGTTGGAAGGGTCACATGGGTCGGAAGGGTCACATGGGTCGGAAGAGAGCAGTTTGACATCGAAACGACGAGTCATAATAGTCACATGGGTCGCATGAGTCGCATGGGTCACATGAGTCACATGGGTCGCATGAGTCGCACAAGGGTCATATGTGGTCGCATTGGTTCGGATGGGTTTCCATTTAAACGCCGAATCTAATTAATCCAATTGAGGGTCGCACAAGGCTCATATTGGGTTGCATGAGTCGTATGGGTTCCTGTTAAACTTGATTATAATTTAATCCAATTAAAGGTCGACGATTTTATGGATTTCACGTAATTACGAACAACAGATGCAAAAATAAGACATTTTCAATGTTTAAATATTGATTTATTTATAATGATTGACAAAGATCACAAAGGTCTCAAAGTTCACAAACGTTACAAAAAAGGAAAGAAAAAGAAGATTGCAAAAGTTAAAAAAAGCAAAGAAAAAGGTTACATAAGGTCTCCAAGGTCACAAAGGTAAAGAGAGATGTGTGTGACTTAATGCATCTTCAGGTTCACCTCCAACCGTCACCTTAAGCACCGAGGGTACTGAACAATGTCTGAGTTTGTTGATTACCAAGACCTTATGTTATGTAGATACAATACAATTTTCTCCATTCACGTTGTATTAACATGTGTGTAGATGTATAGAGACCAAGTCTGACGATTACCAAGACCTTGAGTAACACATAGACAGCACGATGCCCTGCATCCACCATGTGACCTTCGTGACGAAGGTCAGAAAGGTCACAAAGGTAACAAAGAATTTTCAGAGAATTTAGGGTTGGAGACTTAGACGAAAAGAGAAGAGAGATGAGATTATGTCGATTCAATCTCATCTCAAATGGGTGTGATGGTGAGACTTAGAGAATTTGATGAACCTTTTAATATAGCGATAACAGAGATCGATGGACAAAGAGTGTCGAAAAGACATAAGTCTGACTCGAAACGACGTGTGGCAAGGGTCTTGAGTGTGGCATTCGTAAAAAAAGCGTAGCTATCATTGGAAAAGCCAGGAGTCTGACATCGAAACAAATAGTCGCAAGGGTCACGTGGGTCCCATGAGTCGCAATGGCCACATGGGTCACAAGGGTTGCAAGGGTCGCAATGGCCGCAAGGGTCGCATGGGTCACAAAGGCCGCAAGGGTCGCATGGCTGCAAGGGTCGCATGGGTTACAAAGATCGCAAGGGTTGTAATGTCTGTAAGGGTCGCAAGGGTCGTAATGTCCGTAAGGGTCGCAAGGGTCGCAATGTCCGCAAGGGTCGCATGGGTCGAATTATAATGATGAAAGCCACAAAGTTTTTTTTCAAATAATACAATTAATATAATATTACAAACTAATAATACAAAGAATATAATATTACACACTAACAAACCTATTTTTTTTTTTTTGACGTTGTCGTTGTCTCGGTTGTCATATTCCACACAATGTCAATGATGTTGGCATTTGAACCTGTTTGTCTTGACCAAGATGGGGTTTGTCTCTACAAAGATGGGGTATTTCTCTGAGCCTCACCGGATCCAGGTTAACGATTCTCTTTAGGCCTCCCACTTTGCCTTTTCCAAGCCAGCATAGGAGGTAGAACTGTAACTTCAGAATATTGAGGAGGAATGTTCTAATCACTGCAATCAGGAACCAGATACACGATTTCTTGGTAAGCCAAATGCCATGTCTCCCGAAGGTAGTATGTTGAACATAGTTCTGGTATCTTGTGGCCTTTACCAACCTTATGTGTAGCCGCAATTGCTTGACTGCATGGATACTTATCCACATCAAATATTTTGCAGTCGCACGTTCTTTTTTGATGACTCACTATAAATCTTCTACCCATCTCATTTCTCACCTCATACTCATCCCTCCACTTGTTTAATTCAATAACCTCATATTTGGATGCCTGTCCAAACCGTTCATGTAACATTTTCTCTACATAAGGTGTTAAATTTTTAGAATCATCACCGGTAGTTGCTTCCGACCGGCACATCAAAATCAACTTTATTACTACCACAAAAAATTTCATCAACTACCACATTAATGGCACACCCACCATCTTCTCTTAACCCGCTTGTATGTTCATTATCAGAATTATCTGAATCCAAAATATTTATTGTTTCCGTCGGATTACTCCCAACTCTACTTTTGTTATTTGGACCTAAAATAACACATTCATCATAATCTACAATAGCTCCATTCTCACCTTTTCTAGCAATGGTTCCAAAAGCAAGAATTAGAGGTTCAAATTCCCTCTCAATTTTGATTTCACACTTTACACTTGTCAATTCTATCTCCACGTACAGTAGTGGTCGAATTCCTCTTATGCGATCGAACATTTAACAAATAAGATGCTTGCCATTCATTATATATGTCGGCTTCCTATTTTCACAAATATTGGGCAAATAGTTTAACTTCAACTTCACCATATTTTTTCCCACCATAATCTATGCGCATAACGCATCAATAAGTTGTTGGTATGTTAAACAAACTGGATGAAAATAGAATAATACGCTCTGGTTTTCCTGAACTCTACCAACCCATTCAGATTCTCCATTTAGGTGTTTTCCCATTTACCATCGTACAAAAAATAAATCAGTGTGATTTTCTCATCCCTCGAATCAATTACACCTGTAACAAAAACATAAAAAGAGGGTAAATTCTGTGACCAGTGAAACCGTGCGACTCGATGAGACTCTGTGACCCAGTGTGATCGTACGACTCGATGAGACTCTGTGACCCGCTACGACTGTGCGACTCAATGAGACTCTGTGACCCAGTGCGACCGTGCGAGTCCATGAGACTCTGTGACCTATTGCGACCGTGCAACTTGATGAGACTCTATGACCCACTACGACCGTGCGAATCGATGAGACTCTATGACCCAGTGCGACCGTGCGACCCTTTGACCCCTTTGCAACCCTTGTACCCATGTGACCCTTTGACCCCTTTACGACCCTTGTACCCATGCGACCCTTGTACCCCTATGACCCTTTGACCCCTTTGTGACCTTTGTACCTTTGCGACCCTTGTACCTCTACGACCCTTGTACCCCTTTGCGACCCTTGTACCTCTACAACCCTTGTACTCCTGCAACCTTATACCCATGCGACCCTTGTACCCCTGCGACCCTTTGACCCCTTTGCAACCCTTGTACCTCTAGACCCTTGTACCCCTGTGACCTTTAACCCCTGCGACCCTTTGACCCCTTTGACCCCTCGATGAAACTCTATGACCCAGTGCAACCGTGTGACTCGATGAGACTCTGTGACCCAGTGCGAGCGTGTGACTCGATGAGACTCTGTGACCTAGTGCGACCGTGCGACTCGATGAGACTATGTGACCTAGTGCGACCGTACGACTCGATGAGACTCTGTGATCCAATGCGACCGTGTGAATATGTGATCCACTGCGACCATGTGTTTTAGAATGACTCTGTGACCCAGTGCGACCGTACGACTCGAAGAGACTGTCACTCATTGCGATCATTTGACATTTCAATAAATATGACTCGTTTAGACTACATCACTATAAGAATTGTTTTGTAAAAGGGAGAATCGAATCTATACATATTACTCACTACTCACTCTGGTTATCCAATTCACAAAAGAAACACAAAAAAACATAAGAGAACAAAAACTCACTACACATACCTGGTTTTTCTACGTAACGTGCTTAATTGCAAGCTTCTTTGTTGACAACAAACAATTTCAACCTATTCGTGGTGAATCTCATGCTGATTTTAAGCTACATGTGACAAATTTGATGTCAATTTCAAGCTACTCGCGCCGAATCTGATGTGGTGTGGGAGAACAGTAATTTTCGCGCCACAGTAAAGACAGAAATCGAGGTTCTTTGGAGGAGAGAGAAAATTGTCAACTTATTAATGGACAGTAGTAATACGGGGTTATCATGGAAAATTGTCCATGAGACGATATCGACCCAGCCGATTTAAACGAAATGTAATAGGATAGATAGTAGTAGTTTTAGTTTTAATGTTTTTTGTAAACAATTTAATATTTTAATTAAAAACTTTTTATTTTAAAAGATATTATTATTTTTAAAAATTTTTTTTTATTTTTTAAAAGATTTCCAATGGATGCCCGTTGGAATATCTAACGGGCATCCGTTGGATGCTATTTCCCGCCAAATGGTAACGGGCGTCCGTTGCCCTTTCTCGCCAATTTGCAACGGCCGTCCGTTGCTATTTCCCGCCATTTTCCAACGGATGCCCGTTGGAAAGCTAAATTCCCGGTCATTTTTCCCGCCTGGATGGCAACAGACGTCCGTTGAAACAGTTTAACGGACATCCGTTGCCCTTTTCTCAACGGGCATCCGTTACAAATATCTTCAACGAGCGTCCATTACAACTTTCCAACGGATGTTTCCGTTGGAAGTTCCGTTACAATTTTGCAACGGATATTATCAGTTGCAAGTCCGTTCCGAATTGCAACGGATCCGGATTTCCAATGAACGTTTCCCAATGGACGGAAATCCATTGCCATCCGTTGGAAAGAGCCCTTTCCAACGGATTTTAGGCATTTTCCAACGGATTTGTCTGTTGAAAAATGCCTGTTTTTTGTAGTGATATACTTTTCTAAAATATCGTTTCAATAAATTTGTCAAGAGTGAAAGTGATTTAATGAACGAAAAATTTGAACTGTTTATTGTGATATATGATCATGTGTTTTTTTATTTATTTATTAAATTAAAATAATAATTCAATTTAAATAATTAAAACATAACAATTTCATGGATAATATATTAATTAATAATCTAATATAAAATTTAAATAAAAATTAAAAGTTAATAATTAAAGACATACATAAAACAAACTATAATGAAGAATTTAATAAATAGAAATGAATAAAATTAATGGATAATATAAATAACAACATTTAGAATTTATAAATGAGTTTTTATACCTAAAAAAAATGAAAAAAAACATCTATTTGATTAATAATAGTAATAGTAATAACACCAAATAATATAATTATGATCTACAAAAATAAAATTAAAACACATATAAATGTGATAATACCTGATATAAATAAGAAATTTTATATGTTTCGAAAAATTTCTTTATAAACAACATTCATAGTTTTTTTTATTGTAGTTGTCCATTGGCATCAGTAATAAGGATTTTGAGCCCAGATCTACTTTTCGCTCTTGATAAAGCAACGTATAGTTGGCCATGTGCAAAAATTGGATTTGATAAATATAAACCAACATTCGACAAAGATTGACCTTAATTTTTGTTTATCGTCATGGCAAAGTACATTGTTAGAGGGAATTGTCTTCTTTGAAAATTGAAAGGAAATTTGGTATTTGAAGGTACTAGAACCAATCTTGGTATAAAAACCTTATGTCCAATATTAGTTCGAGATATAATTTTTGCTTCTACAACACAAGAACCCAATTGAGTAATTTGTAACCTTGTCCCGTTGCATAAACCAGCACGTTGATCAATATAACGTAATAACGTAACTGGTGCACCAATACACAATCTAAGATTATGATTAGGGAGTCCTGAACATTTTAACGAATTAAGAAAATCCGGAGTATAAATCCCTTGGTCATCTGAAAATTCTCTATCTGTCAAACATATAGAATCTGAACTTAAATATTCTTTGATCTCTCCAGGAATAATTTTTAGTATATGTTCATTAACCATGTCAACAACATCATTTGTAGGACATAAAATAGCTCTTTCATGAAAGTAATTATGATTTGACATGTTATCCAATAGATCAGGATACGTGCTAGCAACAATTGAGTCAATCGGATGATTAGAATCCATCAGTAATAAATCTGGTGGAATATCTATAATGCATTCTCCATCATTATGATCACCCAGTGTTCCATCTCCAAGTTTAAGAATCCATTCAGAAAATTCATACACAATGTATGCTTCTTCCACATTTCCATCTTGAAATAACCGCATGTTTTTTGTTAGTTGATATACGGTGCATGTATTCCGAAGATAACATGAGTTTATGGTTGAATATATTATTTCTTGTCTTCCTCCATTACATATAACTGGCAAAATTTGCCGAAAATCTCCACCAAGAACAACAACTTTTCCACCAAAAGGTTTATCACAATTCATTGAATTATTAAACCTAGAAATATCACGTAGACTTCGATCCAATGCTTCAAAACAGTAGCGATTTGTCCTAGGTGCTTCATCCCAAATTATTAATTTTGTCATCATTATTAGTTTATCTAAATTAGTACATGGTTTTATTGTGCACGTTGTGTTCTCTGTTATATTAATTGGAATTGCAAATCGCGAGTGTGTCGTTCTTCCTCTGGGCAAAAATAAAGCAGCAATACCACTTGAAGCAACATTTATGACAATTTTACGTCTTAAACATATAGTTGCAGATAAAGTTTTCCATATAAATGTCTTTCTTGTCCCACCAAATCCATAACAAAATACATTCCCCCTTTGTTATTATTTACAGAATTCATAATTTGCTGATAAGTTATCCTTTGTTCATTTGTAAGTTTAGCAATAAGATTGTCATAATGATTTCTTAAATCAATAACATCATATGATAATTCATCGTGTATCGATCTATTATAGTTTGAATTTATCTCAAAATTTGTTGGATAAGGCATTGAAGGATATCTGCGAAGACTGTAACCATCACTTCTCATCAATTTTCAAAATTCTCCTTTGTTGGTATTGGATATCATCAGATAAAAGTTTCCATGTTTCGTTCCAAATTTTTTTAGGTCGAGAAAGACTTTCAAAAATTAATAGACTAACAAATAGTTCACGCAGATAGTAAGGTGTTCCCCAATTAACATCAATATACTCTTTATCATCATCTAAAAGTCCAAATTCATAACATGTCTCTAAATGTTGGATATGGGACCCCATTTATTGTTCGTAAATCTTCATAGCATGTAGGAGCTTTAACTTTTTTTTTAACAAAATACGTAAAAAATATGCTTCATCGAGTGAAGGTGAAACATGATGAATTCTTCCGATGGAAAAGCCTTTTTTCGTTTATCCTCTCTTGAATCCGAAAAGCAAAAATTCACGTATACTTATTTTAGATCTCGTGTATTTAATATTTCTTGACTTATTTTTTAACATGAGATCAATATGATAGCCATCTTCTCCATTTGGGAAAAGTAAGGGATATTGTAGAGGAAGATCTTCAGGATGCAATTCACTGATTCGTTTCAATTTCTTATTTTGAGTTTCGACTATAACATCTCGTTCCTCAATTGACTCATCAAAATCACCAACAAAAAGCGCTGCAACTTCATATGACGTTGGTACATTATAGTTGTGCCCATCATAACCACGTTTTCCTATTAATCATAATTTAATGTTTGATCCATTCTCTTGTTGAAAACGATCTTTGGCCATTTGTAGTACATGTGCATACGGATTATTTATATACAATATTTCCTTTAAAGCCTCAATAATTTCTATGTATAGTTTTTCTTGTCCTGATGTTGCCATTGTTTTTCCATTTCTGTATTAAATATATATATATATATATGTTAACTTTCAGTAATTCAAAAAACTTGATAGTAATGAATAAATGATAAAAATATTGTACTTATAATAATAACAACAACAACAATAATAATAATAATAATAATAATAATAATAATAATAATAATAATACTAATAATAATAATAATAAAATATTAATAAAAAATTACCTTAATGTTGCCAACCTATTAGTTGTTTCATTGCTAGTATCATGGATATATAGCTGACAAATTTAGGAAGCATTCCGGATGTTGGGAGCAAACTACCAATGCAATGATAATTTTGACCATGAATCGTGAAAACATATGGACCTCTTCCACTATTAACCGATGAGACAACTTTACCTCCCATTGATGTAAAAGCAAATATCATATTATATGTTCGTATATTTTTTCTAAAATGTTTACTATTTGCATCTCCTTCCAATAATAAATCTTTTAAAAGTTGTGGAGGATCTTCCAATGAAGGTATTTGAACTTTTCATTGCATGCAACATAAGGAAAATGTTGGAATAATTGATTTACAATCTTTTTGAGTCCTCTCATCATACCACAACATCGCATGACAATGATTGCACAAAAATGATGGATCACCTACATCGCAATAATCTATAAAGAAATATTAATTAAAATTTTTATTAAGTTTTAAATTACTAATACATTAAACATCATAAAAAAATTATTAAATTATTTACCTATGTAATGACAAATTTCATAAGTTTGACTTGTTTCATTTCGTGTGCATTGCCTGGAATTATTAGTACCTGATACATTAGGACAATTAGTTACTATTGTGCATGAGTGTGATTATTTTGAAATTTAAATTAGAAACGATGAAATATTATTTAAATGGATTAAATAAATTAACTAAAAATATTTCAATATACAATTATTTATAGACTATTATTGTTGTAATTGTTACTTAAGATCAAACATGTGATAAATATAGAACTGCATAACCTATACTTAAAATATACATATTTTTATTTATTATCTTATTGTCGTAATCATATTCATATTGAACATTAGTGATATCAAAAGAATTTATATTAATAACATATATATATTAACGTAAATAGAATACAAATATGCATAATACTTAAGATAAGCATGTGACAAAATATATAATTGCATAAACTATAATTAAGATATACATATTTATAATGTTATCTTAACTACTAATTATATTCATATTGAATATTAGTGAGATCAAAAGAATTTATATTAGTAACATATATAGTAACGTAAAGTATAATAAAAATATACATATTTATCTTAATAACAATGACATAACATCATTTTTTACTATTATTTGTGATTAATGTATATACCATAGAATAATTGAACAATGACATAATTCTATCTAATATAAAGTGATTAAAAACATGTTGATGATTTTCTTTCAAGATATGTGATCATTGTTATTGTAAGATTTATATTAAATATAATTTCTAATAGGATTGTAATTATTACCAATATCATACACGTCGTTCCCTCGAAAAAGCAAAAAGGTAGGAGAAGGCCATGTCGAGACCTCTCTTCACAGAGCTCTTTCCCTAATATCTGAAATCGTGCAAACATGGACGCGAAACTTAATACTTGAAATCGAAATATCAGAAATTTTGCAAACATGGACGCGAAACTTAATACTTGAAATCGAAGAGATGAAAGAAAACATAGAAGATGGAAAAAGGTCAAATGGATTCAAGGAAGTCACCAAACAAGCGCCCTTTAATGGCCGCCAAGAAGAAAAAGAAGACACTGAAATTTCCGGAAATAATTGAATAAAATTGATTGCTGAGTAATGATACAAAAGAAGATGAATCGTTAATTAAAAAACATAAAATTTATATATTAATTGTTTGGATGAGGTGGCTTGCTTAGAATCGAGAATGTGTGAGAGCTCAACAAAGTTTTATACTTCTAATATATAGATTTAGAAGTGGAAGTTCTTTTCTTTATGGTAGAATGCTGAAGTTCGGCGTGATTAGCTTTCTCAACCTTTGATCTTTTAGCTTTTGTAAGTAAAAACGTTGTTGTAGCTTTGATATCTTTTTCACTCGATGCTTCTATTTTAATGGATGGACTCTTTTAAGAATTTGTTGGTTCCAAAGAGATATTAGAATTATCTGTTGAAAAAGTTTTATCATCCTATCATCATAAAGTATAGTTAGGTATGTTATTATACATATTTTAAATGAAAAATAAATCAAATATAATTAAAATAAAAAGATTAATTAATCTGATGATTGGTGATCTCTGTATCCATGTCGGGAATACTTGGTATTTCTTTTTCAAATGAATGATCCTATATTTTTTCACATATATATAAATAATTAAATTTAAAAATGATACTATTCAAAATTTTAGCATGTTAAATGACCAAAAAATGAGATTTAATAATTTTTAATTAAATATTAAACAAAAAATGAAAATAATGTGTTGGTTTAAAAAATTTTAATTACAAATTAATTATTATTAATACCAATTGAAATTAAGAATTTAAATGGAAAAAAAGATACCAGAGAACGAATGGTGGAGAATAAACGGATAAGTGCTTAATCACCAGTGATTCTATCAACTTTGTACAAAGGTTGACGATGATTTGAATTGAATGGTATTACATAAACTTTGAATAAAAATTTATGGCCAGACAGTTCATGCAATTCATGAGGAAAATTGCATTGATTTTCATGCTGTCAAAATAAATGTTATATTAGTAAAATATAAGATAATATTGCACACAATTTAGTTTTGACTAATAACATACCTTAAGCAATTGTTCTTGTAATTCATAAGGTGTTTTTTTTTTGTAGTAAATGAATCATTTCATCATCAAATAACACCAAAAATGTAGAACAAGAGTGATCAACAACTTTGATTTGAACTTTGTATCAGCAACAGAGTCATATTATTAGAGATTTATTTTTACATTCATTTATATTATAATTAAAAAGTATAGTACCTCATCACCACTGAAGTAACAAATGTGTTGCATTTTCGATAATAAAATTTAGAGTCATCTTGTTCTTCAGTCTCTTCGTTGTAAACAGGCTAAACTTTAGTGTTGCATTTTTTGCAACCAATGTAATACCAAGAATAAAATCACTTAGAACACTTTCGATTGTGGCTGAAATTACACAAGTGAAAGCCTACATGAATGTAAAAAAATTATTATTATTATTATTATTATTATTATTATTATTATGTTAAAAAATAATATTAGAAAAGAATTAAAAAAATAATTACCTCTGTAGCATTTGTTATATCATATATAAACCTTTTTGGTGGATTCATCATGGAGAGATAGAGGTTTCTTGGAAAAATGTTTGATATAGTTGGATCAGCACTCATACTTCAAGAAGGGGGATTTTCAAAAATGCCCCTGTAGGGCTAAAGTGCTTCAAAAATACCCTTGGCTGAAAAAAAAAGTTTC
>CM071864.1:39373759-39410904 GCA_036759665.1 Gynandropsis gynandra | reverse complement strand
TGACACTGACACTCACCCATTTCAAATCAATAAACCATTTTGTGACTCGAAAGCTTGCAAAACCCTAGAAATCGAACTACTTACACTTATTGATGCCATTGAAGATTGACTCGTGCTCTCTTCGCCAGTGTTGCTGCTGATTCTAACCATTTTCCTTCTCGCTAACTTCAAATCGATCCCTCTCAAGTTTGACATCACTTATTTCTTTCTTGCTATAAACTTTTAAATAGGTTTCACCGCGAAAAACTGTTCGGCTTTCTCGTTTTTTGCAGTTTTTCACGTCGAAAAACTACCGAACGTGGGTTTTTCCACGTTGAACATTAAGGGCAAGTTTGTCTTTTTTTCAGTTTTTTTTTCGGATTTAATAATTATTTTAGGGAAGGGTATTTTTTAAGTGGTTTAGCCCTATAAGGGTATTTCTGATATTCCGCCAGTTCATTACGTATAACGCCACTGTGATTTAAATATAAAAAATTCAACAGTAAACAAATAACAAAATAAAATAATAATTTTCATAGAATTTGTAATTATAAAGAGAATAACAAGTGTAATAAAATGAATCAGAAAAACCAAATCCTCAAGTAATAATCTTAACTTAAGATAATAACAACTTTATTATTATTATTATTATTATTATTATTATTATTATTATTATTATTATTATTATTATTATTATTGTAACACCTCATTATATAACTATTTCGGATTAGAAGTCTACACCATTATCTCCAAAAAAATCACATATATGATCACTCAAATACATTTATAAAACAAAATAAATGTTTGATTTTGAAATAAAAATTGTAGCAAAATAAAAATTATATAAAATCATAGTCACAATAAATAAAAGATAAGTATGAAATACAAAATAAAGCTTAGCGAGATCTCTTGCACGACTCTCTCATTAGTCCGATGTAAGTTCTGATGATACTGTTTAACCTCATTGTTCTTTATCATCGTCATATCATGTCCATCCACGACAACCAAAAATAGGATGGGTACGAAAGACGCACTTAATGAGACCAATACATGTGCGTACTTCGTACCACGGATTCTCTCATTCTTAACTAAATAACAGAAAATACTAAAATCATCACATTAAAGACATACAGACAAGTCTACCTAACCCAACTGAGTATCCTAAATCTAAGATTAGTACCACATCGGATTATAACTTACAGAGTCCACAAGACTAGAGGTTAGGCATACGCTCCAAAGTCCAAAGAGCCCCAGTATACTGAAGATCTCGCAGGTTCACAACGTACCCCAGTCATCAGTACAATACAATGCTCTGTTACTCGTAAGGTCACCATAACCCCAACACGGTACAACGCTGACAAATCCACTGATTTGACTAAGTACACCGTTTCATCGCTCGAAAGGTTACCACAACCCTAGCAAGGTACGACGCCGGCTCTACACGCTCGCACAAGCATTCTTTCGAAGATTCTAATGTGAAACCACTCGATCGAGTACACTAAATAAAAAGATGTTCACTCAGCTTTAACACCAAATCCAAAATATCGACGTTTCGACCCCAACACTTGGTCAATTGTCAATTATCTAGACCATGTTATGATCTGGTGTGGTACTAGTCTTAGATTTAAGATACTCAGTCGGATTGGGTAGACTTGTCTGTATATCTTTAATGCGATGATATATTACTATAATGTTGTTTAGTTAAATAGTATAGATTAAATCGAATAATCAATATTCATTATATATCTTTAAATTGAGAAAATAGTGATAATGAATAATTTAGAATTATACCAAAATTTCGATTAGAATTTATCCATAAATAAAACACGATGAAATTTGAATTTTATTAATTTCACATCAATTTAAATTGTATCACGCAAAAGAAAAATTTTTCTTTTATAAATTTTATTTTATGTTTTTATGTATTATATTGTACAAAAAAATTCTATCTTTTCATCTTCTCACCTTTCCATTATTATAATATTAAATTTGAATTTATTAATTTCTATTATTATAATATTAAATTTGAATTTATTGATTGAGTTATAATTAATAGATTTAATTATTGATTTAATTTCTTCTCTCACTTCTCTATTTTCTCGCCCTTTCTTTTTTTTCTTTTTTTTAAACAAAGTATAATATATACAACAATAATAAATTTGAAAAAGTGGGAGGTGATTGTCATTTTCTCTTACATTGTTATCTTTAGAAAACTTTGAGCCAAAATTATGAGCATTACACAATTATATTATTGATGAAACATTAAAACACAAATGGCTGTAATAATCCTATTGGGTTTAACGGTTGGTTAATTTTGTTAAACAATTGGTGAAGGCAAATAATTACTCCTTGGACATTGCAAAGAAAAACATGATGCATTATTTTTTATGATTACTTTATTAGTTCCAATTTATAAATTACAAATGATATTTATTATATTCTTATATAAAAAATTATTAAAATCTTAGTTTGCCCCTTCTTCTCTCACTTCTCTATTTTCTCGCCCTTTTACTTTTTTTCTTCTTTTTTTTGTTTTAAACAAAGTATAATATATACAACAATAATAAATTTGAAAAAGTGGGAGGTGATTGCCATTTTCTCTTACATTGTTATCTTTAGAAAACTTTGAGCCAAAATTATGAGCATTACACAATTATTATATTGATGAAACATTAAAACACAAATGGTTGTAATAATTGTATTGGGTTTAACGGTTGGTTAATTTTGTTAAACAATTGGTGACGGTATGTGGTATTTTATCCGATTAGATGTGTTTGATGGTTATTAGTACCATTTGATACAAATATCATAAAAATCATTATAACTATCAGTAATAAATTCTTTAAAATAATTTTGAATTGTTAATTATTATTAATGATGCACACTCATATGGACACACACATACATATACACAATTATTATGTATATGTCCAATTTTTCTTTTAAAAAAAAACCAAAGTAACAAAGGAACAACAGATGAGTTTACCTCTCTGGTTTAAATCTTTAAAACTCCTTTGCAACAAATTCCAGTTTCATGAGCGTATGTTACAGACAACAATGTAAGACCTATAACTTCTCAGTCCACCAAATAGCTTGAAAAAACATAATCTGAGGCCTAACTTTCCTTTGGCTGCAAAGCTTAAGAACAGTCTCCCAGTCACCAATGTCCTGTGTATATAACAGCATCACAACTTGCTCAACTTGCAAACACCTATGTATATAAGATTTTTGTCATTTGCTCAAATTCTTTATTTGGCCTTGTTACCTCTTTTACAGCATTATTGTATATAACCCATCTCTCGTTTTCATAGGCAATACAATTGTGTTCTTCCTCGCCCGAACCAACCTGTATATTACATTTTGAGTTGATAAAAGCAAATCTCGTATTAGTGGGAAAAAACGGCACCCACCTGAGAAAACAGAGCAAGAGATAGCAGAGAGATGTAATATGAGAGGATATCAGTTTTGGATTTACCATTGATACGAGGCTGTACTTGACCGAAGGATTTACATCTTCGAATAGAACACTGATATCTATTTCTGTACCCAAAACAGTTGTCGTGTACGATATCTCTTCTTCAGTTTCATTGTTCTTCCATTCAAGTACTGAACAACCACCAAAACAAACAAAACCTGCTTATTGTAAGTTGTTGCAGCGTATCCTGCACAAATAGACTTCATGGCTTTTCATGAACTTACCAATTGAGAAGATGAATGGGAATCTTGTTAGAAACTGATGAACATAGTTTTGATGCCCACATCCTCCTCTTTCAGGGTCACAAAGCATCTTTAGATTCACCCCGATAACCTTGAGGGCATTCTCGAATGTAACATTCCCAAGTTCAGACTGTTATAGAGGAACAACAGCTTCTGAAATCACTTTCAACAAAAGAATCTTTGCTTCTTTTTTCATATAATGAAGAATGAAAAAAGCTTGCCTTGATTCCTCTGAGAATGTTTGCACTTATTACAAGGCCATAAGAATGTTTCTCTGGATAATCTCGCTTGCATCCGCAACTACTGCACGTCATTCTCTTAAAGTCTTCGAATCTAAAAAGAGAAGTCACAAGGCTTTCTCCGTATGGACTTTCCCACGAATGCAGAAACTCAAAAATGGCTGCCAACAGCTCAGCAGCACTATTTGCCTGAAGAGAATTGAAAAGAATAAGCTCCAGAAATCATCAAGCTTATTAAAGAACAATAAAGTATAAGGGCCTGAGTCCTACCATGGGATGAGTGAATTTTAGGGCAACACGTAAGTCGCCCAGACAAAACTTATACAACATCTCATCGGTAACATCTGCTATCTGCTTTTCGTCGAAGAAGAAAAGCAGGTTATGCAATGCACAGAAAACGCGTCGGTCTAAGTTCTTCCTGTAGCGAAGAGTGGGTGATTGGCAAAGCGGAAACTCCTCCTTGAAAAAGTTAATGTGCCAGAGGGACTGTAGAACCACATTTCTAAGATATAAGCAAACAATTTTGTTGAAATCAAGAAAGATGGAAGATGAAATAGAAGAGAAGAAGTTCAAGTTTTCTTAGTGTATTTGAATCCTAACCTTAAGCACCATATCCAGAGCTGAATCATATGTGATATCGGCTTCTTCATGTGCAGGAATAAGTTGAGTGGATAAATCTGTTTCCTTATACCAGCTGTGAAATTGCAGCAATGCAATTTGATGCATTGTTTTTCCTGCTAGATTCCAATATATTGAAATTAAGGCATCCAGATAATGCTTTCGGTTACTCATTGTGTAAAATGGTGACGGAACTTTACCAGGCTCCGCTGGAATATTAGAGTTGGATGAAGTTTTCAACTGCTCAGTTGTGCTTGAAGGTTCACATTCAGGACGTGGATCTCTCATCACTTCCACTTTGTCTTTGCCATCCACGGGTTCAAGCTGTTCGTCCTCGTCTTTTTTCGATAGCTCAGTTGTGATTGAAGGTCCACCTTCAGGACATGGATCTCTCATCACTTCCACTTTGTCTTTGCCATTCACGGGTCCAAGCTGCTCCTCTTCTGCTGTTTTCATCAGCTCAGTCGTGCTTGAAATTTCACCTTCAGTACATGGATCTCTCATCACTTCCACTTTATCTTTGCCATCCACGGGTTCACGCTGTTCCTTTTCCACTGTTTTCATCAGCTCATAAACTTTTCCAGATTCATCTGACAGTTCGAGCTCATGCCTAACAGAAGTATTACTGTAGAGATTTTGTAAGAGAGATTCATGCTTAAATAAATGGCAAAGCAAAATCCTAGGGAAGCATACAACTTACACTTCTGTTTTTTGGAAAGCTGAACCATTTCCAAAATTTTCCTTCTGGAAAATTTTCAACTGCTCAAATGTGCTTGAAGATTCTTCTTCAGGACATGGATCTTTTGTGATGAATTCAGCTGAAGCTTCCTGAAGTATCATCAAAGCATTTTCACAAAGAATTAGGGAAACACATAAATTAATTGAACAAAGCAGAGTAAATTCCAGTTTTTAAACCTTCATTTCCTCTTCCTTTCTTTTGTAAGTTCTTTTTTTCGTCCGAGATTTCTTCTGCTCTTCTTTTTCAATGGTCGACATAAGAGCAGCTCCTGCGGTCTCGGATCTCTTCTTGGCATCCTCATTTATCATTTTTTCTAGTTTATCCTGTAAGAGAAGACAGTAAATATCATGTATTGCACATTTATTGGGGATAAGTAATACACTATAACAAAGGGAGTTCTTTGATAAACCACCCGTAAAAAACATTTGATCAATGGTAGGATAATTGAACGGTGGTCAAACATTGATATATCTATGAGGTTTTCCACCAGCATGCCCCTTGAAGCGTCATACATCATAATCTTTGAATCTATCGAATGCAACTGCGAAACTTCGATTTTCATAATCAGCAATCTAGGATATAATCTGCGGAAATGGAAATATTCACATTTCATCGAAACGAAAGAATGAGCATAACTTTGTTGGTTGAACGTACCTTTTCATTGACCGATAACTTTAACATAGTCAAATTCTTAGCTAAAGAATAATCATCGACATTGGATGGTTCGGATATACGAATCATATATTCTTTCACTTGTAAATTTTCGAACCTTGGAGATTTTGCTCCTTCGAGAACATCCCTCACAACAGAAAGGAAACTAATGGTATCACTGGAAATTTCCTCATCATTCTTTACAAGCTCCTGACATTTCCCTTGAAGAATGGTGGCATAATTCGGCCACTGATCTTCAGAACCATTCTTTCTCTTTTCTTTCTCGCTTTCACATAATTCCTCAGCTTCTACCAAGACTCTAGAATATGCCTGTATCCGCACTTTCTTTTCATATTTGGTTTTCAGTTTCCAACAACTGTGCTCAAAGATTTTGAATACTGCCAACCATAAACCAATATTGTACGTTATAGGACTCTGATCCAAAAATTCCTGATCGATCAATGGGCAGTCAAATAGCCAGGGTATGATCTCATCGCCCTGAGGTGACAGGCCGTCATAATATTTACTAGAAGAACAAACCTCTACTATTCCTTCTATGTCAAAGGCGTCTATATTGCCAAACAGCAGTCTCTTATCCAAAAGCAGACATGAAAATCGGGCATCAGTGTAGATCCTTTCCTTTACACCATGATTTTCACATAATCTATCCACTGCATTATAACGGGAAACCGTGACATAACTTCTGATGACTCTTATCAGAGTACAATGGATCACTTTAAGGTCAACAAGTCGTAAGAAACAGAGGCACTGAAGTGTATTGACCAAGTCAAAGTAAACGATGTAATCTTCTGGAATTCCATATCTTTTGAGATTTCCAAATGTAAACGCTAGCAACCACTCCAAGAGATCAAAAGAAAGGACATCATCCACAGCGAGATTACGCAATATCGTCTGAAACTCCTGAAGAATAACTCTGCGGTCTTTATCCTCCTCAGCAACAGGCCATTCTCTTGTCCATCCGTTGTCATAAACAATCTTCTTTTCACGTCGGAATCGATCTGTCATAATTCCTACTGCTGCCTTCACATTCACCGGCTCCCAAAACCCAAAAGTTATCATCTGAACCCATTTATGATCTACCAAATAAGGAATAAGATCCTTGGGAGGTCTATATTTTCCCAGATGTTTATGTTCAATATGCTTCCTGCATTCGGCAGGACGATAGAATTCCAGTGAACAAGTGCCACACTTCCAGAGTTTCCACCTTTTCCTTTTCTTAGCAAATTCTTCACCTCTTTCCAATGCGTGACGTCCTGAACTGCCATATTTATCCGTAACGTAGTCTTCAAGATCCTTCATTTTCACTAAACAAAATTCTCTTTTGCTTTTAACATCCATTCCAGCCCAGAAGGACCTTTTTGTTAAACAGAGGACTGGCTCGTTTTCCTTTTGGCTTGTCTTCTTGCCATTCTAATTAACCTAGAACTCAGCTCATTCTTCATAAACTGGTTTGTAAAGTCAGAATCAGTCCTTTCAGAATCAGCCTTTATCTTTGCTGCTACATGTTTGACAAATTGCTTTAGTTCTTCTTTCTTCTTCTTCAGAGATTCTTGGGGGTTTGAACTTCCCCCGGTATCATTACACAACACTTTGTTACTTAAAGACGTCTCTTTTGGATTCTCTAAGGCTAATGCCTTGTTTGCTTTGAGCGTAGCTTTCTTGTAATACGTGGCTGACTGAAGCACATCACCCAAGTCGAGAAGCGAATGTGCACATGAGAAGATGGGTAGTAAAAAATCCGGATCTAGACAAGTGCACTTTCGAAACGACTCTATGGAACTCAACAAGTACGTGCATTTCACATCATTGTCCTTTGACTCTTTAGCTAGTTGATAGAAGATGTTACCTTGGAGAAAATGTAGATCGCCGGAATAGTCTTTCTCCCCATGAACCAAAATAATCGACTCAGTTAAACTCAAGGCCTTGATGTGTTCACCTTTCTTAAAGAGACCTTCAGCACGCGCTAAACCATTTTTTATTTCCTTTAATATTGTTGATCCTTCATCAGCGGAACTGGGAACGTCAGGAGCAGCAGAGGTTTGTTCCATTGTTCCGGGTTCCTTCGGAGAAAACTTCCCAGTCGAATGGAGAAGAAATCAAATCACCACGGCCCTTTCTCTGCTTCGCATAAACTCCTCGAAATGTTCTCGGAAAATGGTGGGTTTCTTGAGACCTTTGTTTCTTGGATTCCAAGAAAATGAGGAATGTTCAAGGAAAGAAGGCGAGGGAGAAGACTGAAAACGCAAGACTTGGCTTCAGAAGTGGTTGAGTGAGTTTCGTCACATGACAAGGAAAAAGAAAGGAAAACTGACACCTCTATGCTTGCGTCTCACGAAGCCTATGTCCTTTTTTTTGTTTCCTTTGGAGAAAAAAAAATCTTCTCCAGGGAAAAATTTGTGCCGTTCTCAAAATTTGAATCAAAATCAAGAAGGCATCATCGCACTCAGATCCAAGTTCAGGTCCCCTTCTTTAAATACTTCATGAAACCAACAGTAACATAGTGACAGTTGGTGAAGGGGAGTTTTCTCGAGCACCTTGTGGGCATTTGAATAACCCATTTTTTGTAGAACAAAACGGAAGAACAGCTTCGCTTAAGTTGTAGCTTCGATGCAAAGAACATATCCCCGAACTACACTGGTAATGTCTTTTGACTTCGGGAGTGATTCAGAATCTCCGACTGTACATAGTTTGCCCACTGAATCCGAGTTTCCTTCTGACTGTGTACCCCCTCATTGGCTTACCTTTTGTGATTTTAGTATCAAAACCGGTCAAATTGTGTTTCGGTTTAGATATAACCGATCAAATTTGGTTTTACTCTGATCGTACCTCCCACTGCAACAAGAAAGTAATTGGTTTTATTCTGATCTTACTTCCCACTGCAACAAGAAAATCATTCGTTCTTGTTAAAAACAATCCTAAAATAAAAAATCTTTTCATTTAGGCGCTTTGGAAATAATGGTCTTCAATTTGAAGACATTTATTATGAATTTTAGATTTAGTAATTTGGTATTTTTTTTTAGATTTGTTTGTATGTTACGTTTTTTTTTGTTAAAACCAGAATTACCAAAAATATCCGAAAAAATCATAGAACTTGGATCAAAATTCAAATTACTCGTAACTAAACAACCCAATTTAGCCGAATAATTCGAAGAATCCGAATTACTCGTAACTAAACAGCCGAAAAACCCGAATTACCCGAAATATCCAAATAATCAGAATGTAATTCGAACTATTTTAGATTCAATACTCTAAAACCCAAACAACCCGAACCCAAATCGAAAATCGAAGAACTCAAACCGAAAAACCTTCGGATTAATTTTTTCATAACCCGAGAAATTGGAACATGGATCGAAACCCGTGGAACCCGGATTTTCCACCCCTAATAGAAATCCACGAGAACCCGTCGGATAATGGTATTGAACTTGAATACATTCCATAAGATTTAAAAATTTTATTCGAGAATCGATGACACAAAATTCGCATTAAATTTTGATTCTACAAATATTCATGCCCATGTAGAAAACATAAAACCTAAAATATTAAAACCTCCTGGATTTTTTTCTCCTATTGATGAGGATATAAAAGGTTATTCTTGTAGTTTGAATATCAAATATAGTGAATAAGATTCAAGCATTTCCCAATACGTAGAATTTTATTTTGTTTTCTTCTCTACAATTATAGTTTTTTAGAATTATTTTTTGTCGTGATTATTATCGAAGTTTCAACTTTAGATTGGGAGAATCGACTTGTGAATTGGAAGTGTTTGATAAAAAGCATTATAAGTGATATCAGATCTCGATTGTGATATGGTACAATCATTAATGAATTGGAATTTCAATGCAATTCAAAAGTATCAAAAGCTCAACCAAGTAATGTTGGAATCATGTAGGACTCTTGTGGGATAAACATTCTCCGGCCCAAATCAGAATCTTGCCTCGGGTTTGAGGAATTCACTTGCCAATTGAGAGGAATTAGTTTGAGAAAATTTGTGTCAAGAAGAAAAAACATAGGTGTTCAAAAACTAGATAAAAATATGTGAATACATATTAAAAAAAACTAGAACTGAAAAGATTAGATGAAAAGGGAGACTATGCTCTAAGAGAAAAGGTGTAGATAAATCTCGAGATCATGGTCTTGGGTGAAGTTTTGGATGATGATCCAAAAACCAAAAATCGAAAAAAGGAAGTAGATACCAAAATTGAGATTATAGAATATATGTCATTATAGCATGACATATATTCTATAATGCTCGTAACCCATTTTCAAAAAATTTTAGGGTGTCCATCACTTCTTTTCATAGACACAGAGATGAAACCTAAATTTATGTAGAAAATAAAAATACGAAATGAAAATTTTGTTTTTCACAATTTACTTAAATCATTATACACGTGTGTATAAATTTAAAAAGTTTGAAAAGATAAAAAAATTTAAATGAAACTATACTAAAATTGTGAAGTCGAACCTTTATCTTTGCAATCCTCTTGGTTTTGCGTTGTTCCACATCATCAGTCATTCTAGCTTGTCGATCTATCATCCAAGACAACTCGGAAATAAGGTGAATATAATAAGGGTAACTCATTGAGCTTCCTATGATAACACCCTGATATTCCTATCTAAGTTATGATGTTTTAGCTTGACACTTATAAGATCATCTCATATCTTAACTTTTCGACTTTACACTTCTGTTCTCGAACTATTCACATCCTGGTGTCCTAATTACGATATCCACATTTTGTTGTCTTTGTTCAATTAATCTCGATACAACGTCTATATATGTTAATAATTATTAAATTTTATAATTCTTTTATTTTACTAGTCTATTAATATATTTATCATGCAAATCTATAAAAATCACCAGAAGGAAATATGGAAAAAAAATCACAGTAACAAAATAATAATTAAGATTTTGTGTTTCTTCTAGTTTTCTCTTCTTCGTGACTCCAAAATGCAAGAGAAAACTTCTCATTCACTCTCTATTAATTTCTCTCCCTAGTTCTTCTTTTTTTTCGTGATTTGCGGAAGATTTTTCTATGTCTGAAAATTGAGCATGCACACATCTTTATTTATAATGGTGAATAGCCATTTCAAGGAGACTCGAAGCCTCCCATATGTGACCTTTCCCATGGTGCTTGCAAACTGTTCACTTGCGCGTGGCGACCTCATCTCATGAGGCACTCGTTCCTAGCATCTGTCGCCATTGATTTTGCTATAAATGATGGGTTCAATCTCACAACTGTCATAAAGGTATTGTTTATTTCATAATTTTAAATTTAGAGGTTTGATCTAGACTTAAATTAATTTTTCTTTTTCATAAAACTTTCAGTTTTAGTTAAGATTTTTGTGTATACATTTTACTTATAACTTATATTTATTCATCATTTATTATTTCACATAGAAAAAATATTATAATTATAATAATATTATTTAAAAGTCACACTTAAAATACTTCAATATATTTAAAATAAATACAAATAAATCATATATAATATTAATTATACAATTTAACAAGAATTATAATTTATATATTTTGAACTCAACATTCGATTTAGAACGCTAAAAATTTCAGCATCCAACTATTTATGAGATTGGACTTCAAAACATACCAAATGAACATAAAATCCGACTTGGAGTCTTAACTTCGTCTCAAAGTCTTGCAAAAGAATATGCGCATAGACGACTCATGGAGATCGTTTATGCAATGATTCATGGAGACTTACATCCACCCCAGTGATTTCGTCTCCTTCCTATGATCGATTCATTTCTCGTTCTACTATTTCTCTCCTCTATTTCATTTCCTTTTACCAACATTACATATTCTCACAATAGAAATACATGAAATACCAAAATAACATAGAGATGAGACTATTACTTCAAGAATGGAGAAAATCATGAAGGTGAGGAACTTGATAGTGTTGTATTTGTCTCATCATATTATCAAAACGATTATTCAAAAATTATCAATATGAATTTTATTCTCACAACATAAACACATGAAAGAACAAAAGAATGTAGGGATGAGGTTATTACTTCAAGAATGGAGAAAAACAAAAAAGGTGAGGAACATGATAGTGTTGCTCTTGTCTGATCAGATTCTTAGAAAGGCTATTAAAAAAAGATTGCATATTTCATTTGAAGAAAACGTGAGAAGCAATCACTTTCAAATTGAATGCATCTCATGAAAATTTTCATAGGCTTGAAAATGTAAAGATGGATGATAAGTAATAAGTTGTATATCTATTTAATTCATTGTCCTTTCCATATGTACACTTATGGGAAGTTCTTAAGTGTTCAACATCCTCAATCTCAGCTAATGAAATTAAATCTACAGAAAGATCCACGGTGTAAGAGTTAACTATACAAGGAAAATTGCAAAAAAACACTTGTGAGAGTTTGGTGGTCAAGGGAAGATCTGAAAAATGTGATGGTCACCATGGAAGAGGAAAATTAAGATCAATATTGGAATCAAAGTTGAAAAAAGAGTGTTTATATTGTGATTAAAACAATGTCATTTCAAGAAAGATTGCTACACTTTAAAAAAACAAGCAAAATGAAGCATAAAATGAAAAGGGGGAGGCAACATTGGTAAAGAGGAACATTCTTGATACATAGGTTATGTGTGTCACAAAGAATAACATTCAAGAACAATGAATTCTCGACTTGGGTTGTATCTTTCACATGACCCTAGAAGACAATGATTTAGTAGTTTTGAATAAATAGAATGTTACATATTAAGGATGGAAAATAATTCTACATGTATCATTCAAGGTACTGTGACCATCAAGATATAGACACATGATGTAAATACTGTGATCTGATCACAAATCAAGTATATACCTCAGCTTAAAGAAAATTAATATCTCTTGAAGCTTTAGAACTTTAATAATGTTGATACAAGTTAAAAGGTGGAGTGGTTAAAGTGATAAAAGGGTGTATGATAATTCTGAAGGGAAACTGAACTATAGTTTATATATTCTTCAAGTGAAGACAACTCAAGGAGAAAGTCATCAAGCATGTGCTATGGAGGACAAAACAAAATTATGTCATATAATGTTCAAGGGAAGGTCATATGAGATAAATGGGTTTACAAAATCTTAGCAAAAGGGACTCTCGAGTAACCAACATATTACATCCATAAAAACTCTATGAAAATTGCATACTTGGAAAGGCACAAGGCTCACATTTTTACAAGAGGTCGCGGTTCAAAGGAACCACTTGAATATGTACATTATGAAAAAATTTAATAAAATCACTTTTAATTAAAATTAAAGGTAGACATCGAAAGTTGCCAACTTTGTTAAATTTTGGTTTAAGGCAGCAGTCCCACATCATTGCAGCGGGCTCCATATTATTTTTTTGTCAAAAGTTTTCCATTATATAAGGAAGGGCTTTGGAGAGTTGCAAACAATCCCAAAATCACAAAACAAGAAGAAGAAGAGGAACATAAAGAGAAAATAGTCTTTTCTAGTTTTTCAGGTTCTTCTCTTGGTTCTTAGAGAGAATTTTTCTCCTTATTGTAAGAGAGAAACACCTGTGTTTTCTCCTTACAGTTTAAGAGAAATTGTTGTAATTTCTAGGGACACAGTAAAAGTCTTCTACTTTTTGCTTGTGGACGTAGAAACTTTTCCGAACCACGTAAAACCTCGGTGTACTATTTTTCCTTTTTTTTCTGCTTTGTTGCCTAACAGTTATTTATCCATGTTTGATCCTAACAGTTAGAGGTGACCAATCCGGGTTTCGATCCGGGTTCCTCGGGTTTCGATCCGGGTTCGGGTTCCTCGGGTTTACGAAAATTGAACCTGAATTGAATCCGAATGTTTTTCAGTCTGGGTTCTTCGGGTTTCGATTCAGGTTTGGGTTATTCGGATTCTGAAGCAGTGAACCCGAAATAACCCAAATTAAATTCTGGTATCCATGGGTTATTCGAGTTATTTGGGTTCGAATTATTCGGATTATTCGGGTTTTTTGGGTTTTGTAAGGGTTTTTCGGGTTCTCTAAAAAAACAAGTTAACATACAAAAAACTTTTAAAAAATACATATCTAAGTTAGATAATTTAACTCATAAAAATCTAACTCAAGGGAAGTTCTTCATCATACCAAGGATTCACAAATGAACTTTGCGTTAAACTAGAATTACCACCAAAATTACTGGCTCGGTCAATCTCAACAGACATCTCGCTTGCAAATGTGTTTTCATTTGACTCTGCAGCCTGTTCATCCTCAACCTTTGCGGTTCCGGGTTCTACGTCTCCAACTTGAGAGGTCAGATCACTTGACTCTGTAGCATGTTCATCCTCATCCAATTTCAGATGGAGACGGCATGAAGGATATAATCAAATTCACCGTAAACTTACAGTGCGAAATGCAGAAGTGGTTCCTCGGCTTTGTTGAGTCTTTGCTGAGAGTAAACAGGGGCGATAAACCACGGGGAAATGAACAAACTGAGAGTAAACAGGGGACGTCACGTCACACGTAGTCGATGGCGGGTGAGGAGGAGCAGTCGGTCGACAGTGAGAGGAACAGCCAGTCGGCCAACGGTGAGGGGTTGAAGCAGATGGTGGAGACTGCGTGCGGCAGGTAGAGAGAGAGTAAGCAGCAGGGAAAGGGAAAGCTGCCGGTGGTGAGGGGGTTGAAGTAGATGGTGGAAACTACATGGTGGAGACTGCGTCGGCACGGCACACGGAGTCGGCGGCGGGGGAGAAGGAGCAGTCGGCCGGCAATGAGAGGAACAATCAGTCGGCCAGCGGTGAGGGGTTGAAGCAGATGGTGGAGACTGCATGCGATGGGTAGAGAGAGAGTAAGCAGCAGGGGAAAGGGAAAGTCGTCGTGTGGTTCTTATAAAATAACCTAAAATATTAACCCTAAAATTTAATTCGGGTTCCTCGGGTTTAACCCGAACCCGGATCGGACCGACCCGACCATATGGGTTTCTCGGGTAACCCGTTTTGTAAACGATCCGGGTTTTTCGGGTCGATCCGAGTCGGTCCGATCCGGATAACCCGGATTGGCCACCCCTACTAATAGTGGTATCATAGCTCTGGTTTAATACCAGTTATTTATGCAAAAATTGGATTATAGTGAGAAAAGTACGAATAAAATGTCAACATGGTGTGAGATAGAGAAGTTCAACGAGAATAATTTCTCGACATGGAAAACAAAGGTGAGGGTTGTTTTGATGAAAGAGGGTTGTTTGACAGCTATTGAGGAAAAATCTAAGGAGATGGCTGATGAGCACTCGATCAAAATAAATGAAAGTGTCATCGCCAATTTGCACCTCGATCTCGTTGATGACATCCTCAATAGTGTAGAAGAGTTGGAGACTCCAAAGGATATTTGGAAATATCTCTGAAAGTTTTATGAGACAAAGTCATTCTACAATAAGATCTTCTTGAAAAGAATATTGTATAGTATTTGGATGTCAAAATCTATTTCTATAATAGAGCATATAAGTACACTCAATATGCTATTTTTGAACTATCCAAAATGAATTACAAAATAGATGTAAAAGAGCGTATTGGGATCTTGCTCCAAAGTTTACCAGATTCGTATGATTCATTCATCGTGAACATGACTAGCAATCTTCTCTCGGACTATATAGTCTTTGACGATATTGCAACTACTGTTCTAGAAGAAGAACAAAGGCGCAAAAATAATCAGGACATGTTGGTAGGCTCACAACAACCAGAAACCTTAGCGATGATCAAAGGAAAATCAATAAAACATGGTTCAAGTTGGAGCAAATATGCTGACAAATCAAGATCAGGAAGTGAGAAGATTATTAAATACTTTCACTATGAAAAGAAAGGTCATTCAAAGAATCCGTGTTGGCATTATAACAAAAATGGAGAGAAAGCAGCAAAACCTCATGGAAACGTTGCAAATACCCATAATGGTAAAGTATTGTACAACGAGGTAACCACGGTTATTGAAGACAGACAAAATTTCTCTGATGTATGGCTTCTAGATTTAGGAGCATCGTGTCATATAACCTCTCGGAGAGAATGGTTCCATGATTATGTACCTATCTGAGGAGGATCTCTGTTTATGAGAAATGATCATGTCTTGAATATCTTTGGCATTGGTACCATCAAGATAAAAACTGAAGATGGTATTGTTCGAACCATTCAAAGAGTACGATATATGGAAGTCTTGACAAATAATCTATTGTCTATAAGACAATTGGATGACATAAGTTGCAAGACCTATATAGAGAATGGGATCATGACAATTGTCATGGATGCACTGGTTGTGCTAAAAGATGAAAAGATAGCATCAAATCTGTACATGCTTAATACACTACAAGAAGGAGAAGCAAATGTCGCAGATCCAAGTTCAACAGCGGATTCAATGATGTTGCGACACCAAAACTGGGTCACATGTCGGAACGAGGCTTGAAGATTCTTACAGATCAATGTCTTCTCCCTGGGCTCAAAAAAATCACATTATCCTTTTGTGAGCATTCTGTTACAAGTAGCAGTATAGATCAAAATTTAACAATTCAACTGCTATAAGTAAATCTATCTTGGATCTAGTTCATTCTGATGTTTGGAAAGCATCAAAAATGTCCCTAGGAGGTGCAAGATACTTTTTATCTTTCATTTATGAATAGATTCTTATTGGAAAGAATACGGGCTATGTTGACAACTGTCAGCTTGGCAAACACGTTTTAGACCGAAACAATTGTGACCACCTGTTATGTGATCAAACAGTCACTATTATCCGTAATTGATCTGAAGAAACCTATAGGAAAGCCAACTGATCATTCCAACCTTCATATGTTTGGATGTACTGCATATGCAATGTATAACACCCAAGTAACAACTAAACTGGATCCAAAATCAGAAAGTGTTTCTTCTTAGGGTATGCTTATGGAGTATAGAGGTATCACATGTTGGATCCCATTGCTCACAAGGTAATTAATTAGCAAAGATGTCGTTTTTGCAGAAGAAAATGTGAAAAATGATAGCAGTTCTTTCGAAAGACTAGAAACGATGGGAGTTGATATTGAAAATCGAACGAAACAACAAGTTCCATGTTTTTGATATTAAAGAATGCTAACCAACTGAGATTTTGGAAGCACAACTCTATGTTCAGATCAAGAGAGAAGAAAGTCGGTATAGCAGAATGACTTTATTGTGGAGGAAAATATTGCTTATTGTGTTATATCTCAAAATGGATAACCACACATGTTTCGTGAGACAGTTCTAGGAAAAGATGCATCTCATCGGATGATGGTAATGGAAGCAGAGATAGAAGTACTTCACAAAAATAAGATGTGAGATCTTGTTCCTTTTATCACAAGGAAGGAAGTCCACTGGAAACAAATGGGTCTTCAAAATAAAACAAGATTGCAACGATCAACTGGAAAGGTATCGTGCAATGATGGTGGTAAAAGGATTCTTTCAGAATGAAGGGATAGATTTAGATGAAATCTTCTCATATGTTGTTCGACACAACAGTTAGAGTTGTCCTGACAATACGTGCTACATTGGATATTCACCTTTAGCTGTTAGATGTTAAAACTATATTTTGTCACGGAGAACTTGATGAAGAAATTTATATGCTCCAACCATGAGGATTTTCAAACAAAGGAAAAGAGAACTTGGCTTGCAGACTAAATAAATCTCTATACGTTCTCAAACAAACGTCGAGATGTTGGTATAAGAGATTTGATTCTTTCATAATGAGCCTCAGATACAACAGACCGAATGCAGATCCTTATGCGTACAACAAGAGATTTGGTGATGATGATTTCATCAGTTTGTTGTTGTATGTTGATGACATGTTGGTAGCAGACCCCAACAATGATCATATTAAAGAATTAAATGCTCAATTGGCTAAATAATTTGAAATGAAAGACTTGGTCCAAACAAACACGATTATGGGGATGCAAATTCACCGAGACAAAAATAATGGGAAGATTTGGCTTTCACAAAAGAACTATATCAGTAAAATCTTCCGGCGTTTAAACATGCAAGATTGTAACCCAATTTCTACCCTTCTACAATTAATTTCAAGTTATCCTCCAAGATGAGTCTTGGTAAGGAAGAATAGAGGATGGAGATGTACCGTATGCATCAGCAGTTGGTAGTTTGATGTTTTGCCATGGTATGTACCAAATCAGACACTGCACAAGCAACGGGAGCGGTTAGTTAATATATGGCAAAACCTGGAGTTGAGCATTGGAGTGTTGTAAAGAGGATCTTGAGATACCTCAAAGGCACCACAAATGTCGCACTATGTTATGGAGGATCAGACTTGATTGTTACTGGTATATCAATTTGGAATATGTCGGTGACCTCGACAAAAGCGAATTTATCATAGGACACATGTTTGCTCTTGTTGATGGTGCTGTAAGTTGGGTTTCAAAACTACAATCTATCGTCGCGACATCTATGATAGAGGTTGAGCATGTCGCGGCTACACAAGCCAGCAAAGAGACAATTTGGTTGCAAATGTTAATGGAGGAGTTTGGTCATAAACAAAATAATATTGTCTTGTTCTATGATAGTCAAAGCGTTTTGCATCTTGCAAAGAATTCAACATTTCATCCAAGGGCTAAACACATAAGGGTACAATATCATTTTATACGGAAAAAGGCGGACGAAGGTAGTATGGATATTCAGAAAATCCACACAGAGGAAAACATGACCGATATGTTGACGAAGTCGGTAAAGGGTGGAAAATTTATTTGGTGTTGATCTTCTATGGGTCTAGAGGAAACATGAGCAACATGACAAAGGCGAAATGTAAAGAAAAAAGAAATACAACAAAAAGTGATTTCAAGTGGGAGAATAAAAAATGATAAATCACTTTTTGACCAAAATTAAAGGTAGACACCAAAAGTTGCAAACTTTGTTAAATTTTGGTTCAAAATAGTGGGTCTCACATCATTGCAGCGAACTCCACATTTGTTTTTTGTCATAAATTTTCCCCTATATAAGGAATGGTTTTAGAAAGTTTCAAACAATGCCAAAATCACAAAATAAGAAGAAGAAGGAAAAACAGAGAGGGAAAGTAGTTTTTCCTAGTTTTTAAGGTTCTTCTCTTTTTGTTCTTTGAGAGAGTTTTTCTCCTTAATGTAAGAGAAAAATACCGATGTTTTCTCCTTACAGTTTGAGAGAAGTGTTCTAATTTCTTGGAAGTCAGTAAAAACTTTCTACTGTTTGCCTGTGGACGTAGGCACTTTGCCGAACCACGTAAAAACCCGATGTCTCATTTTTCTATTTATCTCGTATGTACTTTGTTGACTAACAGTTATTTATCCCTTCTCATCCTAACACTCATCCTAACACACATTATGATACTTGGTGTTCATCTAATATCTAATGTTCATGAATCACCGTCAAAATGCCAATATTTTGTCAATTTTGTAGATGATTACTGGTATGAATATACTTCCTAAAGTCAAAGTATGAAGGCTTTCTTAATGTTTGTTCAATGGAAACACTTCGTAGAGGACCAATCAAGAAAAAGGGGTAAATACTTTGAGGACTGATAGTGGAATGAAATTGCAACAATGAACTCAAAAACTTCTGCAAATCTCATAGATTTTACAGACATAGAACTTGTGTCTACACTCCTTAGGAAAATTTCATTGTTAAGAGGATGAATAGACCAACAATGGACAAATATAGAAATCTGTTGTGTTAGCCAGGTCATTCGCATATTTTCTGGATTGAAGCAGCAGCGCCAAGTGTTTATCTCATAAGCAGGTCTCCATCTCCTGTCTTAAACTTCGAGACTCCAGAATGTAAGTGGGCAAGAAAAGAACCGAAGTATGATTATCTCAGAATTTCGGGTGTTTGGTGTATATTCACACAAATCAAAGGAAACATCTACCAAGGGCAGAGAATGGAAATTTTGTAGGATATCCCGCTAGAGTAAAAGGTTACAAAGTCTTGTTATAAGATATGAGATGTGTTATCGGCATAGACATAATCTTCAACGAGTTAGTAATGTATAAAGACATGAATCTGGATAAATAAAAAAGAGCATGCTCAAAAGTGACATATGGGGATTCATGATCAGTCAGAGATTCTGACTCAGAGTAATGGTAAAGATATAGGAACAAACTTATACACAAGTTCAAGGTGGAGGCAATTGTCAGAGAACTCAAACAAGACCAGATGATGGAAATACATATCAAGTTGTCAGTAATAAAAGGTTTTGTTCTGAGTTTGAGGATGAGAAAACGAATGGTCAATCAATTTATAAATATCAAAGGAGTTACAAAATAGCTAGAGGCAAACCAAGAGACAGATGCAAGCACCTTCAAAGGTTTAAAGACTTGGAGATATTTGTTTTTGCATTTATGTATGCAAAAGATATATAATGAAATGAACCTAGATCATATTGGGAAGTGACACAAAAACAAAGTCTGGAAATTCTGGGAAAAGAGGAATGTAGTAGGAAATACATTTTCTAAAACAAAGTATTTTGAAGCTGAAATACTTCAGAAACTAAAAAAGTTAAAATTAAAGGTATCGTGACTCAGATTATGCAGCTGATCTAGACAAAAAGAGATCAATCTCAGGATTCTTGTTCTTAGTTGGTAGAAATATAGTTAGTTGATAGAAATATAGTTAGTTGGAAGTCATGTTTGCAGCAAATAAAGGTTTTATTAACAATAGAGGCATAGTATATATCATTAATAGAGGCTATGAAAAAAGGAATGTGGCTTGAGAGGGCTTGTGGATAAGCTTGGTTTTAAACAAACTAGAAGATACCCGCGCGTTGCGCGGTTTTTTCATAATTAAATTGTATGTTTTTTTAAATGTTATTCACAATTCATAATTCAATTTTCATGTTTGATATACCAAAAAGCCGGATACCTACGTCGGACAAATTCGACTTCAACTCTTGAAACTCATGAGTTCATATACCTAAAAATCCCAAATACCCAACAAGTGTTTGACCCTAACTTAAATATTGAATTGATAAAAAGGCGTTATTGCGATTTTTTAAAATAAGGCAAAGTGAGCTTGCGGCCAAGTGCATAGGCAAGTGGTGGAGGGGCAGCGTTCCTAGTCTGTCAGTGCTTGTGCTGAGTATTCACTGAGAATTAATAGCTATCCGGGAACCCTGCGTTTTTTTAACACCAAGCCATCAAACAACAATGTCCATCATAAAATTATTCATACGAATCACCTTGTGGTACAAACATGCTACCAAACAAATCCAAAGTACTTTAATTATTTCTGAATTAATATCCTATATATGATAGCATATCCAAAGTACTTTAATTATTTCTGAATTAATATCCTATATATGATAGCATAAGTCTAATATATAAATGTCTTTTTTTTACATTGTTAGTGTTTATCTGTTTACTTTAGATCAAGTTGGTGGGATCATGGTTCCTAAGAAAACACCTTGAATCTGACAACTCCAAGAGTACCTAAGAAAATCATCTTGAATCTGACAACTCCAAGAGTTTACCAATTGCATAGTTGATAATTTGACCTAAAAAGAAATGATTTTAAAGTAAACGGACAAACACAAGTAACGTAAAAGAAAGCAGAGTCAATAAAGAGCACTATATTTGATAACTATTTTAGGATTTTTTTTCTTTATCATCGTCAAGAGTTTTGTGGTTGCTTTGTGTAGATCACCGATTTACTAAGGCATAGAGAATTTGGAAGAAAAAGCAAAAAGTATAAGAGAAACCTTTTCATCTCGAAGATCACGCCAATTAGCACCCGGCCTCGGACTTTTTGGGATACTCTGACACCGAATGAAATCCAATTCATTCATCTCATTAGAAATGTGATCAGTGAGAACAACCATTCGCTTTGATGCTGAAAGAAAACAGAACTCCACTTTAAACATCAAACAGTCAAATGTATGGATAACTCGCTCTAACGTTCTAACGTTCTTCAGTAGCTTTATGTTCGTCTTGGAGGCACCATCTTGTTAGAAATGCATCTTTTTAGAGCAATACCCAAAAGACGTTGAGAAAGTAAATGACTAAAAGGTAATAGCTTTCATCAGTACTTACAAAACACAAGTCTCAACTCCGTAGTTTGCCATATATTGAATTCGGTATTTGCACAAATCCCTCTCTGAAAGACCGCAAATCCCTCCCTGGAATGGAGTCAGCAAAGCCTAAACCAAATCATATAAATAAAAATAATCGAAGAAATGGCCGCGAGCGGACCTTTTTGATCATCTCGTTTTCATACGTATTTCTTGCACGATTTAGGAGACGTTTTTGATACATATGTGATGTTTTACGTATGATTCCGTATCCGTTTTACTTGCTTTCGTGTTTTTCATGTTCTTACAGGTTTTTACGCGTATTTGGACTATTTTGGAGCTAAAGGAACATGCACGGAGCTAAGGAGCAACTTTGAGGATCATCACGGGACAAACGGGACGAGATTGAGCATGGAAAAGCCTCACCCGGTCGGGCACAACCTTTGCACGATCGGTTCGAAAGGCAAACAACGTTAGTCTACACAGCTAAGAGAGGGACAAGATATATATATGAAGCATTGAACCAAAGCATCCACAAATGCTTACCAGATTTCCAAAAATGACAACACCCTTCGTGTAGTCAACTCTCATGGCAATGAAATTGCTCTCCATAGCATCCACAGACATCTTCTCAACAATTGACAAGCCGAAGAAGGGGATCAACTGAGATAAACTCTCAACAAAGGATTTTAAATACACATCTGAAACAATAAGAATAACCAAACTAACTACCTGCTGAAGCGACCTGAGAGTAGCAAGCTTTTCCAGAGCATAAACATATGAATCTCGATCTTGGGTGTTTTCTTGACCATGCACATCAACCATAAGTATCTTCCACAGAGCGGAAAGCTTCCTGCAGAATAATTGAAGCAAATAATCAAGAAAACCATCCTCACCCATAAGAATGGACAGATAGGATAACATGGAAGTAACATAGAAGAGTTCCAGACATAGGCATGGAATAGACCTGCCAAAGTCCAAGCTCAGTAGGTACTTTTAGCTGCTCAAATCTTGTGTCCAGATAAAAAACCCATCGTGGAATGAAGTAGCATCGTAAGGATCGGGCCGATAAATAGGGAAAATCGTGAATTTACCTTTAAAAGTGTACGTAGTGAACATACATAGGGAAACCAGGTTGTGCAGCCTACATAAATTAATGGATATTAGGAGCATGTATGATCCCGGCACCAAACTCATTGAGACCATGGAACCTTTGACACCCAAACAGATGATCAACATGTCAAACGTGATTAGTGCAGTAAAAAACTTTGTGCGCACATAAAAAAGAAGAAACTCAGCTTAATAAATACCATATTCATGAACAAAGCAACCAATTGCGAGGAACAACATAGATGCCAACAAATCCAATTTTTAGAACATTTCGGTGACTGAATGTTTCCTGAATGGCATCGAAATTAATAGGACAATCAATTTAGCGACATGAAACTGAGTAGTTGCTAATCATTGGAGCATTCAGCTCCAAAAAACATTCTATAATGCAATACCAAATCGAAAAAGGACCCACCTACGTTGTAGAACGACGATTCCATTCTGCCACTGCAATGGTTTTCTGGTAACTAACCTTAAGGACGACAACGAAGAGATGGAGGTGGAAGAAGAGCTTCGAAAAGGACGACGACGAAGAAATGGAACACCTGGAGCCATAGGTTCCCTCGTCTCCTTCCTTGGCCTGAAATCGTTGATTGCCTGCTCTAGGTCTGATCGCCCTAACCTGTGCAGCCCGAACGCTCTCCCCCTCTGCCTGAGCCGGCGGAAATCGGCTCGTTGCTCGCCGCTGCTCCCTTTTTTTGGCGCCCCTGCTCCCGTCGGTTTTGTCCGATCAGTGAGGAGGATTTTTTTGGAGTTTCTTCTCCATCTCCTGTCGCTCCTTCAACTGCTCATTCAAGGCCCTTTCCATCACGCTTTGCTTGGTCACCTTTTTCTACATTTAATTTAAGTTTTCAAATGCCACTACATGCTTACCACAAAAAGAGGAGGAAAAATGTGAAAAAGGTGTATCAAAGACCACAACATGACGTATCTGAGGAACTTACTCCATAGTGTCTTCTTTTTTCCCTTATACAGACATTTCTCAGTGTCCACCAGAAATGCTTGTGCTTCTTCAAGCTACCTCACCTATATCTCCCGAAGGATTCTTTGTCTCCTCTTCTCCTCAAGCTCCGCAACAGGTCTCTTCCGTAGTGCAATTTTTAAACTGAAACATTTTTCTTGCATCTTTCTGAGGCAAAATGATTCCCTCCATGACTTTGATGGAGAAAGTGCTCATGTTATGTCTCAGATGATCTCTTGATGCCTCTCTTTGGCCTAATGCGTCCACGAAGAACATCAGATTGATAGGGAAGAAGTTTCTCGATCCTGGAGCGTAGGAGGGAAACGACGCTTGCAAGATGCATTCAGAGAAATTTATTGAAAGCCTACCTTAATTGAGAAGTTCAAACCCCTGTTGAAAAAGCAAAACTTAATCGTATGGGTTCCTCCTCAATCCTCCATCTCCACCGCCGCTGCTGCCCCTCAGTGGCTGCACTTTCCTCCCATCTCCGCTCTTGTATCGCTTGCTTCCCAGCGAGGCCGATTTATCAAAATAAAGGCTCTGGAATTGGAAGACGGATTCCAATTTAGGCAGCGTCCAACGAAAAAGGGAAGACGAATGGGTATTTGCAAGGTTTCGTTCAATGAAAAAGGATCCTACCTTATCGAAGAGTTCGAACACCTGTTGGCAAAGGCAACCTTAATCGCACGGGTTCTTACTAAATCCAAAATCTCCACCGGCGCTCCTGCCCCTCAGTGGCTTCGCTTTTCTTCCGTCTCCGTTCCTCCATCAAGGTTCTGGAATTGGAAGACGAAAACAAAGGATTTTAAATACACATCTGAAACTCCCAACAAAGGATTTTAAATACACATCTGAAACATGTGCCTGCTCTAGGTCTGATCTCCCTAACCTGTACAGCCCGAGTGCTCCCCCCCTGCCCGAGCCGGCGGAAATCGGCTTGTTGCTTACCGCCGCTCCATTTTGTTTCGGCGCCCCATGTTATACAAAACGTAAAACGTAAGATTTTGGAAGTTAGAAGATCAATGGTGGCTTCCGTATCACAAAGCTTTTAGCTGTTGTAGCTTTGGGATGTTGTTACAACTTAGAATGAGAAATACAACCATTCGAGGCCATGCCCCGGAGACAAACATAAAGCGAAAAATAATCGAATTTGAGACCCAAAATAATAGAAACAAATATACAGCGAACAGAAATCGAAAAGAAACTTACCATTGAAATGGTCGAATTGCGAGCTAGGATGATGCGCTGCCTCAGTCAGGATTGTTCGTCCACATTCCCCGGTAAAATCTGGAACCTGCTCGATTGGATTTGAGGATATGAAGAGAGAAAGAGGATATGAAGAGAGGAAGCGGATACGAAGAGATCACCGGGTGCAGTTCGAGTCTGGCAAATAGCGCTTCTCCCCTTCCTCCTCTAGGAAGTCAATCTCGATACGTCTTCTGAAGCCTCAGCCCACCTCGCCTTAGCCACTGTTCTCAGCCTAGATGGATAGGACGGCCGACTTGTTGAAAAACTTTTTCATCCTCGATATAATAAGCATCGACTTGCGCACCGAGCCTAGAGTGAGTTAGAGAAAAGAGATTGTTCCTGCTGCATATCCCCAAACCACAAAGCTATGATTTCAACCACAAAGCTATGATTTCAACACCATATCATAACATTCATCATAATCAGCGAAAAGAGATCAAGAATCCAGAAAAGGTAACAAAATGGAGGAATTAGGGCTCGACGCTTTCGGGGATCAAAGATGTAATGAAATTTAATTACCTATGAAGAAAATATCCATTCGCACGGCTGCAAACATAGTTCACCTCAGCCAGATCGCCTTCGTGAGCTTCTTATCCTTCCCCTTCAAGAATTTCTGAAAGGTACAATCAAAAAGTAAGAACCCAATACACATAAATGCACAAAAAAGGTTTCCATCTGTATTCCTTGTTCATTTCGACAAATAGCCAGGTCCTCCCATCTTACCCTCACTCACTCAAATCCCTAAGAGCGATGCTCTCGCTGTCTTAAGACAGCATGGTATACAGATGGGAGGAGAATCGCCATGGGAAGAAACAAATCATCAGATCGAGCAAAAGAACATACACTCAAATCGACCTGTGTATCTGATGAACATACACTCAAATCCGTAAGATCGATACTGTCGCTTTCTTAAGACAACATGGTATACAGATGGTAGGAGAATCGCCACGGGAAGAAAGAAATCATCAGATCGAGCAAAAAAACATAGAGATGATGAGAAAATTTTACGGTGTATACCTCAGAAGAAGCAGTTTCTATTTGGGGAGCGAAGTAAGCAAATAGACCACAGAGAAGGAGGAAGAGCGAGCGATGACATGGGATTAGGGAGAAAAAGAGAGGGACGACGCGGGATTAGGGAGGAAGAGAGAGGGACGATGCCGGGATGAGGGAGGAAGAGAGAGCAACGCCGACTGGATTGATGCAGGAAAGGAGGAAGAGGGAGGAAGAAAGACGCCACCCGGTTTAATTCAGGAAGGGGGGAAGAGGGAGGAAATGCCGCCGGGTTTGATTCAGGAAGGGAGGAAGAGGGACACCGCTCTGATGCAGGAAGGGAAGAAAAGCTTTACAATAGCTCTGAATGTGCACTGGAATTAAACAGATGCCAACGATGTGAATGAACTAAAATTAAATTTAATTGTATTTTTAGTTTTTTTTAAATGTGAATACAGGGAGGTTTTTTTTCCTGTGCTGACGTGGCAACACGAAAAGGAGGAAAAAACCTCCCTTCTATATATATGACTTCAATTGAGGTATTTTGTGAGTCACAAAGTATTTATCAGTGTGAACCAAACATATAATGTGAGAAGACATTTATTAGAAACATGATTGCATAAAGAACACTCAAATTTCATAAGATTCATAGTAGTGTTAATGTAGCCGATGCATTGACGAAGACACTCCCTATTAACAAGTTCAAATCAGGATTGAGCTTGTTAAAACTCACAGAAGTATATGGTGTGTGGAGAAATTATTTGGAAGTTACAGGATCTTGAAATCCATGTGGGATATTGAAAATAAGGTGAAGTTTGTTGAATTAGTTCTAAACATCAAAGGTGAAGCTCGGGTTAAGTGATGAAAATGGAGAAAAGGTCGTTATGGTAAAAACACAATGAGTGGGTAGTAAGGTTCGTAGAACATCCATGGATTTTTCTCCTTTGTATATGATAAAAAGAATACTCTTATGGTAATTCGAGTATCAAATATAATGAATAAGATTCAAGAACTTTTTGAGATGTCGGATTAATCACAATGATCACTCCGAACTCGAACTCGTAGAGTATTGAGTCTAACTCTGTTTTTCATTCAATTTACTTCTCCTTAATTCCAGTTTTCACAACCTTTTTTGGCTGCAATTATCATTCAAATTTTAACTAAAGATCGATGAAATTGGCTAGTGAATTAGAAAGTGTTTGGTGAAAAACACTCCATATGATTCTAACAAAAATTACGAGTGAGGAATCGACAAATTCAAGAACCAAAGTAGGGGAGAGAAAAGAACGACATACGAGTTGCTACAAGACACCACGAATTGATGGGATGGTGGAGGTAGCCATGGGCGAGTTGAACATGAAGAAGAGAAAGTAGAAAAAGGAAGAGAAGGAGATGCAGAGGCAGCGACAAAGATAGAGGTAGTGGGTCTAGGAGAAAGACAGAAAGAGAATGATGCAAGAGGAATGCAAAGGATGCAACGACGAGAGAGAAGGTCACAATCAAAAGCACAAATGATTTGGCGTTATTATACTGACCAAACAGCAAAACCAGCATCTCAATTTCAAAACTATAGCTTTCATCTACACAAATTCTACAACATGTATACATAAACTTTTTCGTTTGTTATGAGCAACACTTTTGGCAGATCTGCGAAACCAAAAAAGAGGTGCAGCAATAGAGAATCATCTAGTTCTCTGGTCATGACGACAAACTTTGCTTCTGATTTGTCATTTCTCCTCGAACTCAACATCGATGATTTGGGACTTGGGCGGCCTTTTGGAGTTTCCCTTGTCTCCGCCTCTCGAGAAGAAATCTCCTTGAGGCTGCCACACAATGTTTCCACAGCCTTGACATCTGATTATTTGGCTCTTGGATCCTATGAACTGCCTCTGACATGCCGGACATTCTCCCTGTTCGATATAAATCAGATCCCAAAATAAAAAAGTTAAGAACACAATTATGTGCAAATATTTCGAGTTTGAAGAAGTTTCAGCTTAATTCTTCTACAAAATTAATAGAGTTTCATGTGAGATTGAAAACTAAAGCATGAGAGAACAACCAGAAATCTCACAAAAAGAAGGTATCAAACAATGGAGCAGGACCCCATGTAGAATTGAATTCAGATTGAAATTGAGGGATAAAGGATTAGCCAAATGTATAACGATAAAAAGGGTGAAATAGAGCTGTACCTTTATGACAAAGTTATTAGCCACAGCCCCGATAAGAAGAGGGCCAGCAAATGGAAGAACCCAAGTCGCGAATATCAGCACACGGAACAGCCATCCAGAGAGAGCAAACCAGAGGAAGAATATTGTCTGCCAATGACATCAAAAGGACAACATAAGACATGAATATGTGAGGTAGGAATAATTATGTTAACAAATTAATCATGAAGCATAATCCATTTAAACCCTTTATATAATTCAATAAGCCACATCTTGTGTTCCCCATTTGGAAGCAATGTTGAACAATAAAAGCATCTAATACAAATTTTGCCATCGGATAGCCTTCATAGTATCCAATTCATTTCAAAATTAAACATCCCAAGAATCAATAAGACACAGACTACTGATAAATCAGGAAATTTTCTGCTACAGGATCATGGTCCACAAGATGAGTGCTGCAACGCAGTGCCCTCAATAGGAACTCCAACATATAGCTATAAATATTTTATTATAAGTTTTAACTCCACTATAAAAGAACAGAAGGGAAGGGAAGAGAAATATGTAACACTCACAACAAAACTTCCACCAAGCGGTGTATTCAAGAAGTCACTGAACTGCTTCCTGTACTGCAAAGGCCAAAAAGCAGGGAAGGAAAACTTGAAACAGTTTTTTTGTACACCAAAGGAAGTTAAATACAAGCAGAAACATGAAACAAAAAAATGACATAAGTGGTATTACTGCTTAACTCATGTTATTCATAAGACCCGAATTTCTAGCAAACTTCCACCGACCCTGCTTACTTTTTTATTTCATGTAACAAACAGAGATTTTATTTTCACAGGAAATAGCGAAGATTCTGCAGGAATACATCGCCCACGTCCAACTTTCTCCCATTTAACAATGACATTTCAGTGCTCATACAACGAACATCACGACTTGACACTCTAAATCTAATGGGAAAAATACGAAGTATTCACTCCGGAACTAATGAATTCACTACTCTTCTCATGATTTAGATTAAAGCAAATGCAATATAGCCTTTCTGAAAAATCATTGCCCAACTTCAAGTTTCAGAAAAAGCAAAAAGCTATTCTTGCATTTCGTGAAACCTATTCCAAGATGAAATAGCGACTATGAAAACATTTAACAGCCATAAGAATCACTATTGACAGAACAAATTCTCAATTGCATAGAATTTAACCTTCCCATTTCCAGATTCTCAACTATGCAGCAAAACCGAGTAATTTCAACGTCCAAGAGATCATAGTCGTATGTTATTTCCATGTTCAAGCTCACGAACCTAAACAACATCATACAACCACCGAATCAGCACATGTAGATGACAGAAATGTACCTTGGGCCAATGCCTGCTGAAATCGGCGGTGAAACTCCGCCACCGGCGGCTAATATTGAGGTCGCTGTCGATCTCGCGAGCTCGAGCTCGTCCAGTGCTCACGGCGGAGTTAAATCGGCGCGAGACAGAGTACTGGCGGTCGATTCGCTCAGCGGTCTTCTTCGCCTCGAAGACGAGAAGCTCGAAACCGTCGTTGGCACTGCGCCAAGCGTCTCTCCAAGCCTTACCGGACTTCACACTCTCGGCGAAGCGGTCGAAGTCGCCGCGTTGGAAAGCCTCCGGCCGCACGACTGCAACTGCGCGTGCAAAACACGCGCCGTGGCGGCGCGTCGCATGAGGGCGGGGGAGAAGCTGCAGAGACGGCGCGTGAGGAGAACGACCGGTGAATCTGGGCGGTGCCGAAGGCCACATGTAGTCGCAAGCCTTCATTGGTGAAGGGACATGGGAAGCTTTGTTTTGCGTACTATTGTCGATGTAGAAAGGGATATGGAGAAGATGAAAGAAATGCGTAATCAAGGAAATGTCCAAAAGAACCACAAGATATGTATGTGCGGCGAGCAAATCCCCTCAAATTTTTTTCTTTTTCTTTTCCAATTAATCAACTAATTACATTTTATTATAATATAAGAGTAAAGAGATCTATTTGACTTTACTTATTCATCCTATTTCTTCTAAACATTCAACCTATTCCTTCCGTTAATTTTTCTGTTAACTATTTTTAATCCTAATTATCCAATTATCCATTAACCCAATTATCCGAATTCAATAACTCGATTAATAAAATTATCCAAATCAAATTACTCGTTAATCCAATTACTCGAATCCAATAACCCGATTAATAAAATTATCCAAATCAAAGTACCCGTTAACCCAATTACCCATTAACCCAATTACCCAATTACCATTAACCCAATTAATTAAAACAATTTTAACCTAAACAATAAAAAAATATTTTCTCTCCTTCTCCTCCAACTACAGCCGCCGCCGGTCCTCTCTATGCTTTTCCCGGCACCACCGTTCTCCTCCATCGGCCGCAGAATGCTGCAGCAGTCCGCCGTTGCTTCTCCCATGAGGTATGCCATTGGTCCGCCCTTCTTCCTGTTCGTCCAGTCCTTCCTTCAACACGTTCGACCTTCGTCTAGTCCGTTCGACCTTCCTTCAACACGTTCGACCTTCGTCTAGTCCGTTCGACCTTCGTCTAGTTCGTCCGTCCTTCGTCCAGTTCCAGTTCGTCCGTCGTCCTTCTCCCGTTGGCCTTCGTCTCCAGTTCTAGTTCGTCCGTCGGCCTTCGTCTCTAGTTCCAGTTCGTCCGTCGACCTTCGTCTCCAGTTCGCCGTTTGTTCTCCGGAGGATGCTCGGGGCAGATTGGGACGCTCGGGGCAGACTGGGATGTTCGGGGGACGCTCGGGCATAGGCTGTTTTCCCTAAAAAATATACCGTAAAAATTTTACGACGTTAAAAAAAATTATGTCGTACTTTTTTTATGCCCTTAAAAAATTATCCAGTAAAAATGACTTCATTTTTTATTTTCAATCAATTTTAATTTCCAATATGATTCGATTTAAAAGTATATATATATATATATATGGACATCATCGACTTAATACCATGGATTGAATACTGGACCTCATAGACTGAATACCATGGACTGAATATTGGACATTCTAGATTGAAATTTGGACATCATGGACTAAATATCAAACATTATGGACTAAATAATGAAAATAAAATACATATGTTATATTATATAATTAATAAGATTGACTATCATGTACCTTTCTATTGTTTTATTTTATTTTTGTAAAGGAGGCTATGTCAATTAGTTATTTTATTTATTTATGTTATTTAATATTTTGTGCTAATTTAATTTTTATTTATTTTATTTAATATCATATTCTAAAAATTTTTATGATAATAAATAAATTGAATTTGTTTTAAATATAATTATCATGTCTGTTTGTTGAATCTCATATCATGACACTTGATGTCTCAGGAAAAAATTATATGACATGAGCATTTGATGCTCAAATGCATCCTAAAGGCAAAAAGTTCATTGACACAATGATAAAGACAATAATTTCTCTAAAAAGGAAAATAAAAGTCATGGTTTTTCTATGCCATCATATTGCATATGATCTAAAAGATGAATATCATACAAAAGAATATCACACATATTTGTGGAAGTCTCTTAAAGATAAATTCGATCACAAAAATATATGATCCTCCTAGAGGGAAATAATTATTAGCTAAATATGAAATTCCAAAATTATAAGTCTGTGGACGAATATCATTATGCGATGTTTGAAATGCTCTCCAAAATGGAGCTATAAATGATTATGATACATTGGAGAATATATTATCGACATTACATGACGATAATGTCATAATATCAAACGAAAGTTTCAAAATATATCACAAATTATTACAAATTTTCCTTGTTGTAGAATAATAAAACGAGCTACTAATGAAAAATTATAATGCTCGTAACACTAGGCTTACCATATGAAACAAATAAGCATCATAGATTTTATTAAGAAACTTAAAAATGATAAATTATGAAAAGATATCGCCATGAAATTTTATCAGATTATTTTTAAATATTTTTTTTGTAAAATTGTTATATATAACTTTAATTGGGGGAACTTCAAAAATACCCTCGTAGGGCTAAAGTGCTTCAAAAATACCCTTCGCTGAAAAAAAAAGTTTCAACTTCAAATCTACCCTTAAAATATGGATAATCACAAAGTTTCAAATCTACCCTTAAAATATGGATAATCACATATTACCCTTGTCGACAATTTTTCTCTCTCCTCTAGAGCACATCTATTTCTCTCTCTCCTGTGGCGCGAAAATTACTGTTCCCCCACACCACAATAGATTCGGCGAGAGTAGCTTGAAATCGACATCAGATTCGCTGTCAATAGGTTGAAATCGTTTGTTGTCAACAAAGAAGCTTACAATTAAGCACGTTCCGCAGAAAAACCAGGTATGTATAGTGGATTTTTCGTGTTTCTCTTGTGTTTTTCTTGTTTCTTTTGTGAGTTATGAAGCACTAGGTCAATATAAGACTCGTTTATTAAAAACCAGTCTAAACGAGTCATATTTATTGCAATGTCAAATAATCGCAATTAGTGGGTGGACCACAGAGTCGTACGGTCGCACTAGGTCACAGAGTCTCATCGAGGGATCAAAGGGATCAAAGGTCGTCGCATGGGCCCAAGGGTCGCAGAGGTAAATGGGTCGCAAAGGGTCACAGGGTCGCAGGGGTCCAAGGGTCGGATGGGAAAGGGGTCGCAAAGGGTTTAAAGGGTCGCATAGGTCCGAAGGTCGCATGGGAAAGGGGTCGCAAAGGGTTCAAAGGGTCGTAGAGGTAAAGGGGTCGCAGAGGTCCAAGGGTCGCATGGGAAAGGGGTCGGAAAGGGTTGAAAGGGTCACAGGGGTCCAAGGATCGCATGGGTACAAGGGTCGCAAAAGGGTACAAGGGCCGTAGAGGTACAAGGGTCGCAAAGGGGTACAAGGATCGTAGAGGGGTCAAAGGGTCGCAGGGGTACAAGGGGCGTAGAGGTACAAGGGTCGCATGGTTGCACTGGGTCACAGAGTCTCATCGAGTCGCACGATCGCAGTGGGTCACAGAATTTACCCCTCTTTTTATGTTTTTGTTACAGGTTTAATGGATACGGTGGATGAGAAAATGACACTGATTTACTTTTTGTATGATGGTAAATGGGAAAAAAAACCTAAATGGAGAATGTGAATGGGTTGGTAGAGTTTAGGAAAACCAGAGAGTATTTTTCTTATGTCCTCCGGTTAGTCTGACATACCAGCAACTGATTGATGAGTTATGCGCAGAGATGATGGTGGGAAATAATACAACGAATTTGAAGTTAAGCTATTTGCCCAATATTTGTGAAAATAGGAAGCCGACATATATAATGAATGACAAACATCTTATTTGTTATCTGTTCGATCACATAAAAGGAATTTGACCACTGTTGTATGTGGAGATAGAATCGGCAAGTGTGAAGTGTGAAATCGAAATTAAGAGGGAAATTGAGCCTCTGATTCCTGCTTTTGGAAGCATTGCTAAAGAAGGTGAGGATCGAGGTGTTGTAGATTATGATGATTGTGTTATTGTAGGTCCAGATAACAAAAGTAGAGTTGAGATTAATCCGGAAACAATAGATATTTTGGATTCGGATAATTTGTGAACATACAAGCGGGTTAAGAGAAGATGGTGGGTGTGCCATGAATGTGGTAGTTGATGGAGTTGTTTGTGCCAGTAATAATGTTGATCCTGATGTGCCAAGAGAGCATAAGTATGGTGATGGTGAGAACAACTCGGAAATGGTAGTTCACAATAGCGAAAATAATATCTTCGAGTTTGAAGATGGATTGGATCTTAAAATTAGGCAAGAGTTTGATAGCAAGAAGGATGTACAGGCATTTGTAAGGATGGGTTCAATCGAAGCTTCGTTTAGATATACAACATTGAGATCTGATACGAAGCTGTGGGAAGTACGATGCAAGTTTGCCGGAAGTGGTTGTAAATGGAAATTATGCGTGGCAGCAATCCCGAATTCCAAACAGTTTAGTGTGAGAACACACCATCACATTCATAACTGTTCACCTGCATCTAAATGGACTGAAGCTACAAAGGTACAACGAAAATGGTTAAGGATTATTTGAAAGAGGAATATGCCGGAAATTATGAAACACCTCCAGCAAAAGAATTGATGGCTCGTGGAAAAGCAAAATACGGTGCCAATGTATCGTATTTGATGGCATTAAAAGGCAAATGCAGTGCTCAAAAGGAAATTCGTGGTGATGACTTTGAATTTATAGGATGCTTCTAGGGTGGTTGCACATGTTTATAAAAAGAAATCCCACATCTGTTGCAAATCTTCAGCTCGACATTGATGGGAAAAGCTTCAAATACCTTTTTATGGCTGTCGGAGCGACTATAAAGGGATGGAAATACATGCGTAAAGTGGTTGATGTGGATGCGACATTTCTGACATGAGTGTACAAGGGAGCATTGATTGTGGCGACCACGCAAGATGGTGAACATCACGAATATCCTATTGCATGGGGAATAGTCGACAGAAAGAAGGACGAATCATGGACGTGGTTTATGTCAAGATTGAAAGAGGTGATACCGGACGGACGTGATGTCGTTGTGATATCTGATCGCCATAAAAGCTTGATCAAATCAGTCAAACAAGTGTATAAAGAAGCTGATCATGGTTTTTGTGCGCGTCATATATCGCAAATTATAAAGAGCTATGTCAATAAAGGCCATCGTAGAAAGACTTCAAAGGGTGATATTGTGGCGGAAATGTTCTTCAAATGTGCAACAGCATACACGGAGAACGAATTTGACGTGCTATTGAATGATTTGAAGGCCAGGGAAAAAAATGACTTTTGTGACTTTTATGACCTCTGCGACCCTTGTACCCTTGCCGACCCGGGCACCTCGGCCACCCGGGGACCCTTTGCGACCTTTGACCCCTACAACCCTTGTGTCCCTGCGAACCTGGTACCCTTGCGACCCTCGTACCACTCCGACCGTCGTACCCCCTGCGACCCTTGTACCCCTGCGACCCTTTCACCCTCTGCGACCCTTGTATCTCTCCGACCCTTTGACCCCTCTGCCACCCTTGTGACTGTTGTGACCTTTGTGGCCATTTTTTACCTTTCTGACCTTTTCGCAGGTATCCTAGTGTTGCAAAGTTTTTGGAGAAAAAGGAACTTGATCCCGTTAAGTGGGCAAGATGCAAATTTAAGAGGGAAAGGTACAACTTATTAACCACTAATGGCACCGAGTCAATAAATTCAACGTTGAAGAAGTCAAAAAAATTTACGATCCTAGGCTTTTAGATATTTGTTTGGGAAAGACAGTTGAATGGTTCAATACGTATAGGTTGGAAGCAGCTACCGGTAATGATTCTCAAAAGTTAACACCTTACGTTGAGAAAATGTTATATGAATGGTTTTGGACAGGCATCCAAGTATGATGTTATTGAATTGAACAATCTGAGTGATGAGTATTAACGTGTGGAAACACGAGTTATAAATTATCCTAGACCACTTCACCGCAAGTATACGGATCGTGTAGTACCAGGGTTGATCTCTGGGGACTAAGGCAGCCAAAAACTTTGAATAAAACTAAACTAAGACGAATAAAGATAGAATGAGATATGGTCCTAAATATCTAAAGCTAATCTAAGTGGTGACAACAGTACTAGGATGGGGATGAACTCGGATATGACAAACACTACGGGTGTCCGGGATACCGGGAATCGCATGGATGAAGCAACTAAGGATCATAGATCTATCAACTTATCTTGACAACGGGAAATTCATGCCCTAAGGTGAGGAGTGATTCTTCCGAGCCTAAACCTCCTAACCATGAGTACGTGCAACCCTACCTTCCAGCAGTGATTAACCCGTACCATGGCAGCTTTACGAACGCAATCATTATCCCTAAGATGACTAACCAACCGGTCAGATTCTCATTAGCCAAACTTAATCTACAACTTAACAGGTCCGGATTCATTCTTTAACCTTCCAGCAAAGTCCGAAATCCTATGTCGCTGAGCGGGCAGCACTAGCGTAAGAGTGATAATGCTAAGCGTAGAACCGAAAATCAAGAATAAATCAATAAATCTAAGCATTAAAGCAAATCATTGTTCATCCATTACAATCCGATATCCCTACCCGTAGTTGGGACTCTACTCACTCATGGAGAAAACAAAAGACGAAGATAACATAACCCTATACATGATAGACTCTAGGAAATTCGATGCCTCGACCTTCCCTATCGTGTTACCGGTGTGAGGATTGATGCTTCTCTTCTTCTCCAACGTCTCCCGAGCCTTTCCAGATGTTTTCCCAGCCTTTCCTTGCCCCGACGTTCTGTTCTTTAAATTAGGTCGTTTGAATGTCATATCTAGGTTGTTGCGAAATACATGACCCGTTCGGGCACCACTGTCGCCCGGTCGTGCAGAGGCACGCCCGGTCGTGTTCCTTCATAGTGCCCGATCGGGTATTCAGCACCCGATCGCGTGGTTGAGCGGCCCGAGTCGTGCAAACTCTCGGGGAATTTGGGATGAATTAACGCCCGAGCGGATATACGTCTTGCGCCCGATCGGGTAAGGCTACCCGATCGCATTGCCTTCGTGCCCGGGTCGTGAGGGTGTGCGGATAAAACCCCGTAGGTTTTACCTGAGCGGGTGGTCTATGGTGCCCGACCGGGCACCCTTGTCTCCTTGAAATTTCTCTTTTCCGCTCGTTGCTCGGGTGTTCCTTTGGGTTCTAAGGCTCGATCTTGACTCTGAGTAGATATATCTTCAAAGCACGTGGTTTTGTTCAGGAATCC
>CM071864.1:39342889-39367748 GCA_036759665.1 Gynandropsis gynandra | reverse complement strand
GTAGTGCTACATAGCATCTTGAAGTCTGTAAGGTGGGAGTTCGGATCTTCGTTCTCCATTCCGCGAAAGGCCGAATTGTTGAGCATCTGAATAAAAGCCGGTTGCAACTCAACTTGGTTATCGATTGTGCGGGCCATGCACGAAAGTAACTGCGTGTGCTTAGGAGCAGTGTATGCTCCATAAGTCTCGTCGGCAGCAGCCATATCGGGAATACTCGCGTTGTCTTCTCCGCTACTTGCACTATACGTATCTTCCTCCTCAGAGGCGTGTTGCTCGTGGTTGCTCGTTCTTTCAACCTCGGGATCGTAGATGAGAAGTTTCTGAGTAGAGCTTCTTATACAAGTCTCCTGCACAACAATAAACAAAACACCAAAGCGTAAATCCGCGGTAGATAGAAAAGACTCGATAGAGGGAAAAACAAATAAACAAAGACGAAAAACAAACAAACAAACAAACAAAGACTCCGGAAAGGACTAGATCTTAATCTGGCTAATTCCTAGTCTTGACCGTTATTAGTCCCCGGCAACGTCGCCAAAAACTTGACGTGTGGAAACACGAGTTATAAATTATCCTAGACCACTTCACCGCAAGTATACGGATCGTGTAGTACCAGGGTCGATCTCTGGGGACTAAGGCAGCCAAAAACTTTGAATAAAACTAAACTAAGACGAATAAAGATAGAATGAGATATGGTCCTAAATATCTAAAGCTAATCTAAGTGGTGACAACAGTACTAGGATGGGGATGAACTCGGATATGACAAACACTACGGGTGTCCGGGATACCGGGAATCGTATGGATGAAGCAACTAAGGATCATAGATCTATCAACTTATCTTGACAACGGGAAATTCATGCCCTAAGGTGAGGAGTGATTCTTCCGAGCCTAAACCTCCTAACCATGAGTACGTGCAACCCTACCTTCCAGCAGTGATTAACCCGTACCATGGCAGCTTTACGAACGCAATCATTATCCCTAAGATGACTAACCGACCGGTCAGATTCTCATTAGCCAAACTTAATCTACAACTTAATAGGTCCGGATTCATTCTTTAACCTTCTAGCAAAGTCCGAAATCCTATGTCGCTGAGCGGGCAGCACTAGCGTAAGAGTGATAATGCTAAGCGTAGAACCGAAAATCAAGAATAAATCAATAAATCTAAGCAAGAAATCAATAAATCGGGCCGATCGCGTGGTTGAGCGGCCCGAGTCGTGCAACTCTTGGGGAATTTGGGATGAATTAATGCCCGAGCGGATATACGTCTTGCGCCCGATCGGGTAAGGCTACCCGATCGCGTTGCCTTCGTGCCCGGGTCGTGCAGGGTGTGCGGATAAAACCCCGTAGGTTTTACCCGAGCGGGTGGTCTATGGTGCCCGACCGGGCACCCTTGTCTCCTTGAAATTTCTCTTTTTCGCTCGTTGCTCGGGTGTTCCTTTGGGTTCTAAGGCTCGATCTTGACTCTGAGTGGATATATCTTCAAATCACGTGGTTTTGTTCAGGAATCCGTCTTTTAAAGCTCATTTAGGCCTTGTCGCCTAAAAACCTGAAAACCAACAAAACGGGTGTGTGAAACTCAAAATCATATCAGATATGTAAATCTATATATAAAATATATGCGAAAATGGCACTAAAATCTATCCTAAAATTGATACACTTTCAGTGTTATCAAGTATGAGTTGAGAAATGAGATGGGTAGAAGATTTGTAGTGAGTCTTCAAAAAATAACGTGCAAATGCAAAATGTTTGATGTGGATAAGTATCCATGCAGTCACGCAATTGCGGCAACACATAAGGTTGGTAAAGTTCACAAGATACCAGATCTATGTTCAAACTACTACCTTCGGGAGACATGGCGTTCGGCTTACCAAGAAACCGTGTATTCGGTTCCTGATTGCAGTGATTGGGACATTCCTCCTCAAGTGACTGAAGTTACGGTTCTACCTCCTATGCTGGCTGAGAAAAGGCAAAGCGGGAGGCCTAAAGAGAATCGTTATCCTGGACTCGGTGAGGCTCGAAGAAGTACCCCATCTTCGTCGAGAAAAACCCCGTCCGCTTCGTTGAGACAAACCCCACTTTGTCGAGACAAACCTCGTCTTCTTCGTCGATACAAAACCCATTTTGTCGAGATAAACCCCGTCTTCTTCGTCGATACAAAGCCCATTTTTGTCGAGAAAAACTCAACAGAGACAAACCCCGTGTTCTTCATCGCTACAAAGCCCATCATAAATAGCCAGCATCACTGACAGTGTTTGGAACGTGACAACCGAGACAACGCCGACTTCAAAAAAAGAAAGATTTGTTAGTTAGTAATTGTGTAATACTATATTATTTGTATTATTTTGATTAAACCTTTGTGACCTTCATCGTTATAATTCGATAAATTCTTCATTATAATTCGACCAATATGACCCTCAATTGGATTAAATTAGAACCCATCCGACTCATGCGACCTCATGCGAACAAATATGACTCATGCGACCAATGCGACCCTCAATTGGATTAAATTAGAACCCATCCGACATTTTATCATTGTTAATCCGTAAATTCGTCGATTTCGTATGTATTGATCCTTATATTCGACCATACGACCCATGCCATTTTCAATATACCATTATCAATATATTTGAGTTGTATACGTCTAATTTATAATCAATATAGACAATAATATAAATAATATCGACATTTGAAAACAATGTTGAATGTATTTTTTAAAATTTTGTCAAACTCATCCGACGAGTTCTTAAAACACTACTATCGCTTTTGAAGCACATGCATGGTTATACACAACTCAACTAGGGACACATTGGTCATAATCTGTTTTAACCATTGATTGACGTTGTAAATGTATTGTTTTGATTGGTTTTTTACATTTTATCATTATAAACCCGTAAATTCGTCGATTTTGCATTTATTGATCCTTATATGTGAACGTGCGACCAATGCGGCCCATGCGACCCTCAATTGGCATAATTAGTTTGACATTTTAAATGTATTATTTTGATTGTTTTTTGACATTTTATCATTGTTAATACGTAAATTCGTTGATTTCAAATATATTGATCCTTATATGCGACCATGCGACCCATGCGATCCTCAATTGGCATTATTTAGTTTGACATTTTAAATGTATTGTTTTGATTGTTTTTTGATATTTTATCATTATTAATCCGTAACTTCGTTGATTTCGCATATATTGATCCTTATATGCGACCCATGCGACCCTCAATTGGTATTAATTAGTTTGACATTTTATCATTATAAACCCGTAAATTCATCGATTTCGCATGTATTGATCCTTATATGTGACCATGTCACCCATGCGACCGGCCGGAAATTCTGTCACCAAAATTCCCGCTAAACTTTTCATCATATTTGAAAAATTTTTAAAAAAAATAACATCTGTGACCCTTGACCTTTTGCATTCATGTCTTTTCGAATTCCATCTGACAGCGATTCGATATCCAGGTCATGTCTTTTTGAATTATAGTCATTTCATTTTTTACAATAACGACACACACTCTCTCTCTCTCTCTAACTCTCATACCATCAATTTTTTCGAAAATGTTACATTTCCCTTCTTTCTTCAGAGAGATTTTTCCACGCCATCTGGAAGAGAACAACATTGTAATCTTCTTCATCGGTCTCTATGTCGGTATGTTACATGTAGAGAATGTAAAGATTTGACTTGTTTTTTCGTTTTTTTGTTACAGGACATCCCGAAGATATTCTTTGATGATTATATTTACGGGAAAAGAGGGACAACAACACGACAACGCTGAAATCAAATGGGTCTAACAGAAGATGGGAAGTCAAGTTGGATGGCTCCAGATTCACTGATGGGTGGAAAGATTTCTCCAATGATCTAGACTTAAGTATTGGGGATTACTTACTTTTCACTCACGAAGGTGACATGGTCTTTCACGTCACCTTCGTCACTCCTGCTCCGAGGATTTTACCAAAAACTGTGGTACCAGTCACTCGTTCGAATCTGGCCGCACATGCTTTGGTAAGTGACTTCAATACGGTTTTATTCCTTGCATGGGTAAGGATTTTCACGATTTTTATTCCTTTCTACGGATTTCGTAGACACTTCCGATAGGGTTTGCGAGGTCGAGCGGTCTTTGCCATAGACGATGTAAGATATATCTGATGCTAGGATACTCCATGCCATGGGAGGCAGATCTAAGGCCCGTGGCACGTGGTGGCGCTTCCATCAGAAGGGGTTGGAGAAAGTTTTGTCTCGACCATCCACATACCAATGGTTGTACCCCCGTAGTCCAAATATATGGGAATGGAACAATACATGTGCTTCAGTTTTTCCCTAAAATAGGGCTTAATAATAACAGTGTTTGAACATTCATTTGAACTTGAACTTTCATTTATAATGATTCAATAGTAAGTATTATTGTTAGTATCGTTGTTTTGTAGATTTACTATTCTTGTAACAAGGGTCGCGAGGAACAAGGGTGGCAGAGGGACAAGGGTCGCAGGGGTCCAAGGGTCGCAGAGGGACAAGGGTCGCACGGGTCTAAGGGTCACAGAGGGACAAGGGTCGTACGGGTCCAAGGGTCGTAGAGGGACAATGGTCGCATGGGTCCAAGGGTCGCAGATGGACAAGAAATAATAAATTATTCATATTATTTGTAAATAATTGTAATTGTAAATAATAAATAATAAATTTTTCATATTATTTGTAAATAATTGTAATTGTAAATAATAAATAATAAATTTTTCATATTATTTGTAAATAATTGTATTTGTAAATAATAAACAATAAATTATTCATATTATTTGTAAATAATATTGTATTTGTAAATAAGAAATAATAAATTATTCATATTGTTTGTAAATATAAGGGGTCCGAGGGGGCAGAGATACAAGGGTCGCAGAGGTACAAGGGTCGCAGAGATCCAAGGGTCGTAGAGTCATTTTCAGACTCTGACTCAACCGGCTCTTTGTTTGGCACTGGATATGGACGTTGAAGGAATTCATCATCTCTAACATTGCCAAAAGATTGATTTGCGGTGCTCGCATCTATCTCGGCAGAATTTGATTTTGCCTTTTCAGTACCTTTGGGATTTTCCGCCTCTACTTTTGTATTAGGCAAATGAAACCCGACATCCCTTATAAGATCTCTAACAGCGTTGATGATTCTTTTCTCCGACTTCTTTATTTCCTTCACTAATTTCTGCTCTAGTGTCAGACGTACTGCAGCTTCTTTTCCTTCAGCTTCATCTTCATCCTCAACTTCATCCTCACCTTCTCTTTCAACTTCAGCTTCATCATCAGCTTCAGCATCACCATCTCTTTTTTTATCACCGTCAGCATCACCATCTCCTTCTTCATCAGCTTCAGCAACACCTACCCTCCCCTCATCTTCTTTATCTTCAATCTCTATCATTTTTTCACCCACGCTCTTTTTCATCTTAGTCCCCTTCCCTTTCCCCTTCCCTTTCCCTTTCTTTTGATCACCAAGAACTGCTTTTCGCGTCAGCAGTTCTTGCTCACGGATGTCCTCCCAACAAATACCCTTCGGATTTCTACGAATATGTTCCATCCATATCTGAACATCGGGATCGTGGCATCCCTCATAGTCGTCCAGATCCAAAACTAAACAGTATTCTTCGTGATCAGCACAAAGAATACTTCGAATATCCTGAAAAACAAAAAATAGCCATTATTACTCTGTGACCCCTTGTTTTCCTTGTGACCCTTGTGTAATTGTTACCTTAGAATCTCTTATCAGCCTTATCACGTCTACATACTTAGGTTAATACTAGATTTAACCATCTTCTTGCACATTCTTGGGCATGATGGATCCGCATCCATAACATCGACATACCATCCCTTTCCGCCCAAACTAAGGATGGTTTCGAAAGGAAGTAACTGCAACATTAAAACAAAATGATAAAAATGCAAAAAGTACGAAACCATTCAAGTTATTCGAATAATATATACAGCTTAGCATTAGTGGGATCATGAAACCGCCACAATACCATTTTTGTTTCGGTGATTCCCTGCTAACGTGCTTGCGACAAGTATTCACAATCTTCTCGAATGTGTAACGCCCCCATGGAAAGCGTTCACAAAATTCCAAGTCATCAACCATGTCAATGAGATCATGGCTGATAGAGTTTTATGATGAAGGCTTGTGAGCCATAACTTGCGCCAACAACATCAAAGTTGCCAACCTCTTCCGGTCCTCGGTTCTTCGCCTTCATAAGCTTTCCAATGATTTGTGCGGGGGTCACCTTTCCACGGCCGAAAATTCTTCCGCCTGAATGTGTCACCCCTTTTGGACTCCCATCCTTTGGGATATGGTCCGTAGTTCAATCCGGAGATTAGTGCGTGCTCCACTATAGAGTACCGGATGAGAACACCATTTAAGACGAACCATAACTCCTTCTTGTCCCGTACAATCACGGAGTGACTTAGGAGGATAGACATTTGAACCTTCATCAATGTGGAGTCACATTGGAAATGGAATAAATGCCTAAATTGCGATTCCTTCTCGAAGTAAAGCAACTCGTATTCATCTAAGATTCCTCTCAGCTTCGTTATTGTCTCGTGAGGATAACACTTGGTGGTGATCTTTGGCATTCTGTCCATGTGCTTGAACTCATACACAAACTTTGGCTTTGGCGCCACCTGCAAAATTACCAATTAATTAAGAATACATTATACTTCTACCAACTCAAGCGACCCATGCGACTCAACCGACCAATGGGACTCAACCGTCCCATGCGACTCAACCGACCCATGCGACTCAACCGACTATTGCGACCCAAACCGACTCACTTAGACAACCGACTCAAACGACCCTTAGACCCCCTGCGACGCTCAAGCGACCATTGCGACCCAAACCGACTCACTGAGACAACCGACTCAAACGACCCTGCGACGTTCAAGCGACCATTGCGACCCAAATCGACTCACTAAGACAACCGACTCACCGAGACTTAACAGACTCACTGACACTCACACCCATTTCAAATCAATAAACCATTTTGGGACTCGATAGCCTGCAAAACCCTAGAAATCGACGCTCAACCGACCATTGTGACCCAAAGCGACTCAGTGAGACAACCGACTCTTGCGACTCAACCGACTCACTAAGACTCAACAGAATCATTGACACTCACACCCATTTCAAATCAATAAACCATTTTAGGACCCGAAAGCCTGTAAAACCCTAGAAATCGATCTACTTATACTTATTGACGCCATTGAAGATTGACTTGTGCTCTCTTCTTTACTGCTCTTGCTGCTGCGGATTCTAGCCATTTCCTTCTTGCCAACTTCAAATCGATCCCTCTCAAGTTCGAAATCACTTGTTCTTTCTTGCTTTTGAAACGGTTTGACAGTTTTTCACGTCGAAAAACTGCAGAACGTGGATTTTTTCACGTTCAAAAATTAAGGGTAAATTTGTCTTTTTCTCCAGTTCCTTTTTCCGATTAAATAATTATTTTAGGGAAGGGTATTTTTGAAACGTTTTAGCCCTACGAGGGTATATCTGATATTCCGCCACTTAATTTCATATTTTTCAGGCGCGTCAATATCTTTATCGGATAAAAATAACATCAAATATGTTACGATCAAATCTCAATGATGGAGATATATGTTTAGCGGATTGTGCTACAACACACACAATATTGAAAGATAAAAAGTATTTCTCCAAGTTGAGAATACATGAATCCAGTGTTAATATAATATCTGGAAATGCAAAAATAATTGAGGGAAGTGGAGAATCAAATTTTATAATATTCGGAAGAACAAAATTTATTATACAAGATGCATTATTCTCTTCACCATAAAAAAAAAACTTATTAAGTTTCAAATATATTCTCCAAAATGTCTATCATGTTGAAACCATGAATGATGAAAATCATAATATCTTTATATCACGACGATGGTTTCTAGAAAAAAAATATATTGTGGAAAACTTACCAGCTTTATCATCTGGATTATATTTCACAAAGATAAGAATGGTTGAATCATATGCCACTTTCAACCCAAAGTATAAATATGTGTTTAAGATTTAGCATGATCGACTGGGTCACCCTGGTTCAATAATGATGTAGAGAATCATTGAAACTTCAATGGTCATCCATTAAAAAATGAGAATATATTTCAATCTCATGAGATCATATGTAATGCTTATTCTCAAGGATAATCAATAATAAAACCATCATCGGTCAAAGTCTGGAATGAACCACCATTGTTTTTAGAACGAATACATGGGGATATATGTGGACCAATTCATCCACAAAGTGGACCATTTCGATACTTTATAGTATTGATCGATGATTCAATCAGATGGTCACACATTTATCTATTATCAACCCGTAATGTTGCATTTGTGAGGTTTCTTGCTCAAATAACAAAAATAACGAGCTCAATTTCTCGATTACCCTATTAAGAACATGAGGATTGATAACGCTTATGAAATTCCAAGTTTTCAATGATTATTGTACATCCATTGGCATTGAGATTGATCATCCCGTACCATATATTCATACACAAAATGGCATGGTTGAGTCGTTGACTAAATGTCTCCAATTCATTGCTCGACCATTACTAGTGAGAACAAAACTCCCAGTTTTTGCTTGGGGACATGTCATTTTACATGCTGCAGCACTAATTCAAATAAGAACAAGTGCTTATCATAAATATTTTTCATTGCAATTGGAAAATGCTTAGGAACCAAATATATCTCATCTTCAAGTATTTGGTTGTGTTGTATATGTTGTGATTGCTCATCCGCAACGGACAAAAATGGACCCACAACGAAGATTGAGAATTTATACTGGATATAATTCACCACCTTTCATTAGATATCTTGAACCACAAACGGGTGATAGGTTCACAACTCGTTTTGTTGATTGTCATTTTAATGAGAATGAATTCCCAGCATTATGAAGAGGAATAAAACAAGCCTCACAAAATTTAACATGGAAAACACAATCATTGTTATATCTTGATTCTCCTACAAAACAATGCAATATAGAAGTGCAAAAGATCATATATTTACAAAATATTTCAAATCAACTTCCAGATGGGTTCAATGATACAGCACATGTTACAAAATCATATATATCGGCTGCAAATGCACTTGGTTGTATAGAAATACCAAAAGCTCATGTAGGTGAAAAATTGCAAATGAGTCTACAACAGGGTAAAAACGTGGAAGACCACTTGGTTCTAAAGATAAAAATCCTCAAAAAAGAAAGAAGTTTGATAAAGATATTATTTCTCAAATCATAGAGAACATTCCAAAAGAAACAAATGAGGAAGACGATAATGAGATTTCCATTAACTATATATATGATGTAAAAAATCATAAAAAGAGATGAAATAAATGATAATGATGGAAATGGAAAATAATAATGAAGATCCAAAAGGTTCAAGAAAGCGCAAGGCGCTAGGCGGGCGGACACCTAACGCCTAGCGCCCAGAGCGCCTAGGCGGAGTCTAGGCGGTATCTGGGCGGACTAGGCGGATATATATATTTTATTTTTATTTAATATAATTATACAATACTTAATTTATAAAAACATATATAAATAAATAAAGTTTAGTATTTATAAAAAATATTTATAAGTATTAAATTCACAATATCAAGCATACAACGACAAATAATATAAAACAACGAAATATAAAAAATAGATGTCGAGTAAGGAAGGTATTAGACCAAGACAAGGGCAAAGGCGAGAGGTGATGACGAATGCGAGACATGAAGCTAAGGGTGGAGATGAAAAAAAGATGAAGATGAGAAATGAAGGTGATGACAAAAGATGAAGGCGATAACAATATACAAGAGACGATAGAAGATAAGAAAACAAGGATAAAGACAAAGACGAGGATCGGATACAAATGCGAGGACAAGAGACTTAGATAAAGAAGAAGACAAATGAAATGATGATGGTAAAGTCGATGAAGGTAACACATGGATATATGTCATTATTAGTTTTTTTTTCTTAAGTACCAAAACGACGTCGTTTTGACGTCACCATTTTTTTTTAAAAAAAAGACCGCCTAGAGATTAGGCGGGCGGCCAGGGAGCGCCCAGCGCCTAGGCGGGGCCTAGGCGGACGCCTAGAGGGATTTTTAGAACAGTATCAGTGTCAGAATGTCAAAAGAGACATGATCGGATAGGAAAGAAACCACACAAATAGAATTACACTCCTTGAATAAAAAGAAAGTATTTCCACCCATCATTCAAACTCCTAATGGTGTTAAACCAGTTGGATGCAAATGAGTTTTTTGTACGAAAAAGAAATGAAAATAATGAGGTCACAAGATATAAGGCACATCTTGTCGCACAAGGGTTTTCCCAAAGATCTGGAATTGATTATGAGGAAATATATTCCCCTGTTATGGATGCGACAAATTTTAGATACTTGATGATTTTAACTGCATCCAAAATTTTAAATATGTACCTTATGGATGTGGTTTCGGCATATCCATATAGATTTTTGGATAATGATATGTACATGAAAATCCCTCAAGGATTAAGAATGCAGGAAATATCAAACTCAAAGTCTAAAGAAATATGTGCAATCAAAGTGCAACGATCTTTATATGGGTTCAAACAATCTGGACGTATGTGGTACAGTTGTCTAAGTGAATATCTATTAAAAAAAAGGATTTGTAAATAACCCTATTGGTTCTTGTGTATTTATTCAGAAAACAATGAGCGGATTTGTGATTATAACTGTTTATGTTGATGATTTGAATATAGTTTGGACCTCAAGGAGATTGAAAATGCTCGAAATTATCCGAAAGAGGAATTTGAAATGAAAGATCTTAGACAAACAAAGTTTTGTCTCGTTCTACAGATAGATCATCTAAAGAATGGTATATTCGTACATCAATTAAATTATACAAAGAGAGTATTACAACACTTTAACATGGATAGAGCAAATCCATTAAACACTCCAATGGTATGTAGATCTTTAAATATTGAAAAGGATTCATTTCATCCTTGTGAAGAAAATAAAGATATACTTGGACCAGAAGTACCATATATGAGGGCAATAGGGCCTCTCTTATAACTAGCAAATCCATTAAGCATTTGCTACTAATCTCTTGTCACGACATAGTTCTTCACCTACACATCGTCATTGGACAGGGATTAAACATATCTTTCGATATTTACAAAGGATGATTGATCTAGAATTACTTTATCCTAGAGATTCAAAACATGAGTTGATCGGTTTTGCAGATGCAGACTATTTATCAGATCCTCATAAAGCTAGATCACAAACTGGATATGTTTTCACAATTGGAGGTACGACTATATCATGACGCTCTCAGAAGAAAATATTAGTTGCAGCATATTCAAATCAAGCCGAAATCATTGCACACCATGAAGCAATTAGAGACGTGTGTGGCTCAGGGCTATAACCGACATATACAAGAAACATGTGGATTATCAGCTAATATCGATCTAAAAATATTATATGAAGATAATACAGCATGTAATCATATTGAATATTTGATTATACTTCATACATTGCTAAAAAATCTGTCCTTGTTTACCAACCACATATTGTCTAACCAAATCCAATTCTCTCTCGATATTTTCCTCAAAAAATCCGATTCGTGCGGATTCTCCCCCCAACTAACGAAGAGATCTTGGTGGAATTGCCACATATAAAATTGATCACAATTTTGCAAAGAAATAGCCCACTTGTTTCTCGAGAAGAGATCGGAAACATGCTCAATATCATTTGAAGCGATAGAACGAAATATATCACTCTAAAATTTTTCTCATATACCTAAGATCTTGAGAAAAAGAAAGAAATTGATGTTTATTTCATCAAATCAAACGAAAATGTTGCTGATCTATTTACAAAGATACTCCCTACTTCAACATCGAGAAAACATATTCATAACATCGAGATGCACCACCTTCGAAGCTTATGAACAAATAAAGGTTGACAGATCAATGAGGAGTTTTTATGACTGCACTGTTTTTCCTCATCATGGTTTTTATCCAAATGGGATTTTCCATGATAAGGTTTTAAACGAGGTAGTCGATAGACATTCAAGAAGGAGTATTATAATTATAATAAATTTATAATTATATAAATTTGTGAACGTTTAAAACTATTATAAAGGATCATATTGAATTTATGATTTTTTTATGAAGGGTCATATTGAATTTATGATTTTTTAAATTGAAAATTCATATTTATTTTCCTATATATAGGCAATGTAACGATTCATTTCAATACACAACTTACAAACTTTAAAAATCTTATCATTCTCTCATATTCTCTCTTCATTCTTTTGTATTCAAGGTTTTAGATAAATTTTCTATATTTTACTTAATTAGTTATATATATATACATATATATCATATATGAGATATATTTATAATATGATATACCATATACCTATATCATATATCATGTTATTAACATCTACATATGTATATTACATATGCAAATATATACAAATATATGTAATACATGCATATATCATATATCCATATATATACACATATATTTATGATCCTAGTATTATTATTAAATTTTTCAACACTTTATAACTTTTTTTATGATGATATATTTTTAGTAGAATCGACTAAAAAGACAATACTTTATGAACAGTGCCAATAAATGATTTGGCAAATTTTGGTAGGTGTAATTGTTCCTAAGTATGCGTCTTATTCTAGAAAATTTATAAGAGATTATGTGGTTTTTGGATTGATAGTAAAACAAAATAAATACATGATAATTTTTACAATGTGACATTAAAAGGAATGTTTCAAATTTCATTAGGAGAAGACGATTCTCAACATCTCTATGGTAACAAGAATTGAACAAAATCTATCTCGAAATATAATAACAATATTACTTTCATATATAAAATATATACATACATATATATATAATCTCAATGTATACTTTTCTTGTAGATTGTGAGACAAACAAAGGTCGAATATACAGTATTGGAGGAATTCCAACTCAATTTCGTGCAACTTTTTTCGAAAGATAAAAGTAAGAGAAAACTGAAGATTTGGAAAACATATTGATTCAAACCAAAGGCGAATTGACGGATATGAAAAGGGAGTTGGCGGAAAGAAAATCAGATCCAAGTCGGTTAATGCGGATCTTAAAATCAAATATGTCGCCGGTTGATCGGAATACATAGTACAATAATGAAGAAAATTGCAACTTCCTTATTCGAATTAAATATCATCATTGTATTATGTATTTATTTCATTTGTATTGTTAGTAATGAATCATTTACCAGTAACTTTTTATTTTTTAGTTATTGAAATATTTATTTTATAATTATTAAAAAAATATTTAAAAAAATTCTCCAAACGGATGATTCCGTCTAGTTTTTCTTACATCGAAAAATTTTGTGATAGATTTCTCGATTTTTGGAATAACTTCCCTATATAAGTTTCTTTTTCACTCTCTTTATGGAATAACAATATTGTTGAGTGCACTATGTGAGACACACTTGAAGGAATCCGATTTAACCTGATTCGGATTCCAAAACTCCGAAACTATATTGTGAATTATATCAAAATTTGACAAAATCGAAGTAGAAGATCGAAATAAGTACTTGAATTCATGGTGTACTTGAAGCAATGGAATAGATCTTCTGTCTCTTCGTGCAAAACTGAAAACTTGATATTGATGGGATGTATCAAAAACTGAGATTCTCTAAAAGTTTTTGTTAATGATGGTGATAAAAATAAATTCACTATGCCTAAAACCAAATGAATCTCATTTATTTATGCACGTGAACCAGGAACCATAATCGAAAGATAACCGGTTAATTTTTGGTTCTCAATTGTATCGTTTAATTTTGTCCATCATGAAATATAAATGTACCAAAGGTCTCTATGCATATAATCCTCCCCATTCAACTCAATACCGAAATCCAATCACTTAAACTTAATTCCGATCATATTTAATTTGGACTAAATCGAATGACAACACTTATTCCAAATTTATTCAATCGGTCCACAAATATAAGATTAAACAAAAAAAAATCTTATAATATCCCACTTGGACCATATATGTGACCATAAAACCATGGAATAACCTTAAGAACGCTCATCAATTGTTGTCATCAATTCGGTATTGACACAAATCTCATCCATCAACCATTTAACCACAATATTAACGTAGTTAGACCCACATTTGATTACTAACATAATACAAAAAAATGACATAAATCTGAATGTGGATGCATAGTATGAAGATTACACGTGATGTGATTGATAATTCATAGTATGAAGATTACATGTGAAATGATCGATACGTGTCTATCTGCAACTGATTCTACCTTATCGAGATCAACTTAAACCGAATGATACATAATGAATACCTTAAGCTTAAACTCAATAGTTTATGAACATAATACTGAAGGCGTATAATCATACATCATCATAATCCGATAGCAATCTGTAATAGATGCAATACTCCCACTAAACCGTAATATTGTCAACGGATCCTCAATCATGGAGTTTGTACCAATATGCTCTATCGAGATTACCCCACTATGTATCACTTCACGAACAGCAAGATACTTAATTTCGATGTGCTTTGACTTAGAAGCATTCTTTTTATTGTTCGAGTATAATATCGCAGAACGATTGTCATAATAAAACTTTAGGGGTTTATCCGCACCAGTCATAATGTGAAATCCAGTGACAAGATTCCGCAACCATAAAGCCTGATTGAATGCCTCATAACATGCTACATATCATGCCTCCATCGTGGACGATGCCACAAGCTTTTGCTTGGCACTACGCCAAAAAATAGCCCCACCAACAAGAAAAAAATACATAGCATAATCTAAATATGAATAGTCAGTTATCTCAAACTAGTATGATCGTCTGTACATGGGCATATGATCCTTTTTTTTTTGAAGTATCGCATCACCCGTTTGGATGCTTTCCGATGATCAATCTTGGGGTTGCTTAAGTATTGTCCTAAAACACAAACAATTTATGCCAAATCGAGTCATGTGCAGACTTGTGCATACATTAGCCTCCTTACAGCCGAAGCATTAGGAATCTTCCTCATTTCCTGAATCTCTAGTTCAGTCTTTGGACACTGTCTAAGTCTGAATTTATCACCTTTAGAAATATGGGTATATATACCTTTACATCCTTTCATGCCAAACCGCTCAAGAACTTTATCGATGTAACTCTTTTGTGATAAAACTAATATACCCCGAGAGCGCTCTTGGTGTGTTTTTATAGCCAATACAAAAGAGGCATCACCAAGATCTTTCATCTCAAATTGCTTTGAAAGAAATATCTTAGTTTCGTGCATAAAGCTCATATCGTTTGCAGCAATAAGGATAAAACCAATGTAAAGGATTATCAAAATAAAATTTTTTGTGATATACACAATCATCTACTTGATTCACCTCAAAGACATATGAGATGATTATATGATAAAACTTTTGATAACATTGACGAGACACTTGATTTAAACCATAAATGGATTTCCTTATTTTGCAAATAATTTTCTTTGGATCTCCAACCACAAAGTGTTTTGGTTGCACCATATAAATTGTCTCCTCAATATCACCATTGAGAAAAGTTATTTTAACATCCATCTGATGCAACTCTAAATCACAATGAGCTGTTAGTGCCATCAATATTCTGAAAAAGTCTTTGGATGAAACTGATGAGAAAGTCTCTCTGCTATGCCTTCTTTTTGAGTAAATCCTTTGGCGACTAGACGTACTTTATACCTTTCCACACTGTCATATGAATCCCATTTGGTTTTAAATATCCATTTATAGCCAATGGATTTCACACCTTCAAGCAAAGGTAAACGCCATTTTCATCCATAGACTTAATCTCTTCTTTCATGGTATCAGTCCACTTTTAAGAGTTAACACTTTGAATGGCTTGACGGATGTTAATCGGATCATCTTCCGTCATCCTAATGTCATCCTTATGTTCATGAAGATATACTATATAGTCATCCAAAATAGCACATCTCCTTGCTCGAGTGGATCTACGTGGCATAATTTTCTGATGTACTTGTTCTTGAGGTTCATGAACTTGTTCCTCATGGATTTCAGTATTGACATTTGGAGTATCTTGATTTACAGCTCGAGCAAGATAATCTAAATCATTGCTAGCTACAATGGTCAAAATAGGAATCATCTTTTTTGAATCAAAAGTTTCATCCTTATCCTCTCCAAAACAAAATTCATCATCCCTTTTTTCCACGTTCAATATCCTCAAAGAATTTCTCTACTCTCGTCTCAAAGATCGTCTTTTTGCAGGATCATATAACTTATACCCCTTAGATCTTTCCGAGTATCCAACAAAGTAACAACTTAAATTTTGGAATCAAGTTTCCTTTCATCGGGTCGATAAGATTGAGCTTCGGCTGGACAACCTCAAGTGTGAAAATGCCTTAAGCTAGGACGTCTAACCGTCCATAACTCATAAGGCATCTTAATTGTTGCTTTAGTTGGTACTTTGTTCAGTATATAAACCTCTTTCTTTAACGCCTCACCTCACAAGGATTTTGGGAGGGCAAAGAATGTTATCATACTACTCACCATTTCTTGAAGTGTACGGTTTCGTCTCTCCGCAATACCATTCATGCTAGGTGTACTCGACATTGTGTACTGGGGAACGATTCCACACTCCTCGAGGTACTTGGTAAATGGCCCTTGAAGTTGTTCAACTAATTATTTATTTCTACCATAATATTCATCACCACGATCAGAACGAACGACCTTAACGCGTTTCTTAGGTTGAAGTTCAACGTTAACCTTAAACGCTTTGAAAACATCCAAAACCTCCGACTTCTGATAAATTAGATAAAGGTATTGATTGTAATAATCTAGAATGATGTAATGAAATGTTGACTATTCCAAGAAGCGAAACGGTCCATATACATCCGTATGTATCAATTCCAAAGTCTGTGAAATTTGTTATGTACCTTACCTACTTTGTTTGCTTGTTTCCCCTTGGTATAAATGACACAATGGAAAAATCCGAAAATCAAGAGTTTCAATAATTCTGTCTGATATTAAACATTTCATTCTCAGTTTCGAGATATGGTCTAATCGTTTATGCCATAAAATAACGGAATTTTCCTCCATCCATTTACGCTTCATGCCTCGTGAACCAACCTGTAAGATTAAATTATATGAAGGGATGATATCCGACATATAAAGATTATCCAAAATAAATAAAGATCTGGTTCCTATCATAATTGAATGAAATGAGAAGGTAAGCTTAAGATTTATGGATGAACAAGAATATCCCAATTTTTCCAAAATAGAAACCGAAAGTAAGTTCCGCCTAAAATACGGTACTATGAAAACACCCTCCAAATCTAAAAATTGGCCAGTCTTCATCAAAAGCCTAAATTTCCCGATAGCTTTCACTTTCACCCTTTATTGTCGCCCACATAGAAGTATCTTTCACCATCAATCGACTTTCGGTAATGGAGACAATCCTGCATAGTAATACTCATGTGAGTTGTAACACCGGAATCAACCCACCAAGTATGACTTGGTACAGAAGCTAAATTGATCTCTGAACAAACCAAAGTGAGGGTTAAATCTTTATTTTCACGAAAAGTATGATATTTTGTATAACAATTCTTTATGTGACCAGTCTTGTGACAAAAGAAACATTTTTGAACCTTATTATATTTCTTTTGCACATGAACTAATCCCGAATCAGCGGTTTCATAACCTTTCTTCCTTTTTTCCATCTTGCCCCATGAGGTGGTAGCGGAAAAAGCACTATGTGTCTTTTCCTGTCTCAATCTCTGTTCCTCTTGCACACGGTGGAAAATAAGCTCATTAAGAATCCATTTGTCCCTCTGAAAGTTATAACTAACCTTAAAATGATCGTATTGTGTAGTAAGATAGATCTAAATCAAGCACACTAGGACGTCTCCCGATAACTCAAGTCCAAGGGCCTTTAACTTGGACGTATTGTTTGAAATTTTTCTGATGTACTGTCGAATACGTTCGTTTCCCTTTGTACCTCATGGAGACAATTTTCGCTAAAGCGTGATTGTTTTTGCTTTGTCATTTCTGAGAAAGAATTTCTCCAAGGCCTCGAGATATATTCCTTAGCCAATGTACCCTCATTGGGCACAGAGCCCTTGAAAACTAGAAGAATGAAATGCTTGATGATCATCAAACACGTATAGTTCGAGGTTTCCTAGCGTTGGAGTTTGTTACAATCTTCAATAGAACTCGAACCCTAATCGCAAGGTTATGATGCATTAAAGCAAGCATGATAAGTAACTTCTTATTCCATTCATCAACGTTCGACCCATTCAACATAGGGATCGAACTAATGTTGGCAGAGATATTGGACTATTCTTTTATGATAGCTAGTATGCTAGACTTCCATTGAATAAAACCTTAATTTAATGATAAAACAAAATCCAATCCCATCACAAGGCTTTTGCGAAACATTAAACTTAGTCTTTGGAAAATAATTTGACTTGCAATAAATGACTCAATGAATTAAATAAATAGTGTAAATTAAAATATCTCATATAATGGTTAACCTTTGGACATATCCATCAAATTTATGTCATACCGAAAATAAACACTAATTATCAATGTATACACACAATACAATACTACAAAACCATGATTAACCTTTGGTTTTATCAAAGTTCGCATGAATTGTATTATGTAACCTTCGCAATGTAATTAACATAATTATTTTTCTCGAGATTGCCCACTATGGTAGGATGTTGAGAAATATAATCAAATCATATATATTAATCAAATGATATTTAATTATCAACAATAATATTTTAAGTGAAACCTTTATTAATAACTATGATTTAACCTTATAATTACACAATCCAAATGTATAATCAAACCATAGTAAATTAAATTCATCAAAATAATGATATGATATTCATAAATAACATTCATGCCAATTGTAATCCAACTGAATTACTCAAATTAATTGGAATATAAACCCATCCTTATGCATATTCATCTGCAAATTCAATTCCAAATTTTACTGAATTACTAAATGATACGAGAATAAGAACAATCATGGTCCCAAGAAATTGAGTGGATCGATTGGTTCAACTTGCAGAGAATTTTCCTATTGCTACAGAAGACTCGAGTTCGAATCTAGATGTTGCCTTGGGGGACTATCAAAAATGCCCCTGTAGGGCTAAAGTGCTTCAAAAATACCCTTGGCTGAAAAAAAAAGTTTCAACGTCAAATCTACCCTTAAAATATTGATAATTCCATATTACCCTTGACGATAATTTTTCTCTCTCCTCTAGAGCACCTCTATATCTCGCGCGAAAATTACTGTTCCCCCACATCACAACAGATTCGGCGAGAGTAGCTTGCGATCAACATCAGATTCGCTGCCAATAGGTTGAAATCCTTTGTTTTCAACAAAGAAGCTTGCAATTAAGCACGTTCCGCAGAAAAACCAGGTATATATAGTGAGTTTTTCGTGTTTCTCTTGTGTTTATTGCAATGTCGAAGGTGACAGAGTGGGTCACAGAGTCGTACGGTCGCACTGGATCACAGAGTCTCATCGAGGGGTCAAAGGGATCAAAGGTCGTCGCAGGGGTCCAAGGGTAAATGGGTCAAAAAGGGTCAAAGGGTCGCAGGGGTCCAAGGGTAAATGGGTCAAAAAGGGTCAAAGGGTCGCAGGGGTCCAAGGGTAAATGGGTCGCAAAGGGTCAAAGGGTCGCAAGGGTCCAAGGGTCGGATGGGAAATGGGTCGCAAAGGGTTCAAAGGGTCGTATGGGTCCAAGGGTCGCATGGTAAAGGGGTCGCAAAGGGTTCAAAGGGTCGCAGAGGTAAAGGGGTCGTAGGGGTCCAAGGGTCGCAGAGGTAAAGGGTGGCAGGGGTCCAAGGGTCGCAAGGGTCGCAGGGGTCCAAGGGTTGCAGAGGTAAAGGGGTCGCAGGGGAAAGGGGTCACAAAGGGTTAAAAGGGTCGCAAAGGGTTGAAAGGGTCGCAGGGTTCCAAGGGTCGCAGGGGTCCAAGGGTCGCACGTTCGCTGTGGGTCACGGAATTTACCCCTCTTTTTATGTTTTTGTTACAGGTGTAATGGATACGGTGGATGAGAAAATCACACTGATTTATTTTTTGTATGATGGTAAATGGGAAAAAAACCCAAATGGAGAATTTGAATGGGTTGGTAGAGTTCAGGAAAACCAGAGAGTATTTTTCTTATGTCCTCCGGTTAGTCTGACATACCAGCAACTGATTGATGAGTTATGCGCAGAGATGATGGTGGATAATAATACAACGAAGTTGAAGTTAAGCTATTTGCCCAATATTTGTGAAAATAGGAAGCCGACATATATAATGAATGACAAACATCTTATTTGTTATCTGTTCGATCGCATAAGAGGAATTCGACCACTGCTGTATGTGGAGATAGAATCGGCAGATGTGAATTGTGAAATCGAAATTGAGAGGGAAATTGAGCCTCTAATTCCTGCTTTTGAGAGGGAAATTGAGCCTCTAATTCCTGCTTTTGAGAGGGAAATTGAGCCTCTAATTCCTGCTTTTGAGAGGGAAATTGAGCCTCTAATTCCTGCTTTTGGAAGCATTGCTAAAGAAGGTGAGGATCGAGGTGTTGTAGATTATGATGACTGTGTTATTGTAGATCTAGATAAAAGTAGAGTTGATGAGAGTAATCCGGAGACGGATGATTCTGATAGTGAACATACAAGCGGGTTAAGAGAAGAATGTGGGTGTGCCATGACTGTGGTAGTTGATGGAGTTGCTTGTGACAAGAATAAAGTTGTTTCTGATGTGCGAGCAGAGTATAAGTATGGTGATGGTGAGAACAACTCGCAAATGGTTGTTCACAATGGCGAAAATAATATCTTCGAGTTCGGAGATGGATTGGATCTTAAAATTGGGCAAGAGTTTGATAGCAAGAAGCATGTACAGGCATTTGTAAGGAAGGGTTCAATCGAAGCTTCGTTTAGATATACAACATTGAGATCTGATACGAAGCTGTGGGAAGTACGATGCAAGTTTTCCGGAAATGGTTGTAAATGGAAATTACGTGTGGCAGCAATCCCGAATTCCAAACGGTTTAGTGTGAGAACACATCATCCCATTCATAATTGTTCACCTGTATCTAAACGCACCGAAGCTACAAAGGGTACAGCGCAAATGGTTAAGGATTATTTGAAAGAGGAATTTGCCGGAAGTTATGAAACACCTCCAGCAAAAGAATTGATGGCTCGTGTAAAAGCAAAATATGGTGCCAATGTATCGTATTTGATGGCATTAAGAGGCAAATGCGGTGCTCAAAAGGATATTCGTGGTGATGACTTTGAACATTATAGGAGGCTTCCAGGGTGGTTGCACATGTTTTATATAAGAAATCCCGGATCTGTCGCAGATATTCAGTTCGACAATGATGGGAAAAGCTTCAAATATCTTTTTATGGTTGTCGGAGCGGATAAAAGGGGATGGAAATACATGCGTAAAGTGGTTTCCGTGGATGCGACGTTTCTGACAGGAGTGTACAAGGGAGCATTGATTGTGGCGACCGCGCAAGATGGTGAACATCACCAATATCCTCTTGCATGGGGAATAGTCGACAGAGAGAAGGACGGATCATGGACGTGGTTTATGTCAAGATTGCAACAGGTGGTACCGGACGGACGTGATGTCATTGTGATATCTGATCGCCATAAAAGCTTGATCAAAGCAGTGAAAGAAGTGTATAAAGAAGCTGATCATGGTTTTTGTGCGCGTCATATATCGCAAAATATAAAGAGCTACGTCAATAAAGGCCATGGTAGAAAGACTTCAAAGGGTGATACTGTGGCGGAAATGTTCTTCAAATGTGCGGCAGCATACACGGAGAACGAATTTGAAGTGCTATTTAATGATTTGAAGGCCAGGTATCCTAATGTTGCAAAGTATTTGGAGAAAGAGGAACTTGATCCCGTTAAGTGGGCAAGATGCAAATTTAAGAGGGAACGGTACAACTTATTAACAACTAATGGCGCCGAGTCAATAATATCGCATTGAAGAAGTAAAAAAAAATTGACGATCCTAGGGCTTTTAGATGTTTGTTTGGGAAAGATAGTGGAATGGTTCAGGAAAGACAGTGGAATGGTTCAATAGGTATAGGTTGGAAGCAGCTACCGGTGATGATTCTCAAAAGTTAACACCTTACGTTGAGAAAAGGTTACATGCACGGTTTGGACAGGCATCCAAGTATGATGTTATTGAATTGAACAGTCTGAGTGATGAGTATGAGGTGAGAAATGAGATGTGTAGAAGATTTTGTAGTGAGTCTTCAAAAAAGAACGTGTGAATGCAAAATGTTTGACGTAGATAAGTATCCATGCAGTCACGCAATTGCGGCAGCACATAAGGTTGGTAAAGGTGACAAGATACCAGATCTATGTTCACACTACTACCTTCGCGGGAGACATCATTTGGCTTACCAAGAAACCGTGTATCCGGTTCCTGATTGCAGTGATTGGGACATTCCCCCTGAAGTGTCTAAGCATGTGTTTGAACCTCCTATACTGGCTCAGAAAAGGCAAAGCGGGAGGCCTAAAGTGAATCGTTATCCTGGACCCGGTGAGGCTCGGAGAAGTATCCTATCTTCATCGAGACAAACCCCATCTGTTGCGTCGAGACAAACCCCGTCTTCTTCATCGATACAAAACCCATTTGTGTCGCCATGAACCCCGTCTTCTTCGTCGATACAAAACCCATTTGTGTCGCCACAAACCCCATCTGTTGCATCGTTACAAACCCCATTTGTGTCGCCACAAACCCCGTCTGCTGCGTCGTTACAAACCCCATCTTCAAAAGCCAGCATCACTGGCAGTGTTCCAAACGTGACAACCGAGACAACGCCGACTTCAAAAAAAAGAAAGCTTTGTTAGTTAGTAATTGTGTAATACTATATTATTTGTATTATTTTGATTAAAGTTTTTGGGACTTATAATTCGATAAATTTTTCATTATAATCCGACCCATACGACCCTCAATTGGATTAAATTAGAACCCATCTGACTCATTCGACCTCATGCGAACAAATATGACTCATGCGACCAATGCGACCATACGACAAATGTCGTTATCAATATGCCATTATCAATTTAGGATCAATATAGACTATAATATAAATAATATCGACATTCGAAAACAATGTTGAATGTATTTTTTGAAATTTTGTCAAACTCATCCGACGAGTTCTTAAAACACTACTATCGCTTTTGTAGCACAAACATTGGTTATACACAACTCAAATAGGGACACATGGGTCATAATCTGTTTTAACCATTGATTGACGTTGTAAATGTATTATTTTGATTGGTCTGTTACGGTTTATCATTATAAACCCCGTAAATTCGTAGATTTCACATGTAATGTGACCGTGCGACCCATGCGACCCATGCGACCCGTAATTAGTTTGACGTTGTAAATGTATTGTTTGATTGGTTTTTGTCATTTATCATTTTAAACCCGTAAATTCGCCGAGTTCACATCTATTTTGTTTGCTTGGTTTTGGTCATTTTATCATCTTAAACCCGTAAATTCGCCGAGTTCGCATCTATTCATCAATATATGCGACTGTACGACCCATGCGACCCATGCGACTCTAATTTGTAATTAATTAGTTTGACGTTATAAATGTATTGTTTGCTTGGTTTTGGTCATTTTATCATCTTAAACCCGTAAATTCGCTGAGTTCGCATCTATTCATCAATATATGCGACCCTCATTTGGAATTAATTAATTTGTAGTTGTAAATGTATTGTTTTGATTGTTTTTTGACATTTTATCATTGTTAATCCGTAAATTCGTGATTTCGCATAAATTGATCCTTATATGCGACCATGTCACCCATGCGACCCGCCGAAAATTCCGTTACCAAAATTCCGCCGAACTTTTCATCATATTTGAAAATTTTTTAAACAATAACATCTGCAGGTCATGTCTTTTCGAATCCCCTCTGACGGCGATTCGATATCCAGGTCATGTCTTTTCGAATTACAGTCGTTTCATTTTTAACAATAACGACACAAACTCTCTCTACTCTCGTTCCTTCAATTTTTCCGAAAATGTCACAGTTCTCTTCTTTCTTCAGAGAGATTTTTCCGCGCTATCTGGAAGAGAACTACATTGTAATCTTCTTCATCAGTCTCTCTGTCGGTGTGTTACACGTAGAGAATGTAAAGATTTGACTTGTTTTTTCATTTTTTGTTACAGGACATCCCGAAGATATTCTTCGATGATTATATGTACGAAAACACGAGGGACACGGCAACGCTTAAATTGAATGGGTCTATCAGAAGATGGGAAGTAAAGTTGGATGGCTCTAGATTCATTGATGGGTGGAAAGATTTTGCCAATGACCTAGACTTAAGTATTGGGGATTACTTACTTTTCACTCACGAAGGTGACATGGTCTTCCGCGTCAGCTACGCCACTCCTGCTCCAAGGATTGTACGAGACACTGTGGTACCAGTCACTCGTTCGAATCTGGCCGCAGATGCCTTGGTAAGTGACTTCAATATGGTTTTATTCCTTGCATGGGTAAGGATTTTCACGATTTTTATTCCTTTCTTCGGATGTCGCAGACACTTCCGATAGGGTTTGCGAGGTCGAACGGTCTTTGCCATAGACGGTCTAAGGTATATCTGATGCTAGGATACTCCACGGCGTGGGAGGCAGCTCTAAGGCCCGTGGCACGTGGTGGCGCTTCCATCAGAAGGGGTTGGAGAAAGTTTTGTCTCGACCATCGACTAACCGAGGGTTGTAACCTCGTAGTCGAAATCTTTGATAATTCAATGATTCAATAGTAAGTATTATTGTTAGTATCATTGTTTTGTGGATTTACTATTC
>CM071864.1:39318940-39331308 GCA_036759665.1 Gynandropsis gynandra | reverse complement strand
AGGTAATGTATATATATATATATATATTATTTATATATATAAAGTTACGGATTTATATATGTTATTATATATATAGTTACGTATATATATTATACATATATATAATTTTACCTTATATATATTATATTATACATAAGTTAATTATATTATATTATAATTATATTTATATTATTATACATATAAAATATATATATTTTATATTTTAATATATTTAGATATATATCAAATTAATAATTAATGTTCAACAAAACTCGCTTTCTTTTCTTTTCAAAGGAAGAACTCGAAATGGGTCGTTTTTTTCTTTAAGTGGGCCAGGCCCAAAACCATTAAGACAAGTGGGTCGTGCAAACAACAACTTTAATTGGGTTATGCCCGAAACTTTTAATCAAAACGAACTGGCGCGAAAATCCAAATCTCAACCATTTTTTAAAATGATAGGCCAAACATATAAAAAATAATAAAGCTAAAAAGAATGGGTTGAGCCCTTTTTAAAAAAAGTAATAATCAATAGAGCACCGATGATTTATTTTTATTTTTCTAAAAAAGGGGTCCAATCATTCATTATTGGATCCTCTTTTTTAGAAAAAGAAAAATAACTCATCGATCTTCTATTGATTATAACTTTTTTTACAAAAAAATACTGCAATTCAGCCGATAGGTCATCTCTCCTCGAGGGTTTTGCAAGCTCTCAACCTCAATTTCATCGAAAATTGCTAAAATTAGCAATAATCTGACTCAAATCTGGTATAAACATAATAAATCAGTTCTGATACCACTTGAAAGAATTTGATTTATCTTGATTCGAATTCCAAAACTCTAAAACTCTATTGTGAATTATATCAAGATCTGATAAAACCGAAGCACAAGATCGAAATAAATACTTGAATTCATGGTGTACTTGAAGCAACATAATATATCTTCTATCTCTTCGTGCAAAACCGAAAACTTGATACTGATGAGATGTATCAAGAACCGAGATTCTCTAAACGTTTTTGTAAATGTATGTGATAAAAATTATGTCAAAATCCAAATGAATCTCATTTATATATACACGTGAATCAAGGACAATAAAACGATAAATAATCGACTAATTTCCGGTTCTCAATTGTATCGTTTAATTTCGTCCATCATGAAATATAAATGATACTACCAAGTCTCTATGCATATAATCCTCCCCATTAAATTCAATACCGAAGTCCAATCAATTAAATTTAAGTCAGATCACATTGAATTTGGACTAAACCGAATGATAACACTTATTCTAAAATTATTCACATGTTTCGATCCACAGATATAAGATTAAACCAAAAATCTTATAACGCTGACCTATCAGAGCTACGAATGTATCTGCATTCACGAAAGTGTTGCGGACCGTGTTGGTGCGTCACTTTGTTCAAGATATGTTCATAGGTGGTAATATGTTGTACTTTTAGATTAGCTAAATGTTAGAGTTGGTTTAGTCGTTTTTCTATAAACTAGTTTGGTTTATATCCTTTTGTTTTTTTTTTTTTTGCTTAAAACTTCGTATATTATTTCTATTGTGGCTCAAAGGACATTTCGAAAATGTCCAATACTCTAGCAAACTCCAGATTGACTAGTCTTTACGAGCGATCCTTTAGTTCAAACAAAAATGCATAGACCTTTAAACATAAAATATGATTACAAAAGATATGTTTCTCTCAAACTGAATTATATATCGCTCTTATGAATAAAATAACTCAACGCTCATGTTTTTTCTTCACTCGTAGCTTGCCCGGAGGCTCCTTGGACGCCCTTAAGGCTATATGTTTTCTAATCCCATGATCTTTGTCCAGTGAATAAGCATATTTCTGGAGTGCCTTTCCGATAAAAAATATTTACAACTTAAGTTGCTTAACTGAGGCATAATATTTTTATACAATAATTTTTCACACGATAGTTTTATTAAAACTATGTCTGACACGTTTTATGCGAGAAAGCACAAGTGATGTATTGACCACTGTCGATGAAACTGCTTTTCTTTTTTCTCGCAATGCTATGTTTGAACACCTATATGACGGATGCAGTTGTAAAGGGTTGTTTGCTTATTCCTCCTTTACTTTTCTTCCGTTGTTTTAACTTAGGTTTTTATAATTCTACCACCACAACAACATTAGCCAGAATATACCAAATTAAAAAACATTCCGTTATCACTTCGGTGTGTACTTGTGTAGTAACGTTATCTTTTCAGTTGCTATGTATACTTTTTCGGTGGCCCATGTGTTCGGCTATTATCCATATCTATATAAAGTTTTCACTAAACGGGTACTATAAGTATCATAACTCTAGAATATTTAAGGTTTAGTATAGCTACAATGATTATGACGAAATACTCAATCAAATTATTCATTATAGTGATTTACTGTTTCTACATGTTGGTATCTATTCAACTATGCCTTGCAAAATGTGGACTGCTGTTATCCGATTGCAAATGATACATAACTTGCGTGTACTTATTCTCTCTATGGATTTATAAGCTCACTACTTTTTTCGATGAATACTTGGACTAATATTGAAACTGAACATGATCAACAGTTCATGCATTACAATAACTCTTCCTCCATCCGATTAGCGCAAGTACAAAATCGAAGCCCGAGAATTGTCGTGACCTTACAAGGATTTGATATTCGCATCTTCCTCCACTAATGAATACATTGGTATTTAGAATAGTATTTTATACAAATGTTGCTGAAAGAATATCGTTTATATATGCAATTTAGAATTTAATTACCTCTTATATTTAGGTTATCAAGGTATTGAATTATAAGATATTTGGTTTAATCTTATATATGTGGACCAATATATGTGAATAATTTTGGAACAAATGTTATAATTCGTTTTAGTCCAAATTAAATGTGATCGGATTTAAGTTTTATTAATTGGATTTCGGTATTGAATTGAATTAGGAGGATTATATGCATAGAGATCTTTTGTAGTATCGTTTATATTTTTTGATGACTGAAATTAAATGATATAGTTGAGAACCGAAAATTAACTGGTTATCTGCCGGTTTATGGTCACTGGTTCATATGCATATATAAATGAGATTCGTTTGATTTTTTAAAGTAATTTCATTTTTTTATCATAGACGTTTACAAAAACTTTCAGAGAGAATTTCAATTTTTTTATATATCCCATCGGTGTGCAGTTTTTCGGTTATTGCACATAGAATCGGGATATCTATTCCGATGCACGTCATATATCATAAATCTAGGTATATACTTCGATCTTCGTCTAAGTTTATCCTAAATCTTGATATAATTCACGATAGAGTTTCGAGGATTTCAGAATCTGAATCAGGTTAAATCGGATTCTTTCAATTGATATAGAGTCGATCTATTGTGTTTATATATGATTTGGGTCTGATTATTGCTAATTTAAGTAATTTTGGAAGAAATTTGAGGTTGAAGTTAGTTATGAACTCTCAGATGAAGAACATTTAAGAATTTTTTTAAAAAAAATCGTAACCTCAATAATTATTTTTTTAATAAAAAAACGAAACCATTGGAATGACTCAAAATTATGCATTTTAAAAAGAAAAATTGGGTTGCAGAAACTTTTTTTAAAAGGGAAAACTGTCTATTCCCTCTTTGAAAATATAAATTTAGTCCTATTCCCCTCAATTTTGAACTCATCCTATTCCCCCCAATTATTTATATTCAGCCTAAACCCTCTATTAAATCAATGTTAAAAAACACGTTAAATTGAAAAAACCATAAAAAACCAATTTTATAAATTGACCCGAAATTAATAAAATTGGTTAAAATTTGAAAATTAACCGGTTTAACCAAACCGACCGGTATAGTAAACCGGAATTAAAAAACCTAATATTTTATTATATCGTTCAACCTTAAGTCCTTCCGTCGCCGACTTGCCGCTCTCGCCGTTCTGCCATCGTCGACTCGCCGTTCTGCCATCGTCGACTCGCCGCTCTCGCCGCTCAGCCATCGCCGTTAGCCATCGCCGTTCAGCAGTTGTTCACTTGTAAGCCGTTGTTTCTGCTCACTTGTGAGTCGCTCAGCCATTGTCTTCCCGCCGCCCGCTCAGCCGCTGTCTGTCCGTCTCCCCTCAGCCGCTGCTCTGTCCGTCGCTGCTCAGCTGCTGCTCTGTTAGTCGCTCAACCGCCATTGAAGCTGCTCTGTCCGTCGCTATTGAAGCTGCTCCGTCTGTCGCCATTGAAGCTGCTCTGTCCGTCGCTCAACCGCCATTGAAGCTGCTCTGTCTGTCGCTCATCCGCCATTGAAGTTGCTCTATCTGTTGCCATTGAAGCTGCTCTGTCGCTCTTTTTGACAAGCACAATGGACCTTCTGTCACGGTAAGATACTCTTGTGTTTTGGTTTGCAAATTTATTATTATCGGAATCATATTATTACATTATGTGTTGTTTTGGGTTGAAACTGTGATTTGTTAACATTTTTTTTGCAGAGACAATGACGATGTGGATTCCGAATATGTCACATTTGTGAATCTGAAATTGAATTAGGTATTTTTCATGATGAAGTTTATTTGGATAGTGATGAAGAACCGATGATTGATTCGGATAAGAATAGTTCGGATGAGAATGATGATGAAATTGAATTAGAAGATAGCGAAATTGCAATGGGAGAGAGTAGTAGATGCAAGAAAAGGACTTTTATCAGATACAAGGAATTATCTTTGGGCCAAACTTTTAATTCAGCGGAGGAATTCAAGGATTTTGTGATCGAAATAGTTTTGAATGCGAGGAAGAACGTAGGATTCAATCGATGTAGATAATGATGTTGTTAGTGCTGTATACTTTGAGGTAGATTGTAAATGGCGGGTTTATTGTTCTATGGAACACGATATTTAGACAATAAAATCATACGTTAGGGAACACACTTGTGAACCGAAAGGAGAGTGCAAGTTACTGAAAATACCTTTGGTAGCGAAGAAGTTCCAAGATGATTTAAGAGTGGATCCGGATATGAAGCCATCAAAGATGCAACAGATTATAAAAGAGAAATATAAATTGATTGCATCTCTTAACCAAAGCCAAAAGCGAAGAAACAAGCGCTGGAGCTTATTCAAGTTGAAAAGGATGCACAATTTGGTTGGTTTAGGGATTACGAACTTGAAATTTTAAGTTCAAATCCTGGTTCTTCAGTAGAAGTACAAACCATCCGAGATAGTGAACGAAATGAGATATTTGATCGATTTTATGTGTGCTTTGAAGCTTTGCAATGCTCATGGAGACAAACTTGTAGGCCTATAATTGGTTTAGATAGATGTTTCCTCAAAAGTTCTATTAAAGGTCAGATTTTGTGTCGTTGGACGAGATGGCAATAACCAAATTTATCCTATTGCTTGGGCTGTTGTACAAGTTGAAAATACGGATAATTGGTATTGGTTCATTACAAAACTTAAGGATGATTTGTGTATTGGTTTAGGTGAAGGATTAACGGTCATATCCGATAGACGAAAAGTAAGTTAGTTTATTTATTTTTTACATTTGTTTTACTTTTCAAAACCCAATGAATATTTTGTTTAAATTATTTCTTTTAATACATTTTCAGGGATTGTTGAATGTGGTGGAACAAACTTTGCCAAATATAGAATATCGTATGTGTTTAAGGCATATAATCTCCAATCTTAAGAAGAACCACAAGGCCAAAGGTATGAAGCATTTTGTGTGGAATATAGCTTCAAGTTATAATAAGGCGGATTTTTATGCTAATTGTGAGAAGTTTAAGAAGTTTGATAAATCGGCCTTTGATGATTTGATGAAGACTAGTCCACAACATTGGTGTCGGGCATTCTTTAGATGTGATTGTTGTTTCAGTTATTTGCACAACAATATGGCTGAATCATTTAATAATAATATTATCATTGCTAGAACTAGGCCACTGGTTGAAATATTAGAGATTATTAGAAGACAAGCCATGGTTAGGATTGATACGAGGTCTACAATTGCTGAGAAGCATATAGGTGTACATACTCCGAGGGTTATTCGATCACTAGAGAAAGCTAAGTTGAAGACGGGAGGGTGTGTTTCATATCCTACCTCGTATGAAAGATTTAAAGTTGATGATGGTGGAACTTCGTATGTAGTTAACATGCAACAACGTATGTGTACGTGTCGAAGATGGGATATGATTAGAATTTCATGCCAACATGTATATTGTGTGATGATGCAAAGGCGAAAAAATATTGAATGCTACATTAGTGACTACTATTTGTCGTCTACATAGATAGAGACCTATAAGAGAAACATTTCTCCTCTTTGTGGTGCCAAATTTTGGAAGAAATTGGGTAAAGATCTAATCATTCCTCCAACGGTTAGGAAGATACCGGGAAGACCGAAAAAATATCATAGAAAAAAGGATTCAAACGAGTCTCCAAAGAAAAGAACCAAGATTACTAGAGTTGGAATCAAACATCGTTGTGGTCGATGTGGTGCATATGGTCCTAACATTAGATCATGCAAAAAGTCTAATGAAGATAACGCATGCTCTCACCCCGAATCTCAGATTATTTCATTTTCCGAATCTCAAGATATTTAGGTAATCGTTTATGAAAATTATATTTTTATTTGTACTTTTATTTTGTATTTGTAATTGAGACAAATATCTAATTATGCTTATTTTCTTTTTTGCAAGGTTGCTAGTAAGTATAAATATTGACGAAAAATCCAAAATTTGCGACAAACATAATAGTTATAAATCTTGAAGTCTATGTATTAAATTATATTTTGCAATTTATATTAATGTTTCATTTTATATGTTTAATTAATTACGTTTTACAATTTTACATTAATGTTTAATTTTACGTTGAATCATCTTTTGAAATTTATGTTATATGTTTATGTTTGGATGTTATATATTTATGTATAAATAATTGATATAATTTAAATTTATGTAAATTAAAATCTTATAAAGAAAGTTAATATACTATATACATCAATCAAGTGTTTTAAATTGTTATGGTTATGATTTTTGTATTGAATACTATTTTTTAGGATTTAAAATATAAATTTTAGGTTTGTAATAATATTTAACGGTTTTTTTAATATTGAGTTAACGGATGGGGGTTTTAGGCTGAATATAGATAATTCGAGGGATATAGGATGAAGGTTCAAAATTAAGAGGGGAATAGAATGAGGATCAAAATTAAGGGATAATAGGATGAGAGCTCAAAATTGATAATAAAATAGGATGAGGATTAAAATTGGAGGGAAAATAGTTATATTTTCAAAGGAAAACAGACAGTTTTCCTTTTTTTGTAAAAAAAAAAAAAGTTTGGACTTAACAAAAATTTTGCCCAAAATAATAATTTTTCAGTAATTCACGATTTTAAGATAAAAGAAGGTTTTTGGCGCGACCCATTATGCTTCAAGGTTCTGATTTGGTCCAACCCATTTAAAGTTTTTTTCTGAAAGGAGCCCGATCTATTGGAGGAAAAAAAATAAAAGGTTTCTACGAACCAGAGACCTTAGAAAGATTAAAGGCGTCCACGGCAAGTAGCGCCAATTGCTCCATTCACTTAACTAGGAGCATGGCCATTATTATTGTCCATTATGTGAGAATAATTCGATAAAATTTAGAATGAGTCTATATATATACATGTATGTGTTTATATTTCAATTGATTTGTATAATTTATTTGAATTAGAATTGATACAAATGTTGTATATGTATATCGTATCATAATTTCGGTAAATTTAATTTACTATAATTAATTATATAACGTATCTTGTAATTATAAGGTTAAATCATATATATTGAATTGATTATTCACTGAAATATGATGGTTCTATTATTGATATATCATTTGATCAATGTATACAATTTAATTAAATTTATCGACATCCTACCAAAGTGGGCAATCTTGAGAAAAATAATTATTTCAATTACGTGGAGAATGTTACATAATATAATTCATGCAAACTTTGATAAACCCAATGTTTATTCACGGTTTGGCAGAATTATATTATGTATGCATTGCTAATTAGTGTATATTTTCGGTATTACATAAATGTGATGAAATACCCAAAGGTTAACCATTACATGAGATGTTTGATTTATACTAATTAATTGATGTGTTGAGTCATTTATTGCAAGTCAAAGTTGTTGTCTAAAGACTAATTTTGATATTGCACAGATGCCTTGTGATTGGATCTTGTGTTATCATTCAATTAATGTTTTATTGAATGTAAGTATAACACACGGGCTATCTTTTGTATACAGTTGTGCTATCAACATCCAGTATCTCTGCCTAAGTTAGTTCAATCCCTATGTTGAAGGGGTCGAAATTTGCTATACGGAAGGAGCACTTACTGATCGTGCTTGCTTTGATGGGTCATAACCTTGTGATTGGGGAGGTTCGTCCAGCGATAATGGATTTGAGTTCTCTTGAGGGTCGTAAGAAACTCGAATGGTGGGAAACCTCAAACCACACCTGATGATAATCATTAAACATTCCATTTCTTTAGTTTTCAAGGGCTCTAATGAGGTGACAATGGCTAAGGAATATCTCGACGCCATGAGGTATAAGGGTAGCGAGAGTATTCATGAGTACATTACGAAAATGTCTAATAATGCTCTAAGTTAAAGACACTTGGACTTAGGTTGTCGGAAGACGTCCTAGTGTGTTTGATTTGATATCTCTCCCTACATAATACATTTATTTTATGGTGAGCTATAACTGTCAAAGGGATAAATGGACTCTTAATGAGCTCATTTCCCACTGTGTGCAAGATGAACAGAGATTGACGTAGGAAAAGACATATAGTACTTATGTAGTTTCCATCTCAAGGGGTAAGATTGATAAAAGAAAAAAAGGTTACGAAACCGCTGATTCAGGATTAGTTCATATGCAAAAGAAACATAATAAGGTTTAAAAATGTTTCTTTTGTCACAAGACTTGTCACATAAGGAAATGTTGTACGCAATATCATACCTGTCATGTAAATAAGGATTTGACTCTAATTTTTGTTTTGTTCTAAGGTCAATTTAGCTTCAGTGCCTAGTAATACTTGGTGGGTTGATTCAGGTGCTACAACTCACGTAAGTATTTCTATGTAGGTTTGTCTTCATTATCGAAAACTGATTTATGTTGAAAGATGCATCTATGTAGATGACTATTGATGTGCGAAAACTCAAGTAATCATATTTCCTAGACCACTCTACCGCAAGTATACGGTTCGTGTAGTACAAGGGTCGAACTCTAGGGACTAATGCAGCATGTTCTAAGAATGTAACTAAAATAAGACGGTGTGAAATAGATGATGAAGTGGTGTAAATATCTAAAACACTAAACTAAATGATGACAGCGATACAAGGATACGAAAGATTTGATGATTAAGAACACTACATGTTTCGGGATACCGGGATCACAAGGATGTAACAACTAAGGATCATAAACCTATCGAATTATCTTGATAACGCGAAATTCATGTGATTCTGCCGAGCCTAAACATCCTAACCATAATTACGTGCAATCCTACCTTCCAGCAGCGATTAACCCGTGACTACGGCAGCGTTAAGCGTGTAATCCTAATTCCTAAGCCGATTAACCGACCGGTCAGATTCTCATTAATCAAACTTAACCTACAATCAACTGTTCCGGATTCATACTTTAACCTTCCAGCAAAATATGAATTCCTAAGTTACTGAGCGGGCAGCACTAGTATAAGCGTTTACGATGTTGATTATGGAACCGAATATCAAGAACAATACAATAGATCTAAGCATTAACGCAAGACTTGTACATCCATTACAAAAACGATATCCCTAGCCCATAGTTGGGAATCTACTCACTCATGGAGTTTACTGTCAATGAAGATAACATAACCCTAAATATGATAAAACCTAGGAAACTCGATACTTTGATCTTCTCTATCGTGTTACCGATGTACGGATTGATGCCTCTCTCCTTCTCCAGCATCTCTCGAGCCTTTCCTGATGATTTCCAAGCCTTTCCTTGCCCTAGCCGTCGCCCCCTTCTGTCTGCAACTGATCTCCTCTTCTATTTTGCTCATTCAAACTCTAAAAGTAGGTTGTTGCGAGAAAGGCGGTCCGCTCAGGTACACGTTTCACCCATTCGTGCTGAAGGAAGCCCGATCGTGTACATCGTCCAGCCCGATCGGGCATAGATACCTGACCGCGTGGTCTACCAGCCCGAGTCGTGTAAACTCTCGGGGATTTTCATCTCTAATTGAGGCCCGAGCGGGTACCTTGTTGCAGCCCGAGCGGGCATGGTCACCCGATCATGTTTTCTTCGTGCCCAGGTCATGTAGATTGTTGTAATTAACCCCGTAGCTTTTGCCCGAGCGGGTAGCCTCAGTGCCCGAGCGGGCACTCTTCATTTCATGCTTTAGCTCTTTTCCGCTCGATGCTCGGGTGTTCCATTAAGTTTCGTGGCTTGAATTTGGCTCCGAGTGGTTTGTATCTTCAATATGTGCGGTTTGATTCAGGAATTTGCCTTTTTACGCTCGTTTAGGCCTTGTCGCCATAAAACATGAAAACCAATAAAAAGGGCGTATATAAAGAACAATCGTATCGGAATTGTAACTCGTGCTATGAAATCTATGCGAAAATGATACGAATACCTAGCCTAAAAGTGATACACTCTACGTGTTATCAAACTCCCCCAGATCTGAACCTTTGTTTGTCCTAAAAAAAACTAAAGCCAAGTATAAGAAGAATCTAATAACGATAGATACTAGCACGAAAAATTCAAAGAGTTAGTCATTCTGCAAAACAACGCGTCACATGAACGAAAGTCTAAGCGTACCGATTTTAGACTTATATCAACCGAAAGTTCTGAGCCATGCAATCCTACCAAAAATCTAAGTCTATTTCACAACCCTAGATAGCGTCCAAGCGATCTCCATACCAATTCCCCTAAGCTTAAGATATGATTAAACACGTTTTCTCGTTCGTATTCTTTTTTTTCGATACTTAGATCCACGCTTGGTTCCTAGGACCTCGAAGTCGAAGAGGGATGGCTTTCTACTTAGACCCAGGCTGCCTATGGCACACTCATAAGGTCGTGTGACCTTAGAGGATTGAAGAGGTGCGTTATTGAAGATTCTTTTTTTTCGACTTTTATTTTTTTCTAGATTACGCATCACTCTAACCCTTAGGACGTAGAATAGCGCCTCAACCCACCACTTAGACCCGAACCATCGATCTCGATGTACTCATGTCAACGCTAACCTGGAATAGTCAAAAAATTTTCCAAGATGACAACGAAGTATAAGCGTGTGGAATCTAATAACTCATGAACGGTAAAGATATATCAAACAAGAAAGGGACAAACAATATGCACGGAGATATGGCTACTTGGTACTGAAACCTAGGAGGTGAATGTAACTATAGATCATGGCTTCAAGCACAATTACTCGACTAATCGGTATCCAAAAGGCTTCTAAGCAAACCTAGACTATTGTTCACGATTCGACAAGGTCGTAAAAAAATGACTAAAGCTCGAAAATTCGTACTAGGTATCCATCTATTATTCCTAATCCTAACCCTAATCGCAAATATGTCACTCATAAAGAAAAATTCGTATCACTCAAAAGAGTACCCCCTAGATCTGAACGGAACACAGTCCCGGTGTTCGAGATCTATGAGGAATACGCGGATGCCAAAAATTCGAGAAAATATATGAAGTAAGAACGAGTACACCTGGTGTATTTTGCTTTCTCGAATTTGTGATACATCCGAATTTGTGACACATCCGCACTGTGCCCGTGCGGGTCGCATGAAATCGCCCGATCGGGCATCTTCGCACTTAACCTAGCCCGCACGGGTGATATCTTCTACCCGACCGGGCATTTGCTGCAAAAACTGAAAAAAATACGAGGAAAACCATGTAGAAAAAATCATAAGGCTACTAAAATCCGAAGTCCTAAAAAAATTGTCCATGTCTAAAAAAGAGTTCGAAAATAGAAATAAAATGATAATGAGGAAAAAGGATATGGGGCTCGGGTTGTTTACGGTTTTTAGCTTGACCCTAACGTCTTCATACGCGTGTAGCGTCGGAAAGAGGTAAGTTGCCTGTTCTGTCCTCTACTCTATCAGCACAATATGCCTTCACTCTCTGCACATTCGCAAAAAATGTTCCCCCAATTCCGTTGTCTAATTCCACGGCTCCATGCGGTGAAACTCCTTTTATCGTGAAAGGTCCCGACCATCACGACTTGAGTTTTCCTAGGAATAACTTCAAGCGGGAATTGAATAGAAGCACCTGATCACCTGCTTTGAACGAGCGTTGGAGAATGTGCTTGTCATGCCATTTCTTTGAACGCTCTTTGTAAATCTTTAGTTCTCGTAGGCGTTTTGTCGCATCTCTTCTAGATGGTGAATCTGGAGAACCCGCTTCTCCTCA
>CM071864.1:39285448-39318922 GCA_036759665.1 Gynandropsis gynandra | reverse complement strand
GTTCAACGGGGAGGTGACATGCTTTTCCATATACGAGTTGAAACGGTGTCATACCAATCGGAGTCTTGAAAGCCGTTCTAAAAGCCCAAACTGCATCATCTAGCTTTAGTGCCCAATCTCGTAGGGATTTTGAGACGGTTTTTTCGAGGATGGACTTGATTTCTCGATTGGATACTTCTACTTGGCCACTTGTCTGAGGGTGATAGGGTGTGGCGATCTTGTGCTTCACTCCATATTTCGCCAATAGTGTCTCGATCACCGATTGATGAAGTGCTTTCCTCCATCACTAATCACGACTCTTGGAATTCCAAATCTAGGAAAGGTGATTCGTTTAAAGAGCTTGGTGACTGCCTTGGCATCGTTGGTCGTGCATGCTAGTGTTTCCACCCATTTCGTCACATAATCCACAGCGACCAAGATGTATTGATTTCCGCAAGACGAAGGAAATGGTCCCATGAAGTCAATGCCACATACATCAAATGGTTCGACTTCCAAGATATATTGCTGAGGTCCCTCCTGCCTTCTAGAGATTTTGCCCGTCCTTTGACATACGTCACAAGCTGAGACATACCTGTGAACGTCCCTGAAGAGCGTAGGCCAATAGAATCCAGCTTGGAGAACTTTTGATGCTGTTCTGGAGGCGGCAAAATGTCCTGCATAGTCAGAAGAATGGCAGTGGAAAAGCACATCGGGTACCTCTTCTTCTGGGATGCAACGCCTATATATACCGTCGGTCCCTCGGTTGAATAGGTAAGGCTCGTCCCAAAAGTAGGCCTTGACGTCGTGTAAGAACTTCTTCCTTGCGTTGTGGTTTAGGCCTTGTGGGAGAATCTCACATACGAGGTAGTTCACGAAATCTGCATACCACGGAATAGGCGTTCCGTCTATGGCCATGACGACATCATCTCTGAGAGAGTCGTCTATAGGGATCCTATCGGAAATCTCAAGGCGAGACAAGTGGTCGGCAACGCTGTTTTCTGTCCCTTTTCTATCGCGTATCGCCAAATCGAATTCTTGAAGGACTAAGACCCACCGAATCAACCTTGGTTTCGCGTCCTTCTTGTTGATCAAATATTTCAGCGCTGCATGATTGGAGTAGACAATTACCTTGGATCCAACAAGGTAGGAACGAAACTTCTCGAAAGCGAAGACAATGGCCAGCAGCTCTTTCTCCATAGTGGAGTAATTGCACTGAGCGTCGTCTAAAGTACGACTGGCATAATAAATGGCATGCATCACTTTATTCCTTCGTTGTCCCGATACAACCCCCACAGCGTAGTCACTTGCGTCGCACATGAGCTCAAAAGGGAGCTTCCAATCCGGAGGCTGGATGATAAGGGGCGAAATCAACGCTTTCTTGAGTTTCTCGAAGGCAACATGACATTCCTCATTAAACTCGAACACAACATCTTTACTCAAGAGGTCGGTGAGCGGTTTGGCAATCTTGGAGAAATCCTTGATGAACCTTCGATAAAACCCCGCATGCCCAAGGAAGCTACGGATTGCATTGACATTTCTAGGAGGGGCTAGATTCTCAATCACCTCAATCTTAGCCTTCTCGACCTCAATCCCCTTTAGGGTTGGACATTACGGTTCGGGTTTTAAAAACCGAACCGAACCGAATATTTTCTATTTCGGTTCAGTTTGGATATATTTAAATTATCCGATTGGATATGATTATGTAAAACCCGTTGGGTTCGGTTCGGTTCGAGTAATAACCGAAAAATATCGGTTATCCGATCGGGTATTAAAATATATTAACAAAAAAAGACTAGCCCCTAAATTTTTCTGTCCTTATGCAAGTCTTCTTCTCCCTCACGATGTTCATCTCTCTTCACGCTCTTCTTCTTCTTTCTTCAGGCTGTTCTTTTTCTTTCCCTTTGGTCTTATCCGGTGATTTTACCCACTTATCAATTTCACTCGGAGATTTCACCCACCCATCGATTTCCCCGATGATTTCACCAGCGATTTCATATTTAATTATGTTCTTTATTTGGTTATATCTAACTTTTTTTTACATAAGAGTGGTTTCATCCTAAATTTTGAAGAAACCGAACTAATATCTAAATGATAACCGAATTAATATCCAAATAATAACCGAACCAAATCGAATTAATTAGAGTTGGGGTTATTTTGGTTATCATTTTTTTACATATAACCGAACCGAACCATTATAAAACTTATTTGAACTGAACTGATTTAAATTTGGTTATAATATGGTTATTATTTATAGAAATCCGAATAAACCATACCCATCATAACCGAACCGAAACCCGAACCGAAAACCAATTTGGCCAGACCTAATCCCCTTTTCTGAGATCTTATGACCTAGAACAATTCCTTCCCGAACCATGAAGTGACACTTCTCCCAATTTAGCACAAGATTCGCTTGCAAACACCTGTCTAACACTTTACAAAGATTGGTCAGACACAAATCAAAGGAGGAGCCATGGACTGAAAAGTCATCCATGAACACCTCCATAACATCGCCATTAACATCAGAAAAGATGGAAGTCATGCATCTTTGAAACGTGGTGGGTGCATTGCATAAGCCAAATGGCATCCGGCAGTAGGCGAACGTCCCATGTGGGCAAGTGAATGTTGTCTTCTCTTGGTCGTTTGGGTGAATCGGGATCGGGAAGAATCCTGAATAGCCATCAAGAAAACAAAAATAGGAGTGAAGCGTTAACCTCTCAAGCATTTGATCAATAAAAGGCAAAGGGAAATGGTCCTTCCTGGTGTGCTTATTCAGTTTGTGGTAATCTATGCACATCTGCCATCCTGATACCGTCCGTGTAGGAATGAGCTCGCTGTTTTGGTTTGGGACGACGATGATGTCTCCCTTCATCGGTACCACTTGTACCGGGCTGACCCAAGTGCTGTCGGAGATGGGGTATATGATACCAGCATCTAGAACCTTCAGCACTTCTTTCTTGACTACCTCCGCCATGTTGGGATTGAGTCGGCGTTGACATTCTATGGATGATTTCGACTCATCTTCCAAATGGATGCGGTGTGTGAAGATCTGGGGATCGATACCCCTGATGTCCTCCAGTGTATGACCGATGGCGGCTCGATATCTCTTGAGTGGACAGAGGAGTTTGTCGACTTGTGTCCTATCAAGTGCGTCATTGATAATCATGGGGTATGTAGAGTTGAGACCAAGAAACTCATACCTCAGCCCCTGCAGAAGGGGTTTAAGTTCAACCTTGGGTGCTTTCTCGGCGCTCTAGTCGGGATCTATGTGAAAGTGGGCGATACAAGGTGTAGGAGATGTAGAGCAAGGTGGAAGAAGAATTGCCCGGTCGGGCTCATCAGCTAACCCGGTCGGGTTAAGAATTGTTTCTTTTACCCCCGTAGGACTTACCCGAGTCGGGCTGTGAGGTCGCCGGGGCGGGTTCCTGTCCATCTGCTCTGCCCGATCGGGCTCGGTGACCAGCCCTCTCGGGGTACAATTTATGCCATTTATCCCCATGAGTGGTACCCGAGTCGGGCTCTGATCTTGCCCATGCGGGTTCTTTTGTAGTCGTTCAGCTCGATCGGGCTCCGTGTTCTGCACGCTCGGGTCCATGTTGGATTCGAGTTTGATTAACTCCTCCATGAGGTTTATGCATTCTTCCACGTCTTGAGATGACTGAAATGTGCTTCCGCTACACGCTGATAGTGCTATCTCCATGGGGTGGATGGTCTGATACTCATGTGTAATTTCCTCTACTAATTCATCCACCGTGTCGATGTGCATCACGGGTTCGGGCATGTACGGCTTCTTGAGTGTTTCATCAAGCTTGAATTCTATGGATTCATCTCTGAACTTCGTGACCAGTCTGCCCTCGGCACAGTATATAACCATGTTCGCCGTGTTGAGGAACGGTCTTCCCAAAATGATGGGGATCCTCGGGTTTATCTCCATATCGACCACTACAAAATAAGCGGGGAACCGGAACTTTCCAACTTGCACTGCGACATTCATCAATATGCCCTCGGGATTTCGTACAGATTGGTCGGCTAGGGTAATTAGCATGCACGTGGGCTGAAGATCTCCTACTCGATTAAGCTTTTCAACAAGAGATAATGGTAGCAAGCTCACACTCGCTCCGATGTCAATTAGTGCATGTCCAATCTCGTAGTCATAGATCTTGCAAGGGATGACAAAATTACCTGGACCGGGCGTCTTCTTAGCCAAGGTCGGTGGTTGTATGAGCGAGTTCGTGACCATCACCATCTCATTGTCTATGGTCCTCTTCCTTGTTATGATGTCTTTGAGGAATTTTGCGTAGGACGACATCTTCATGAGTGCGTCGTAGAAAGGGATGGTGACTTGCAGCTTCCGTAGGAGTTCTACGAATTTGGTGAATTGGGCATCGTCGCTCTGCTTCCTTTGGTGCTGCGGAAAGGGTAAGGGTGGTACCCTCGGGGGAGGTGCTACGTAGGGCAACTCCCTCTCTTCTTCCTCCTCGGTCCTCTTCTCTTCCACGCCTTGAGTGCTGGGTTGCTCTTTTGTAATGACTAAAGGATCTTCTCTAGCAACCACAGAAGGCGTGAGTTATTCCACCGTACTGCCACTCCTCAAATGGATGGCATTGATCTACTCTCGGGGGTTCGTCTCGGGTTTCCCAGGGAGCTATCCGGGCTGTCGGCTCGACCCTTGGGCTAGCTGTGCCACTTGCATTTCGAGGAGCCGCAAGTGTGTCTGGAACCCATCCATTCTCTTTCTCATATCCTCTTGCTCAGCCTTAATCCCTCCAAGCACACTTTTTTGCTCTTGATACATCAATTGGAGCATCGCGGTTGGAAATCCTGCGGTTTTGCTACATTGCTCGTGTTTCCATAAGAGAGGTTGGGATGGCTCTTGATGTAATTTTGCTGGTAGGCCCGATTGTTGACATAGTTCACTTCCTCGATCCCTTGGCCTACGGATGCATCATGTCGGTCCACATGTAGACCTGCTATCATCCTGTATATTTCGCCAACTTTCTGCTTCAAATCTGTTAATTCCGGGTTGGCGATGCCTAACTCATTTACAGCCGCTTTGGATGGGTAATCGCGGTTGTAGTCCCCGACCTTCTTGCCTCCTTCCCTCTCCATGCTCTCGATCAAGTTCTCGAGTTGATTGAATGTAAGGTTGCTGAGGGAACCACCACCCACTGACACGATCATGAACCGGGTAGTTTCTTGGAGACCTTGGATAAAGCTCGTGATAAGATACTTCTTATCCATCCCATGATGTGGGCATATCCGTTGGTAGTTCTTAAATCGCTCCCATGCATCGTGTAGAGTCTCGCCTCTTTCTTGTAGGAAAGAATTTATGCGATTCTTGGCGAGAAGCGTCCTATGATCCGGAAAGAATTGTTGCATGAACTGTTGCTCCAGATCATCCCACGAGGTAATTGACGCAACAGGCAAGTTGAACAACCAACGTTGCGCTGCATCCTTAACCGAGAAAAGATAAATGCCATCAAGTAAAGATCCTCCCGCGTGACTCCTGTGCCAACTTTGGTGGTGCTGCAAAGCATCTTGAAGTCCGTGAGATGGGAGTTTGGATCTTCTTTCTCCATTCCTCTAAAGGCCGAGTTGTTGAGCATTTGGATGAAGGTGGGTTGTAGCTCAACATGATTATCTATGGTGCGGGCCATGCATGAAAGAAACTGAGTGTGCTTTGGAGCGGTGTAGGCTCCGTAAGTTTCGTCGGCAGCAACCATGTCGGGGTTATTTGCGTGATCTTCTCCGCTGCTTGCGCTATCAGCTTCTTCCTCTTCCGAGGCGTATGTCTCGTGATTGTGTTCTCTATCTACTTCGGACTCAGAATCCGCTATTCCAATCCTCCTCTTCTTGCACAGGCTTCGTAATGTTTGCTCGACCTCGGGATCGAATATGAGGAGCTTTTGTGTGGAGCTTCTCATACAAGGCTTCCTGCACAACAAGAGACGAGATACCAAAGTGCAGATCCGCGATAGATAAAATAGACTCGATAAAAGAAAAAGAAAAGAAAATGCGAAAAACAAATGAAGACTCCGGAAAGGACTAGATCTTAATCTAGCTAATTCCTAGTCTAGGCCGTAATTAGTCCCTAGCAATGGCGCCAAAAACTTGATGTGCGGAAACTCAAGCAATAATATTTCCTAGACCACTCTACCGCAAGTATACGGTTCGTGTAGTACCAGGGTCGAACTCTAGTAGACCACTCCCGCAAGTATACGGTTCGTGTAGTACCAGGGTCGAACTCTAGGGACTAATGCAGCCTGTTCTAAGAATGTAACTAAACTAAGACGGTGTGAAATAGATGATGAAGTGGTGTAAATATCTAAAACACTAAACTAAATGATGACAACGATAGAGGGATACGGAAGACTTGACGATTAAGAACACTACGGTTTTCAGGATATCGGGAATTGCAAGGATGTAACAACTAAGGATCATAAACCTATCGAATTATCTTGATAACGGGAAATTCATGCATAAATCTATTGAATTATCTTGATAACGGGAAATTCATGCTCTAAAGTAAGGAGTGATTCTTCCGAGCCTAAACCTCCTAACCATAATTACGTGCAATCCTACATTCCAGTAGCGATTAACTCGTGACTACGGCAGCGTTAAGCGCGCAATCCTAATTCCTAAGCCGATTAACCGACCGGTCAGATTCTCATTAATCGAACTTAACCTACAATCAACTGTTCCGGATTCATACTTTAACCTTCTAGAAAAATATGAATTCCTAAGTTACTGAGCGGGCAACACTAGTATAAGTGTTCACGATGTTGATTATAGAACCGAATATCAAGAACAATACGACAGATCTAAGCATTGACGCAAGACTTGTACATCCATTACAAAACCGATATCCCTAGTCCATAGTTGGGAATCTACTCACTCATGGAGTTTACTGTCAATGAAGATAACATAACCCTAAACATGATAAAACCTAGGAAACTCGATGCCTCGATCTTCCCTATCGTGTTACCGATGTACATAATTGATGCCTCTCTCCTTCTCCAGCATCTCCCGAGCCTTTCCTGATGATTTTCGAGCCTTTCCTTGCCCTAGCCGTCGCCCCCTTCTGTCTGCAACTGATCTCCTCTTCTATTTTGCTCATTTAAACTCTAAAAGTAGGTTGTTGCGAGAAAGGCGGCCCGCTCGGGTACACGTTTCACCCGGTCGTGCTGAAGGAAGCCCGATCGTGTACATCGTCCAGCCCGATCGGGCATAGCTACCTGACCGCGTGGTCTACCAGCCCGAGTCGTGTAAACTCTCGGGGATTTTCATCTCTAATTGAGGCCCAAGCGGGTACCTTGTTGCAGCCCGAGCGGGCATGGTCACCCCGATCATGTTGTCTTCGTGCCCGGGTCGTGTAGATTGTTGTAATTAACCCCGTAGCTTTTGCCCGAGCGGGTAGCCTCAGTGCCCGAGCGGGCACTCTTCATTTCATGCTTTAGCTCTTTTTCGCTCGATGCTCGGGTGTTCTATTAAGTTCTGTGGCTTGAATTTGGCTCCGAGTGGTTTGTATCTTCAATATCTGCGGCTTGATTCAGGAATTTGCCTTTTTACGCTCGTTTAGGCCTTGTCGCCTTAAAACCTGAAAACCAATAAAAAGGGCGTATATAAAAAACAATCGTATCGGAATTGTAACTCATGCTATGATATCTATGCGAAAATGATAAGAATACCTAGCCTAAAAGTGATACACTCTACGTGTTATCAACTGTAAAAGGGTGGTAGTGAAAGCTATCATGCAATTTAAAATTTTAACGAAAACTGGCCAATTTTTGAATTTAGAGGGTGTTTTTATAGTACCGTCTTATAGGCAGAACTTACTTTCAGTTTCTGTTTTGAAAAAAATTGGAATATTCTTGTTCATTTGGAAAGCTTAAGTTTACCCTCGCATTTCATTCGAGTATGATTTAAACTAGTTCTTTCTCTATTTTGGATAATGTTTATATGCTCGATATCATCCATTCATATAACAAAATCCTGCATGTTGATTCATGTGGTTTGAAGCGTAAATTGATGGATGAAAATTCAGTTGTATTATGACATAAATGATTAGTCCATATCTCAAATCGAGAATGAAACGCTTAATATCAGATGGAAGAATTGAAACTCTTGATTTTTCAGATTTGGACCATTGTGTTATTTGTATCAAGGGAAACAACAAAGTAGGTAAAGGTACATATCGAACTTTAGAGACTTTGAAATTGATAGATACGGATATATGCGAACCGTTTCCTATGGTTTCTTGGAATGGTCAACATTATTTTGTATCATTCATAGATGATTACAGTCGATATGGTTACCTTTATCTAATTTATGAGAAGTTAGAGATTTTGGATGTTTTAAATGCGTTTAAGGTTGAGGTTGAAATTCAATTTAATAAATACGTTAAGGTTGTTCATTCTTATCGTGGTGGTGAATACTACGATAGAAATGATAGATCAGGTGAACAATGTCCATGGTCATTTGCTAAATACCTCGAGGAGAGTGGAATCGTTCCCCAATACACAATATCGGCTACACCTAATATGAATGGTATTGCGGAGAGATGAAACCGTACACTTCAGAAGATGGTGAGAAGTATGATATCATTCTCTACTGACCCAAAATCTTGGTGGGGTGAGGCATTAAAGACATCAGCTTATATATCGAATAGGGTACCAACTAAAGCAACAATTAAGATGCCTTACGAGTTATGGATGGGTAATTGTTCTAGCTTAAGGCATTTTCACATTTGGGGATATCCAACCGAGGCTCGATCTTATCAACCCGATGAAAGGAAACTGGATTCCAAAACCATGAGTTGTTACTTTGTTGGATACTCGGAAATATCTAAGGGGTATAATTTTTATGATCCCATGAAAAGGGAGATCTTTGAGATGAGAGTAGCGACGGTCTTTGAGGATATTGAACCTGGGAAAAGGGATAACAAATTTTGGTTTGGAGATGATAAGGATGAACCTTTTGATTCAAAAAAGATGATTCCTATTTCGAATATTGTAGCTGGCAATGATTTGGATTATATTGCTCGAGTTACGAATCAAGATACTCCAAATGTCATTCCTTGAATCCATGAGGAACAAGTTTATGAACCTTAAGAAAAGCTACATCAGAAATTTTGCCATGTAGGTCCACTCAAGAGAGGAGATGTGTTATTTCGGATGACTATATAGTATATCTTCAGGAACATAAGGATGCCATTAGGTTGAGGGAAGATGATCTAGTTAACATCCGTCAAGACATTCAAAGAGTTAACTCTCAAAAGTGGACTGATACCATGAAAGAAGAGATTAAATCTATGGATTGGATTTAAATGGATATTTAAAACCAAATGGGATTCACATGACAATGTGTAAAGGTACAAAGCACGTCTGGTTGCCAAAGGATTTACTCAAAAGGAAGGCATAAATACAAAAAGACGTTCTCTTCAGTTTTATAGAAAGACTATTTGAGAATATTGATGGCACTAACAACTCATTATGATTTAGAGTTGTATCTGATGGATTTTAAAATAATCCTTCTTAATGGTGACATGAGGAGACTATTTATATGGTGCAACCATAACACTTTGTAGTCAAAGATCCAAAGAATATGATTTGTAAATTAAGGAATTCTATCTATAGTTTAAAGTAAGCGTCTTGTTAATGGTAGCATAAGTTTCATCGTGTAATCATCTCATATGGTTCTGAGGTGAATAAGAAAGATGATTATATACCATAAGATCAGTGGGAGAAAATTACTTGATAATCTTTTACGTGGCTGATATCCTTATTGCTGCAAACGTAGTGAGCTTTACGCGTGAAACTAAGAAATTTCTTTCGGAGCAATTCGAGATGAAAGATCTTGGTGACGTTTCTTTTGTATTGGGTATAAAAATACATCGAGACCGCTTTCAGTGTATATTGTGTTTATCATAAAAGAGTTACATCGATAAAGGTGTAGAGCAGTTTGGCATGAAAGGATGTAAATGTATAGATACCCTTATTTCTAAGGGTCATAAATTCAGTCTTAAAGAGTGTTTACAGACTGAACCGGAGATTCAAGAAATGAGGAAGATTCCTTATGCTTCGGCTGTAAGGAGTTTAATGTACGCACAGGTCTGCACACGAACTGACTTGACATACATTGTTGGCGTTTTAGGAAGATACTTAAGTAATCCTGGGATTGATCATTGGAAAACATGCGATATTTTCATAAAAAAAGATTATATTCTTATGTATAGACGATCAGACCAGCTCGAGATCACAGTTTATTCGAATTCGGATTATTCTGGGTGCCTCGATAGTTTTCGATCCGCTTCAAGTTATATATTTCTCCTCGCTGGTGGGGCTATTTATTGGCGTAGTGCTAAGCAAAAGCTCGTGGCATCGTCCACAAATGGAAGCAGAATATGTAGCATGTTAGGAGGCATTCAATTAGGCATTATGGTTGTGAAATCTTGTCACTGGGTTGCACATTATGACTAGTGTTGATAGACCCGTAAAGATTTATTATGACAATCGTTCTACAATATTATACTCGAAAAATAATAAGAGTACTTCGAAGTCAAAGCACATCGAAATTAAGTATATTGTTGTTCGTGAATGGATATAAAGTTGGGTGATCGCTATAGAGCATATATGTGTAAACTCCATGATTGCGGATCCGCTTGCTAAGGGTGTTATACCTAAAATCTTTGAGGATTATATGCTCGTATGATATTGTCCTTTGTGACAATATTACGGTTTAGTAGGAGTATTGTATCTATTCCAGTTTGCTCTTGGATTATGATGATATATGCTTATTCTGCTTCAGTATTATGTTCCAGAATTATTGAGTTTAGGCTTAAGGTATTCACTCTATATCACTCAATTTAACTTGATCTCGATAAGGTAGGATCGATTTGATATAGACACGTATCAATCACTTCACGTGTAATCTTCTTGCATCCATATTCAGATCTATGTCATTCTTCTATGTTGTGTTAGTAATCAAATGTGGGTCTAACTACGTTGATATTGTGGTTAAAACTCTTTGGTTCTACATAGATATGATCGATGGACGAGATTGGTGTCAATACCGGTTTGATGAAAACAATTTATGAGCGTTCTTAAGGTTATTACATGGTTTTATTGTCACATATATGGTCCAAGTGAGAGATAATAAGATATTTGGTTTAATCATATATTTGTGGACCAATATCTGTGAATAATTTTAGAACAGGTGTTGTCATTCGGTTTAGTCCAAATTAAATGTGATCGGATTTAAGTCTAATTTATTGGACTTCGATATTGAATTGAATAGGGGGAATTATATGCATAGAAATCTTTGGTAGTATTGGTTATATTTCTTGATGGCCGAAATTAAATGATACAATTGAGAACCGGAAATTAAGTGGTTATCTGTCGGTTTATCGTCCTTGGTTCACGTGCATATATATAAATGAGATTCATTTTTTTTTTTGGAAAGTAATTTCATTTTTTTATCATAGACGTTTACAAAAAATTTCGGAGAGAATCTCAATTTTTTTTATACATTCCATCGGTGTCAAGTTTTTCGATTATTGCACTTAGAAATAGAAGATCTATTTTAGTGCATGTCGTATACCATAAATCTAGATATTTATCTCGATCTTCTACTAAGGTTATTCCACATCTTGATATAATTCACGATAGAGTTTCAAGAATTTTAAAATCTGAATCAGGTTCAATCGGATTCCTTCATTAATATCTTAGTTATTCGTTGTTCTGCATTTATGTGTATGATGAGGAATCAATAAATAAAGATGCAAATTTATGACATAATTTTCCACTAGTTGTGCACAAAGGAAATATATCGTTACTCAAATGCCATCACCTCCGCCACATATATAATCTCTTTTATCGAAAAGTAACAAAGACAATATCTCCAAGTTACATATAATACGGATAATGGCCAAAACTACAACAACATTGAGAGTTTTTTTTTAACCCATGGATATTGAACATGCAGAGTTTACCCAATTATGTGTCTACGTACAAAGTTTGCCCAATTATATACTATTATTGAAATTGTATTTAACGGGTTGACATTTTTTATAGGACTGCAGTGGCACCGATTAAAGTGGACACAATAGACAAACAGTATAAGAGAAGACAAAATTTGCGGAGTAAAACAAATGTTAAACGAGTTTAATCCTTATGTGAAAATATTTCACATGGCTAGAGATAGATCCACTTTATGTAACTAGATCGATATGAAACTGTGATTGATTTCTGCTCGAAAAAAGCATGATAGATTTTATAATCTATCTCAAACATCGCAAGTAGCAGTTCTTGTAGTGGATCATTTCGATGAATCCTTGTAATTGAGATATATAATTATTAAAAAACTGAACAATGCTTTGATTTGCATTATAGAACTCTATACATCGTATTTGTTGCTTGCTTCAATATCTTTTATTATTTCCATACAGTGAAAATGACATCGTACTAATATAGATTTAAGATGAATCATATCATTTTCTAAAAACAGTGGAATACAAATAAAATTGTGAGAAATATGGCATATCGGTTGCAAGAGGATTGTACAAAATCTTTGACATTATATATTATACTCCGACAGAATTTTCCTACAATTTGATGTTGCTAGTTTTTGCATAGCCGAAGCTGGACAAATGGCATATAAAACAATCAAAGCACCTTATATTTTGAAAGTTACAAAGTCATACAATCTGCAATTAATTTTGGGAACAACTTTGAAACAACAATCGGTACCCGAATTATACTTCTTTTTTTATGGGCGATATATGGAATGAAATTACTTAGATGCGATGACGCTTTGCAAAAAGTTTGGATATCAACATTATGACAGTCAAATGTAATCCTATATGACCCGAAATCAAAAGAATATATAGAAGAAAAAATTATAATCTAAATATCGACCTGCAAGTTTAGCAATAGTATTCAAAATTAAACTTGAAAATCTAATCACAATTTTTTACAAAAATGGCATTGTTGGTAAACTGAACGCATGTAACAAATATTGTAGAAAATGTTGCTAGATTAGCTGTCCTAGTGACATCTTAAATCGAAATTTTCGAGAGAGTTGTGTAAGCCTGAAGAGAATTATATATCTAACAGATGATCTAAAGATTAAATGCATGGGTTTTGTATGTAAAATTGGGATATCATACAATTGAGGAAAATTACAATTTTTCACATATCATAAGAGCCAAAAGTATATCAACAAGAGTTGAACTTGTGACAAAGCTTGTGACAAAGAATATGTGTCATTGACTATTATGCAGGTATTGTGTATCATTTGGGTAAAGCCAATGTGGTAACAAATGTTTTGAGTTTTAAAAAGTGATGATAAAAAAAATTCAAGAGTTTAGAGCTTTGATATGTCATTTGGAAACTCTATAACTAAACGTTATTCAAATGGGTTGACAGGTGTGGGTTTGCAAGTGGTGGAATACGAAAATGTCCTGAATAGAATCATAAGTACAAAGCTAAAGAAGTTAGGTTGTAAAAGATTGAGACCATATAAAAGAACAGAATAATAAATAGATGTACAAATCATGGAGGATGATTTGATTGTAGTAATGAGTTGGGTATGTGTGCCAAAGGTTAAAGAGATTCGAAAAGAAATTATGAATAAAGCATATCGACCAAAGTTAGTAATTCATTTGGATTCAAAGATGTCTCAAGATTTGAGGCAATATTATCATTGGTTGATAATTATGAATGATATCTCTTATTATGTGACAAAATGACTTAGTTTTTGTTAAGTATGTTGATTCAATAACGGGAATGAGATTGAGTTCTTAGGGTATTGTGAAAGGTCTTCCAAGGATGCAAAGTGGTAAAGGTATTATATGTGATATGATCCTAGGACGATGTTCTTTTTTTAAAAGATGAAAATGGATTGAAAACCACTAACAAACCGATAGTAGAAGGTAGAACCTGTCTTCTGAAGATAGAATATCCTAAATCCCAACTATAACTCGACTAGAGAACTTCCGACTCAGCGAACGACACCAAAACACTTATGATCTAGTGTTGATAAGTCCGTAGAAAATTCGAAATCTATCCAAGAGTTAGGTAGCTAAAATCTCCAGGATTACCAAGAAAAATACAATCTATATAAATTAAATATTGGTAATAATGTCATACATTGATTTAAAGGGACCAAATAACAATGAAAACTAAATAAAATAAGACAACTTAACTAAATCCTACACAAATTCTCGGTCGAGAGGTTTAACTACTCTATCAAGGATTTTTAAACCCTAATTCTGTAATAACTTGAATACATTCAGTCGAGCAAAAACTATGCTTGATTGAGTTCTCCAATGCTTGGTCGAGTCCTGTCTTGCTTGGGTCGAGCGGTCAAGCCTCCCGCATGCTCCATTGATCAAGAGAATTTGTTGGGTTCGAGCGAACCTGTGCTCGGGCCAAGCACATCGACCATCTCCTATCTAGGAATGTTTTCCTCGGCATTGAAAGTTGAACTAATATTCTACTCAACAGATAACTCAATCTTGTAGGCATTATCATTGATGCATTCTAGTAATTTGAACGGCCCATTGCCGCAAGACATGATCTTGGATTTATGTTGATGAGGAAAACATTCCTTAGGTTAATGAATCCACACAAGATCACCATGTTGAAAGACCTCCTTCTTTTGTCCCTTCTCTTTTATGTTGGCTCGGGCCTTCTCGTGTATCTGTTTTAAAAACTCAACATTTTTTCGCCATCAAGGTTAGTAAACTTTAACGATGGTAAAAGGGCCATGTCTAATGGTGTAAGTGGCTTAAATCCATAGACGATTTCAAAAGGAAAAAGCCGAATAGCACAATGAACTGCCCTATTGTATGCAAATTTGATATGGAGTAGACAATGTTCCCATGTTTTAAGATTACTTCGGAGTAACACACGTAGCAAGGTCAACAAGGTCCTACTGACCACTTTCGTTTTCCCATGGTTCGAGGGCGTCCCTCTCGCTGTAGGGTTCCAAAACTCGCCTCGCTCTTGGGACATGCTATGGTTCGAGGGTGACAGTTTGTGGAGGATTAAAGTTTGGTGCCTAACTTAGACAACAAGGTTTTTCAAAAGTAACTAAGAAACTTAACATCCCTATCAGACACATTGGTCCTACGCATTCTATGCAATCGTACAGTGTCTCTAAAGAATAACGCAGATACATACGATGCATCATTGGTCTTATGAAATGTAATTAAGTAAATCATCTTAGAGAATCGATGAACTATGACAAAAGTAGATTCATATCCGAATTTGGACCTAGGTAGACCTAACATGAATGCCATGAAAGTATCAGTCCATTATGTACTCGAAATAGGTAAAGGTGAGTACATACGATGGGGTTGCAAAAAGGATTTGGCCATTTTACATGTGATTCACCTTTCGCATATGCGTTCGACGTCTCGATGGAGCCATTTGAAATGTTTCCACAACACAAACAAAGTTTTGGTCACTCCAAAGTGCCCCATTAGTCCTCCCTCGTGTGCCTCACGAACCAATAATCATGAACGGAACTTTCAGGTATGCACGATTTATTTTCATGAAATAAGTAGCCATCGATCCAAAAGTACTTACTTGTGGCGGTGTTCTCACAGACTTGAATATATTTCCAAAATTAAGATCAATTTCATAAAGTTCCATAATGTGTTCGAAACCGAGTACCGCCGCGTCTTTAGAAAGAAAAACGTAGCGCCAAGATAATGCATCAACAATACCATTTTTCTTACCTTGTTTGTACATAAAAACATACAGTATGAAATCTATAAATTCAACCATTTGGTGTACCTACGGTTAAGCCTTTATTGTCCTTTAAGATGCTTGAGTACTCATGGTCAGTATGAATAATGAACTCCTTGGTCACAAGAAATGTTGCCATATCTACAGAGCTTGCACCAATGCATATAGTATTTATCATACGTTGGGTAGCCTAATTGTTCTCCGTTGAGCTTCTAATTGAAGTACATGATAGATCTATGTTCCTGCATCAACACTGCTCCAATTCTTACACCTGATGAATCACATTCAATTTCAAATATTTTAGTGAATTTAATTAATGCTAATAAGGCTGCTTGTGTCAATTAATGTTTTAGGCTTTGGAAGACATTCTCTTGAGCTTCGTCCCATTAGAACATGACGTTTTACTTGACTACTTCAGTCAAGTGCAGGTCCATGGTATTGAACTCCTTTACGGATCATCAATAGAAATCTACCAATTCATGAAAGCTTTGGACCTCTCCAACTGTTATAGGGCTTGGTCATTTGCGTATGGCATCGATGTTTTCTTAATCAATGTGTATCATTTATTCACTTACAAAAATCCTACGAACACATGTTTATTATTACAAAAACCATATTTCTTAATATTAGCTTAAATTTTTTCACTTTGCAACACGTCTAGAACGATCATAGGTACCTGCTCTTCTAAGATCTTGTTGTACTCTAAGATGTCATCAAAGTATACAACCATAAAATTTTCTTATAAATTTCCAAAGAACATGGTTCATTAACCGCATAACGTGCTAGATGCATTAGTTAATCGGAAAGGCATGACTAACCATTGAAACAGTCCTATTGGTCTTAAACATGGTCTTTCATTCATCACCTTCATTCATATGAATTTGATGGTATCAACTCTTCAAATCTAGCTTAGAAATATAGAAGATTCATGCAATTCGTCCAACATATCATCCAAATAAGGTATGGGTGATGATACGTTACCGTAATGTTGTTGATTGCACGACAATGAACACAAATACGCCATGTGTCCTCCTTCTTAGCCACGAGTATCAGTGATACAGAGCACAATGGCATAATTTGTCGCACATATCCTTTCTTCTAGAGCTCATGGACTTATTTCTCGAGCTTTTTAGTAACTCCAATTTTTTTTTGTATGCTGAGCGGTTTAGGATGCTTGCACCAGGTAATAAATCAATTTGATGTTCAACCCCACACACTAGAGTTAAGTTGTTGGGTGTTTCGCTGGGAAACACATTCTTCAAGCCCTGCAATAAATTGGTAACAATAATAAGTAAAGACGGGGTGAGCTCATTAGTAAAATAAGACTCTTTGAATAAAATTACGAGCATAGGCTAGTTGAATGGCAAACCATCTTGAATTCACTCACTCTGATAGAAAGAATGGTTGTGCTCACGAGTTGTATTTCAAAGGCATGTTTCAGAATTTTTCTCAAGACCTCACTGTTTTTGAGAACTACCTCATGATCACTCATATTAATTTCCCTCTTCTCATTTTTCTAGTAATCGTACTTGATCCTTGAATACCTCCTTTGGTGTGAGTAGAGCTAGGAAAACGTGTCGTCCTTTGAAGTCAAAGGATTACTTGTTGCTAGACCCATCGCGGTATGTTCGAGTATCAAACTATCATGATAGTCCGAATAAGAGGTGACCTGTTTGCATTGGAAAAACATCACAAAACATATAATATTTGTATTTCCCAATGCTAAACTCAACCTTCACCTGGCGATAAAGCTTGGTTTTGCCACTATCGTTCATCCACTGCAACTTGTTGGACTCTAGATGCTTCGTGGTATTCAATCCCTACTTCTCCATAAGAGATGTAATAGCCACATTGGTTCAACTGCCTCCATCAACAATGATGGTAAAGACCTTGTTCTGGACAAGCCCACGCACGTAGAAGATATTTTCCATTTGTAAGAAAAGTTCCTCTATAGCTTGTAGATTTAAAGCTTGACGTGCTACTAATAACTCGCCCTTAATGGCCCCGTACTCCTCAAACGTTTCATCTGAATTAGCTATATTCCTCTGATTTGGCGATTCTTTATCTTTGGATGCACCTCGTATCCTCCATCAGCCGGTATGATCATGGCCTTCATATTCGGATAGTCTCGAGCAAAGTGTCCCCGACCTTGGAACTTGAAACAATGAGTATCAAGATTTTGTAGAGGTGTCTCAGAGGAAGTCAGTGGTTTCGGTTGTGAAGCATCAACTTTCTGCTCAGTTTTGTGTCTTGTTTTTGGTTTGTCAAACAAATTATCGTTGGACAGATTGTTAGAGGAGTTATCATACTTATGGAATGTTTTTCCATTCGTCCTCAATTGCTTCTGGATCTTTAGTTCTAGATGAAAAAATTCAATTATGTCTACGTAATGGTATGTTAAAGGCCGCTTAGAAACCGATCCATTTTCGCCTCCCGATCTTCCTTATTTCGCTCGAATAATCAGGAAGTCCAACTCCTAGTAATAATCTTCTACTCTCTCACTACCTTGCACCAGTTTTTTCAAATCTTGATTGACCTATCGATGATGGTGAGAAGGTATATATCGATGTTTCATGATGGTACGCATATTATCCCAAGTGGTGATTGTACACTCTTAAAGAAACCTTCGAGAAAATGCGAGTTGATCCCACTACGCCAGTGCATAGTTGTTGAACTTGGTTGTTGCTAGTTTCACCTTATTGAGTTTGGAGTAATGATGCCTTTCAAAAACCATCTCTGTCTTCTTTTTCCATCCCAAGGATCACTCCTCCCAATGAACGTAAAAATCTCCATCTTGGTGGTGCTTATATCATCATATTCCTGTGTGTTTGTGGTTCCTCACTTTACGGTCATATTCCTCATCAAACACCTCAGCATACTTGTCCTCATTCATATCTAGAGGGTATGGATTATGAGTTGTGTTTAGTCTCCTCCCTGGTTATTTTGGGCGAATCCCACGTGTTATTTCCTCCATTCGACCAAGTCGTTGGTTGAATGCTTACCGCATGCACCTAATTCATCCATCAACAACTGCATTGGGGCGGCTCCATTTCTGTCTCGCGATGGTTCCCAGAACTAGATCCAAAAGTTAAAATAGAAAAGATGAAAGAAAATTAAGATGAACGAAACTCACAATCTCTCTTGGAAGAGTGTTTCCCTCAATTTCTCTCACTCACTCGCCTATCCTTTTTTCTCGACTCCTCCTTGTAGGTTTACTTTGGAACTCAAGAACGACTCAAAGTAAATTTATTACACTCAAATCAAATCTTGATGCTATAAATGTATAAAATCGAGACTAAAATTTTCTAATCTAAGTTACTGATATTTCTAACTAAGGACTTTTCTATTTTTATTCTAAAGACACTTTTTATTTTTCTTCTACCCTTTCCTTTTTTTTGTTCTTTTTCCTTTTCTCCTTTTTTGGTGTTTGTTTCCTTTTTCTTTTTTGTGGTTTTCCTTTCTAGTGTTTTTTTTTCTTTGCTTCCTTTTGTGGTTTTCTTTTTTCCTTTTTTGCAGTTTTTTCTTTTTGTTTTATAAAACGAGAAAAACTAACTTAACTAAACTGAATCAAATGATAGAAAAAACAAATTGGATAGACTAACGCCAGAACCAGACTGTGATACCACTTGATATTATCCTAGATCGATGTTCTTTTGTTAGATGGATGGAAATTGACTGAAATCCACTAGCAACACTATAGTAGAACCTAGAAGTTGTCATCACGGAGAAAGAACGTCCTAAAACCAACTCAAACTCAATGGAAGTTGTCACAATATTTGTGATATAGTGTTGATAAGTCGATGAAAAATCCAAAATCTCTTATACAGTTTGGTAGCTAAATCTCTAGGATTAGCAAGAAAAAGACAATATTTATAAAACAAACTTAGGTAATCATTTCATACACTAGATCATATATTTATAAGGACCAAATAATAAAGGAAACTAAATAAAATAAGATAATCTAACTAAACCCAGCACAATGGTTGGTCGAGCGATGTAACTGCTCGTTCGAGCACCGTTAAGTCTTAAACGTCAATTCCATAAAAATTTAGTACGTTCAGCCGAGCAACAACTATGCTCAGTCGAGTCCTCTAACATTCGGTCCATGCTCGGGTTGAGCGGTCAAGTTTTATGCTCCATTGGTTTATAAGATCCGCTCGGGTCGAACGAACCTCTGCTCGAGCCGAGCGGCTTTCTCTTGTCCAGCGGGTTTGCTTAGGTCGAGTGAGACTTTGCTCGGGAACGAGCGCGTCTAGATTCACTAGATTCTTGCTCCTCATGACCTCGTCAATAGCATTTTATGTCATTATCATTGTCGAATAGTTGTCATCGTCAATAGCATCATCGTCATCATGTAAATCCACAACAACAAAGACAAGTAAATTTATCAAAGTGTTGAACAAAATTAATAACTACAATCGTAATATGTATATATATGATATATGCATATATATGCATATATATGCATATATATGTGTATATTATAAATATATTTGTATATGTAAGATATATACGTAGATGTTTATGATATGATAAATGATATGTATATATATAATATATGATATGTTTGATATATCATATATGTATATATATGATATATTATATTATAAATATTTTTTAGGGAATCTAGCATAAAAAATATCAAACTATTTTATTTTAAACTATAAAATATGAATTATTATCTTTAACTTAAAAAACCTAAATTTATTTTTTTTCCTTAAAAGCACTAACTTTAGGAATATAGTGTAGAAATACCAAATTTTTTAATTTTTGCCTATAAAACACAAATTATTACTTTGAACCTAAAAATTTTGAACTTTTACATTTTTTCTAAAAAACACAAACTTATCAAATTAATCATATCCATACACAAACAAAAACACTAAATCATATTTTAACTCTTTGAATTTTTAAGTGTTTTCTAAAAAAACACAAATTTATCAAATTAATCATATCCTAAAGTTAGTGTTCTTAAGGCAAAAAAATATGAGTTTGAGATTTTTTTTAGGTTAAAAATAATAATTCATGTTTTATAGGATAAAATAAAATAGTTGGATATTTTTATGCTATATTCCCTATATTTTATATATGATATATATGCAGGATATCTAATGAAAAAAAAAACATAGAAAATTTACCTAGAACTTTAATATGAGAGAATGAAGAGTGAATATAAGAGAACGAGAAGAATTTTGAAGTTTATAAGTTGTGTATTGAAATGAATGATTACATTTCTTATTTATAGAAAAATAAATATGACTCATCAATTTAAAAAATCATAAATTCAATATGATCCTTCATGAAAAGGTTTAGACATTCACAATTTTATATAATTATAAAGTTTATAACTATAATACTTCTCATTGAATGTCTATCGATTTCCTCGTTAAAATCTTATCATGGAAAACCCCACTGGGATAAAACCATGATGAAGAAAAAAGAGCGCAACGATAAAAACTCATCATCGATTTGTCAATCCTTTGTTCGTTCACAAGCTTCGAAGGTGACGCATCCAGATGTTATGAATGTGTTTTCTCAATATTGAAGTAGAGAGTGCCTTTGTGAATAGATCAGCTCCATTTTTTATTTGATCTGATATGTTCATTCTATCGCTTTTGATTTATCCTTCTTTTGTTTGGGCTACACATGAGGCATTATCTTCATATAATATTGTTGGGTCAATTTTACCTTATAATCCACATGTTTCTTTTATTCAATGATTCTAATTCTATTTGCATAGCTTCTTTTCATTTTATCAAATCATGTCTCTTTTGACATTTCAACATTGACATTGGTTCTTCATTATCATTTTCAATTTTGTTGGATATAGAGAATGAGAATATTATATCATTGTCATTTATTTCATCTCTTCTTATGATCTTTTCATCATAGATATAGTTAATGAAAATCTCATTATTCTCTGTATACTTATGATTATTTTCATCACTTTCATTCTGAAGATCATCTTCCTCGTCGTTTCTATTGGGATGTTCTCTATGATATGAGAACCAATATGTTTATCGAACTCTTTCTTTTCGAGGATTTTTATCTTTAGAATCAAGTGGTCTTCCACGTTTTAACCGTGTTGTAGACTCATTTGAAATTCTTTCATCTGCATGAACTCTTGGTATTTCTGTACGAGCAGGTGCATTTGCAGTCAGTATATCTGATTTTGTAACTCGTGTTGTATCATTGAACCCATCAGGAAGCTGTTTTGGAATATTCTGCAAATGTATGATTTTTTGCACTTCCAGATTGCATTTTTTTGTAGGAGGATCAAGATATAACAATGATTGTGTTTTCCATGTTAAATCTTGTAAGGCTTGTTTTATTCCTCCTCTTAACGATGGAATTCAGTTTCATTAAAATGACAATCAGCGAAACAAGCTGTGAACATCACATGTTTGTGGTTCAAGATATCTAATGATATATGGTGAATTATATCAAACATAAATTTAGAATCTTCATTATGGGCCCATTATTTTCTAATGTGGAGGCGCAATCGGAACATATAGTGCACAACCAAATACTCGAAGATGAGATATATTTGGTTCCAGACCATTTGGTAATTGCAATAGAGAATATTTATGATAAGCACTTGGCCTTATTTGAATTAGTGCTGCAACATGTAAAATGGCATATTCTCAAGTAGAAATTAGGAGTTTTGTTCTCATTAGTAATGGTCGAGCAATGAGTTGGAGACATTTAATCAATGACTCAACCATACCATTTTGTATATGAACATGTGGTACATGATGTTCAATCTTAATGTCATTCAATGTAAAATAATCATTAAAAGCTTAGGAAGTGAATTTACCAGCGTTATCAGGCCTCACTCTTTTAATAGGGTAATCGGGAAATTGAGCTCATAATTTTTTTATTTAAGCAAGAAACCTCGCAAATGCAAAATTGGGGGGTTTACAATAGACAAACGTGTGACCATCCCTTGAAACATCAATCAATACCATAAAATATCGAAATGGTCCACTTTGTGGATGAATTGCTCCACATATATCCCCATCTTTCGTTCTAAAAACGATGGTGATTCATGCCCAACTTTGACTGATGATGGTCTTATTATTAATTTTCCTTGAGAACAAGCAATACATATGATCTCATGATATTAAAATATCTTCTCATGTTTTAATAGATGACCATTGGAATTTTCAACAATTCTCCACATCATTATTAAACCAAGGTGATCTAGTCGATAATGCCAAAGCTTAAACAGATCTATATATTTTGGGTTGAAGGTGGCATATGATACAACCATTTTCATCTTTCTGAAATATAATCCAGAGGATAACTCTTGTAATTTTCCACAATATATTTTTTTTCTAGAAACCATTGTCTTGATATAAAGATATTCACGATTTTCATAATTCATTGTTTCAACATGATAGCCATTTTGGCGAATATCTATGAAACTCAATAAGTTTCTTTGGGATCGTGGATAGAATAATGCGTCTTGTATAATAATTTTTTTCCTCCGGGCATTATAAAATTTGTTTCTTCACATCCCTCAATTATTTTTGCATTTTCAAATATCGTATTAACACTTGATTCATGTATTCTCAACTTGGAAAAATACTTTTTATCTTTCAGTATTGTATGTGTTGTAGCACAATCCGCTAGATATATATATATATTCATTGTTGATATGTGATAGTAACACATTTTATGTTACTTCGATCTGATAAATATAGTGATGAACCTAAAATATACGAAATTATAGTTTCATATAATGTAAAACAATTAAAAAATATTAAAATAAAAGATAATTAATAAAACTTAAATTAAACACCAAAAGAAAATACATTTCAAAATAAAATTATAAGCTAAAGCTTAAAAAACAAAACAAAAAATCATGACGATATCATTCATTGTCATTGTGATCCACGAAATTGGCTATGTCAAGATGCATTCCACCCTTATTGTCATAAAAAAACATCAAGATCATCAGAGAAAAAGTTCATTTGAATATTTTTGCCTTTATCTGTTTGTGACTTTTGGTATAAATCAATAAAATGTCTAGGTGTACGACACACTTGAGACCAATGTGCACTCATACCGCACCGATAACATATTGTATCATTTCTCTTTTAGTCACCTTTTCATTTTCAGTCACTCAATGGTCCTTCTTTTTATTATCTCTATGATGGAAATAATTTGGTGGCTTGCTTCGGCCTCGTCCTCTACCATATCCATGACCACGATCGTGACCACATTCGCGGCCTCGACCATGACCACGTAGATATCCTCATCCATGGCAATGCCAATGGTTATGATTCGATGAAGTCACATTCATTTCATAGAACATTGTAGAACCACTGGGACGAGCATAATGATTTTTTAGTAATAGCTCGTTTTGTTGTTCTGCAACGAGAAGAAGCTGCAACAACTCGCGATAGGTTTTGAAATCCTTCGCGTGATATTATTGTTGTAAAATGACACTATCAACATGGAATGTAGATAATGTATTCTCCAACTTATCATAATCACTTATCTTTTCTCCATATAATACCATTCTAGAGACTATTTTAAACATTGAAATCCATTAATTATAATCCTGGAATCTCAAATTCAGCCAGTCATTCTTTGTCTTTGGTAGGATCACATATTTTTTGTTATCAAATCGATCTTTAAAAGATTTCCACAAATCTACGAGATCTTCTTTTGTTCGATATTAATTCCTTAACCCATCAACAATATGACGGCATAAAAGATCATGGCTTTTTCCTTTTCCTCGTCTTAGGAATTATTATCTTTATCAATTGTGGCAATGGACTTTTTGCCTTTTAGATACATTTTTTGCATCAAATGCCCATGTGATGTAATTTTTTTCCAAAGGCATCAAGAGCTACAAATTTAATATTCACCAGGATCGACATGATAACTATATTAAAAAACAAATTCAAGTTAATCATTATCATTATGATATTTAGAATATGATATTAAATAAAATTAATATTTTGATTAAAAATTAAATTGAAAATTAAATCAATAGATAAAATTAAATGACATAAATAAATGATATAAAATAAATAATAAGGTGACATCGTCTCCTTTATAAAATAAATAAAAGATAAATAGAAATTTATTAAGATATTACCTGGTAGACGAGTCTATAAATTTATATAACGTAAACATGTATTTTATGTTTGTTATTTAGTCCATAATATTTAATATTTAGTCCATGATGTATTGTATTTAGTCCATGATGCTCGAATTTCAGTATATGATGTCCAATATTTAGTCCATGGTATTCAGTTCATGATGTCCGGTATTCAGTCCATGATGTTCAATATCCAGTCCATGATGTTCATATTAAAAATAAAATAAATAATTTTAAAGTAAATTTTTTTACGACATCTTTTTGGTGATCACATATTTTTGGTGATCAAATCGATATTTAAGAGATTTTCTCAAATCTTAAGGACCTTCTTTTGTTATTTATTCCTTAACCCATTGACAATATGATGGCGTAAAAATATCATAAATTTTTCCTATTCCTCCTCTAACTTATTATCTTTATAAATTACTACAATGAGTTTTTTTCCTTTTAGATGCATTTTTTGCATCAAATGCTCATGTGATGTAATTTTTCCCAGAGGCATCAGTGCTGCGATTTTAAGATTCACCAGAGTCGACATGATAACTATATTATAAAAAATCAAGTTATTCATTATCATAATAATATTTAGAATATGATGTTAAATAAAAATATATATGTTAATAAAAAATAAAGTGAAAATTAAATCAGCAGATAAAATTAAATTACATAAATAAATGACATAAAATAAATAATTAGGTGACATGGCCTCCTATATAAAAATGAATAAAAGATACAAAGGTATTAAAATATTATATCGTAGCCGAGTCTATAAAATTATATAATATAAAAAATGTATTTTTATGTTCGTTATTTAGTCCATAATGTTTGATATTTAGTTCATGATGTATTGTATTTAGTCTATGATGTCTGAATTTCAGTCCATGATGTCTAATATTTAGTCCATGGTATTTAGTCCATGATGTGCTCTATTCAGTCCATGGTATTCAGTCCATGATGTTCATATATATTTTTTAAATCGAGTCCAAATTTGAAACTAAATTGATTGAAACTAAAATAAATTATTTAAAAGTAATTTTTATGGTATCTTTTTGGTGATCACATATTTTTGGTGATCGAATCGATTTTTAAGAGTTTCTCTCAAATCTACGGGATCTTCTATTTTTCGATATTCATTCCTTAACTCATCGACAATATGATGGCATAAAAAGATCATGGCTTTTGTCTTTCCCTCCCCTGATGAATTATTATCTTTATCAATTGTACTAATGAGCTTTTTGCCTTTTAGATACATTTTTGGCATCAAATGTCCATGTGATGTAATTTTTCCCACAGGCATCAAATGCTACGATTTTAAGATTCACTAGGGTCGACGTGATAACTTTATTCTAAAAAAAATTCAACTTATTTATTGTCATAATAATATTTAGAATATGATGTTAAATAAAAATAAATATGTTAATAAAAATAAAGTGAAGATTAAATCAGTAGATAAAATTAAATTACATAATTAAATGACATAAATAAATAAATAGGTGGCATGGCCTCCTTTATAAAATAAATAAAAGATAAATACAAATGTATTAAAATATTACATCATAGTCAAGTCTATAAAATCATATAATATAAAACATGTCTTTTTATGTTCGTTATTTAGTCTTTAATGTTTGATTTTTAGTCCATAATGTATTGTATTTAGTCTATGATGTCTGAATTTCAGTCCATGATGTCTAAAATTCAGTCTATGGTATTCAGTTTATGATGTCCTGTTTTTGGTCCATGGTATTCAGTCCATGATGTTCATATATATTATTTAAATCGAGTCCAAATTTGAAAACTAAATTGATTGAAACTAAAATAAATAATTTAAAGTAATTTTTTACGGTATTTTTTCGGTGATCATATATTTTTGGTGATTGAAATGATTATTAAGAGTTTCTCATACATCTACGGGATCTTCTATTGTTCGATATTCATTCCTTAACTCATCGACAATATGATGGCAGAAAAAGATCATGGATTTTTTTCTTTTCCTCCTTTGAGGAATTATTATCTTTACCCATTGTGCCAATGAGCTTTTTGCCTTTTAGATACATTGTTGGCATCAAATGCCCATGTGTGTAATTTTTGCTAGAAGCATCAAGTTGTGCAATTTTAAGATTCACCAAGGTCAATATGATAATTATATTCTAAAAAAATCAAGTTTTTCATTATAATAATAACATTTTAGAATATGACATTAAATAAAAATAAATATGTTAATAAATAATAAATTGAAAATTAAATCAGTAGATAAAATTAAATGATATAAATACATGATATAAAATAAATAATTAGTCTGCATGGCCCCCTTTATAAAAATAAATAAATTATAAATATAAAGGTATTAAGATATTACATGATAGTCGAGTCTATAAAATTATATACTATAAGACATGTATTTTATGTTAATTATTTAGTCAATAATGTTTGATATTTAGTTTATGATATATTGTATTTAGTCTATAATATTCGAATTTCAATCTATGATGTCCAATATTCAGTCCATGGTATTCAATCCATGATGTTCATATATATTTTTAAATCGATTCAAAATTTGAAAACTAAAATTTATTGAAAATAAAATAAATAATTTTAATGTAAATTTATGACATCTTTTTGGTGATCACATATTTTTGGTGATCAAATCGATTTTAAGAGATTATCACAAATCTGTGAGATCTTCTATTATTTGAGATCCGTTATTTAATCCATCGACAATATGATGGCGTAAAAAGATTATAAATTTTGCCTTTTCCTCCTCTAAGGAATTATTATCTTTATCAATTGTGGCAATGAGCTTTTTGCCTTTTAGATGAATTTTTGCATCAAATGTCTATGTGATGCGATTTTAAAATTCACCAGGGTCGACATTATACTATATTAAAAAAAAAATTCAAAATATTCATTATCATGATAATATTTAGAATATGATATTAAATAAAAATAAATTGAAAATTAAATCACTAGATAAAATTAAATGACATAAAATAAATAATTAGCTCGCATGACCTCCTTTATAAAAACAAATAAAAGATAAATACAAAGGTTTTAAGATATTATCCGGTAGCCGAGTCTATTAAATTATATAATGTAAAACATGTATTTTATGTTCGTTATTTAGTCCATAATATTTGATATTTAGTCCATGTACGGTATTCATTTCATAATGTACGGTATTCAGTCCATGATGTCTGGTATTTAGTCCATGATGTTCATAATGTATTGAATTTAGTTCATGATGTCCGATATTTAATTCATGATTATTGTATTTAGTTCATGATGTCTGAATTTCGGTCCCTGATGTCCAATATTCAATCGATGGTATTTAGTCCATGATGTTTGGTATTCACTCAATGATGTTCATATATATTTTTTAAATCGAGTTCAAATTTGAAAATTAAACTTGTTGAAAATGAAATAAATAATTTTAAAGGAAATTTTTTATGTTCGTTATTTAGTCCATGATGTATTGTATTTAGTCCATGATGTACAAATTTCAGTCCACGATGTTCAATATACAGTCCATAGTATTCAATCCATGATGTCTGATATGCAGTCCATGATGTCTCGTACTCAATCCATCATGTTCATATATATTTTTTAAAACGAGTCCAAATTTGAAAACCAAAATTGATTGAAAATGAAATAAATAATTTTAAATTAAAATTTTTTACGACATCTTTTTGGTGATCACATATTTATGGTGATCGAATCGACCTTTAAGGGATTCTCACAAATCTGCGCGATCTTCTTTTGTTCGATATTAATTCCTTAACCCATAGGCAATATGATGGCGTAAAAAGATGATGACCTTTGCCTTTTCCTCCTCTAAGGAATTATTACCTTTATCAATTGTGAGCTTTTCGCATTTTAGATGCATTTTTTTACATCAAATGCCTATGTGATGTATTTTTTTTTTCAGAGACATCAAGTGCTGCGATTTTAAGATTCACCAGGGTCGACATGATAACTTAATTAGAAAACAAAATTCAAGTTATTTATTATCATGATAATATTTAGAATATTATATTGAATAAAAATAAATTGAAAATTAAATCAGTAGATGAAATTAAATGACATAAATAAATAATTAGGTGACATGGCCTCCTTTATAAAAATATATAAAAGATAAATACCATTGAGGCCGAACGCTGGTGTTCTGAGTAACTCCTTGTCGGAAGAATCTTTTGGGTCTTCCAATATCAATAGGGAGGTCAAATTCAAATTAAGATTGCTGCTCAATATTTGAGAACAGTGGAATTTTGGCTCGTACATGTTCTACAGTACCCGCTTTGTGGAAAATCGTTAGATATGAATATGTTAGAGTAGAGATATACCCGCAAATTTTACTGCCTATCAGGCCCCTGACCGATTCTACCTGGAAACGACTGGAGCTCAAGCTTGAGTAATAGCAAGCAAAGGTTCATGCTCTTGATTGTATCGCCTGGATCTTCTGTCAACTCTTCAGTCAAAAATCCAGATCTTCTTCGTAGTGGCTCCGTTCCATGCCTCATTTCATAGGGAACCTCAAAGCGGCTCAAAATAAGCACCAAATAAGTCAAAGATACAAAAAAGCTGCATTTCATGTGAGTCGACCCGCTTCAGAGTGGACACAGAATAAAGCGTCCATAATAAAGACGGGTTGCGGGTTTTTTTCTACCAATTGGAGCCCTCCCTTAGATATATACGGAATGGAAATATTCCAACCGCCTGGACTTTCTCTTTGACTGGTGGAGGTGGCGAGCAGTCGTTGACGTTTTCCCAGAATTTTCAGTTTTCCGAAAAAACCTGCTAGTGGAGGAAGACCGGCAGATTTTGATTCCTATATATCCAAAGGTATTAAGATATTATCTAGTAGCCGAGTCTATAAAATTATATAATATAAAACATGTATTTTATGTTCATTATTTAGTCTATAATATTTGATAGTTACTCCATGATGTATTGTATTTAGTCCATAATGTACAAATTTCAGTCCACGATGTCCAATATTCAGTTCATAGTATTCAATCCAAGATGATGGTATTCGATACATGATGTTCAGTATTCAATCTGTGATGTTCATATATATTTTTTAAACCGAGTCCAAATTTGAAAACTAAAATTGATTGAAAATAAAATAAATATATAAAAGATAAATACAAAGGTATTAAGATATTATCTAGTAGTTGAGTCTATAAAATTATATAATGTAAAACATGTATTTTATGTTTGTTAAGTCCATAATATTTGATATTTAGTCCATGATGTATTGTATTTAGTCCATACTGTACGAATTTCAGTTCACAATGTCCAATAATTCAGTCCATAGTATTCAATCCATGATGTCCGGGATTCAGTCCATGATGTCTGGTATTCGATCCATGATGTTCATATACATTTTTTAAACCGAGTCCAAATTTGAACTAAAATTGATTAAAAGTATAAATAATTTTAAAGTAATTTGTTTTGCGGCATATTTTTTGTTAACACATTTTTTGGTGATCGAATCGATCTTTAAGAGATTCCCAAAAATCTGAGGGATCTTCTTTTTTCGATATTAATTCCTTCACCCATCGAAAATATGATGGTGTAAAAATACCATTACTTTTGCCTTTTCCTACTTCGATGATTATCATCTTTATCAATTGTGCCAATGAGATTTTTGCCTTTTCAATGCATTTTTGGCATCAAATGTCCGTGATGTAATTTTTCCCTAAGACATCAAGTGCTGCGATTTTAAGATTCACAAGAGTCGACATGATAACTACATTAAAAAAAATTTAAGTTATTCATTATCATGATAATATTTAAAATATGATAATAAATACTATAAATATGTTAATAAAAAATAAACTGAAAATTAAATCAATAGATAAAATTAAATGACATAAGTAAATTACATAAAATAAATAATTAGATGGCATGGCCTCTTTTATAAAACTAAATAAAGGATAAATAAAAAGGTATTAAGATATTACCTGGTAGTTGAGTCTATAAAATTATATAATACAAAACATGTATTTTATGTTCGTTATTTAGTCCATAATGTTTGATATTTAGTTCATGATGTATTGTATTTAGTCTATGATATTCGAATTTTAGTCCATGACTTCTATTCAGTCCATGATGTTCGGTATTCGGTCCATGATGTTCATAATGTATAGTATTTAGTTCATGATGTCTGATATTTAGCACATGACATATTGTATTTAATTTATGATGTCAGAATTTTAGTCCCTGATTGTCCAATATTCACTCAATGGTATTCAGTCCATGATGTCATGTTTTCAGTCCATGATGTTCATATATATTTTTTAAACCGAGACCAATTTTGAAAACTAAAACTGATTGAAAAATGAAATAAATAATTTTAAAATAATTTTTTTACGACATCTTTTTGGTGATCGCATATTTTTGGTGATCGAATCGATATTTAAGAGATTTTCACAAATCTGCGGAATCATCTTTTGTTCGATATTGATTCCGTAACCCATCGGCAATATGATGGCCTAAAAAGATGATGACTTTTGTCTTTTCCTCCTCTAAGGAATTATTATCTTTATTAATCGTGGCAAAGAGCTTTTCGCCTTTTAGATTCATTTTTGGCATCAAAAGGCTATGTGATGTAAAATTTCCTAGGGTCGACATGATAACTTTATTAATTAATCAAGTTTTTCGTTGAAAATGAAATAAATAATTTTAAAGGAAATTTTTTATGGCATTTTTTGGTGATCACATATTTTTTATGATGGAATCGATCTTAAAAATTTTCTCACAAATCTACAGGATCTTCTATTGTTTGATATTCATTCCTTAACCCATCGACAATATGATGGTTTAAAAAGATCATGGTTTTTGCCTTTTTCTCCTCTGAGGAATTATTATCTTAATCAATTGTGGCAATGAATTTTTTGCCTTTTTAAATGCATTTTTGGCATCAAATTCCCATGTGATGTAATTTTTCCGGGAGACATCAAGTGCTGCGACTTTAAGATTACCAGGGTGTATATGATAACTATATTCAAAAACAAAATTCAAATTATTCATTATCATGATAATATTTAGAATATGATATTAAATAAAAATTAATATTTTTAATATAAAAATTGAAAATTAAATCAGTAGATAAAAATAAATGACATAAATAAATGAAATAAAATAAATAATTAGGTTGCATGACATCCTTTATAAAAATAAATAAAAGATAAATACAAAGGTATTAAGATATTACGTGGTAGCGAGTTTATAAAATTATATAATATAAAACATAAATTAGATGTTCACAAAAGTGTTTGATTTAGTCCATGATGTATTGTATTTAGTCCATGATGTCCAGTATTTAGTCCCTGAAGTTCATATATATTTTTTTAAATCGATTCAAAATTTGACAACCAAAATTGATTGCAAATAAAATAAATAAGTTTAAAGTAAATTTGTTTATGGCATAAAGTTTTTTTATGGCGTAAATTTTTTTTACTATGTATATATATATATATGATTTTTATTTTTGGTTTGTTAAAAGCGATCGTGCTGATAACGTGCTGAAAAAAATTAATAACTAGGATGTTAATATATATATATATATGGATATATAATATATGCATGTACATATTATAAATATGTTTGCATATGTAAGATATATGTAGATGTTTATAACATGATAAATGATATATATATATGATATGCATGATATATGATATATATATAGAGAGAATATGTTTGTATATGTAAGATATATGTAGATGTTTATAACATGATAAATGATTATATATATAATATATGATATGTTTGATATATGATATATATATGATATATCATATTATAAATATATTTTATATATGATATATATGTAGGATATATATATATATATCTAATGAAGAAAAAGATAGAAAATTTACCTAGAACTTGAATATGAGAGAATGAGAAGAATTTTGAAGTTTGTAAGTGTGTATTGAAATAAATGTTACATTTCCTATTTATAGAAAAATAAATATGACTCTTCAATTTAAAAAATCATAAATTCAATGTGACCCTTTATAAAAAGGTTTAGACATTCAAAATTTAATATAATTATAAATTTTACAATTATAATAAAAGGTAAATTATCCATTGATTTTTTTTTAAAATATTTCAGTGAATGATCATCGGAAGTGCACCATCGAAATATTCGGTGATAACCATTTTGTTGTAATTTTCAAATGCTTAACAATGAATACAATTTCGTTGGAATGTATCAATGTTATACGATGAATTTTGTCTATCATTACAGATTCAAGCATAAATGCACTCTAAAAAATGTCATCATCTTACAATAATCTATTGATAGAAGAAAAGATCTATTAATAGAAGAGGTTATGCAAAAATTCTTACACGGGTGGGAACAATTTATGAATTTTGCGTTCGATACAACCTTTGCTAAAGAACATGGGGCAATGTTATGTGGGTCCAAAAGATGCAAAAACATAAAATATTGCAGCCAAGATATTTTTCAAATACCTTTATAAGGTCGCATTCATGGAGCAAGATAATGGCGTTGGAGATGTGACGATGCAAGAAGCATAATCAAACCAGAGAAATTTCGAGGAAATTACAGAAACAACGACGACCAATCCATTTGGAAAATGGTGTAAAGCGCTTTTTCCGAAGTTG
>CM071864.1:39236463-39266310 GCA_036759665.1 Gynandropsis gynandra | reverse complement strand
GCCCGAAATTCCCCTACCGCAGTGATTTCGGTCCCTAATCCGTCCCGAATTCCGGACGACTTAGGGACTGAACGATAGTCCCCAAATTTAGGGACGGATTTGGGACTGTTTTCTTAATCCGTCTGTAATTAGTCGCTAATCCGTCCCTAAATTTAGGGACGGTTACTTCAGTCCGCAAATGCAGTCCCGAAATCCGAATTTTCTTGTAGTGTTAGGGACGGATTAGGGACTAAGAAATTAATTTTCCGAAAAATCGTCCTGAATCCATCCCTAAAACGGTTTTTAAAGTCCTAAATTTAGGAACGGTCCCAAATCCATCCCCAAATTTGGGGATAGAAGTTTCTACCGTCCCTAAATTTGGGGACGGATAACCTGCTCGTCCCTAAATTTAAGGACAACAGAAACTTCTGTCCCCAAATTTAGGGACAGCAGAAACTCCGTCCCCAATTTAGGGACGGCAGAAACTTCCGTCCTCAATTTAGGGACGCCTTACTCATCCGTCCCTAATTGGTCCGCAATTAGGGACAGATTAGGGACGACTCTTCTGTACCCAAATTTGGGGACAGATTTCGGGACGGATTTCATTTTCCGTCCCTAATCCGTGTATAATCCGTTCTTAAATTTAGGGACGGAAATATCGGTCCCCAAATTCCGTCCCTAATCTTGAATTTTCTAGTAGTGATACGACCTTTTGCGATCCAAGGGACTCATGTGTCCCATGTGACTTATTTGACCTTTGTGAGACCTATACAACTCCTACAACCCTTGCGACCATGCGATCCATGCGACCCTCAAAAATCGCTCGAAATCACTGGAAATCGCTTGAAAATCGCTCGTAACTTCGAAATCGCCTCTCGTTCCCTCCTCTCAACTTTGAAATTGCCTCTCGCTCCCTCCTCTCAACTTTGAAATAGATTCTTTTCAAAAAATGTCAAACCATATGAATTTTCACCAACAAAAAATTAAAACCATATCTATAATCTACTTTGAGATATTTTGTCATATTTTGTCGTATTAGAATGGATGTAATCTAGTTTGAGATAGAATGAAAAACTTGGTTACTGATACAAGCATGACCTCGTGCCTCGAACCGCGTATGTCGGGACTCGACTCTGAACCGAACGACGTGCTCACGACCTTGTGGCTTGGGTCGTGTACGTCGAAAACCAGTTCTAAGACATGATTGGCACAGGATGAGCTTGGGAGCTCGAGACGCGTATAGAGTGGATCACGAATCACTCGAGGTTTTCGAGTAAAACTTTGGGAGTCACGGGGACCTTTTGACTGGCCTAGAGCGCTCTTCAAGAATTCGACCGGACAATGGTATGCAATGGTATGGGTAGGGTGTACGTCTCGACTAGTCTAAGGATACTCTTTGAGAAATGACCGATGAATTCCGTTGTTCCCGATTTTCCAGGTAGGATCCTTCTGGTTTGGAGAATCTCTTGTTGGCCTAGGAACACTCTCAAGAATTCATCCGGACGAAGGCGGACATATCGAGCTCACGAGATGGAGATGATTCCGTGAAAATGAATAAATCAAGTTTGGGTAGAATGAATGACACCACAAGAGATACGATAGTCCATTAATATTATCGGAAATGAATTCAATTATTTTCGGAACAAACTGAGGATACTATATTTTTCGGGAACCGTTCGGTTTGGTCCGCGTGAACAAAAAGTAGAACCTCCGAGTCTTACCTAACAGGCGGACATCTTTCGCATAGAAATGGCGGAAGCTACAAAACCCTTTTATTTTTTTCAATATTTTCTTTTAATCAATTTCTTTTATTTTTGGTACAACTGGGTATTTCTCTGTCTGGGGAAGCAAGTAGAGTTGACAGATGGACAAGAAAAGTAACAGACACGTCTGCATTAGCAACACATAAACCCCATCGCCCATGCAAATCTTCCCTTTTGTTTTCCCAACGCGTGTCACTCTCTTCTCGTTTTTGTTTCTCGCCGCTATTTGATCTCTCTCTCTTCCTCTCTCTCTCTTTGCTTTTGCCTAATTTTGAACTGCGATGAGATCTTCGCTTATCTTCGTCCTCTTCTTTGTCTAACCTCAGGTTCTGCTTTTTCTTGCTCAGTTATTCATCTAAATTTTTGGTTTTTCGTTATTCGCAGTTCATACACTTTGTTGTTCTGAGAATCTCCGGGTGTTTTTTCGTTGATTATGGAATTTGGGAAAAGGGAAGAAAAATGACACATAGTATTTGTGAAACTTGAGTTGTTTGGTGGTTCCTGGATGGTTGCTTAGTTGTGTTTTGTAATGAATCATTGGTTTCTTTGTGTATCATTTGCACTTATAATCTGCTAAATGAGATAATACCCGAGTCGTTTGCTTCAGTCTAATAATCCACTAGTGATCAAGCATCAAGAGAGCTGATCGCTGGAAAGGATAACGCATGAAATTAGTTTTACTTGTAGAAGCATTGAAAAATTTTCGGGTAATTTAGTTGGCCAATGGTGTTAATATCCAGCATAATGCTGTCTGAAACTTGCCTCGTTCATGGGGTGTAAAAAAGTTATCATTTTGACTCTTTTTTGTCAATAATTAATCCCGGAATAGCAGGATGGAAGGCCCTGCCATTGACTGGAAGACAGACGAATACCCGTCTGACGAAGGCGGTGGTAAGATGAGTTGGATATGGAGCAATGGAGTGAATTTAGGGAAGAAGCTTCTAGCAGCAGGTGTTGTAGTGTCTTCTGCACCATTCGTAGTTCCTCCACTTGTTGTTGTCTCAACAATAGCGATGGTCTCTTCAGTCCCTTATTGTCTCTTCCTGGCGAGCTACGCTTGTACCCAAAAGTTGATGAACACAGTTCTCCCCTATCCGGCTTATGTTGGCGGAAGGGAAGAAACAGGAGGGATTGAGAAGGATGAAGATGGATTTGAGGATGTTATGGAGGAGAACAAGCATGGTCATGTGGATGTCGATGAGGAAGGCATGACTGGAGTGGATGGGGCCGAACCTGTGATGGGTATGGATGAACCCTTCCCTGGTGAGGCCAATCCGATTTCCATTCAGATTGAAGGTGAGGAGATAACCGTGACAAAGATGGGAGAAACAGAACCAACCTATGAAGTAACTAATATTGTTGTAGACATATATCCACGCTCTGGTGTTCCAGAAGATGAAGAGATGGAGAAAGAGACGCGGAACTTGATAGAGAGTCTTAGGGATGCAGGACGGACTGATGATGCGCATGGAAGAACTCTCGAGAAAGCTTTCCAAGAGGATGAAAAGCCAATAGTTACTAGTGATGCCAAATCAGAGAGTAAGGTTGGTACAGGGGTCGAGGATCTGCCAGAGAAGAAGGAGGCTTATGACTCTAGATATGTTGGTGATAAGGTGGAAGCTGATACACAGAATCGGGATGGACATGAAGGTTGCTTCCTTGAAACTATCTACTTTTGTTTGCTGTGGTTATATCCAGGAGTCTTTCATGTGTTCATCCATTGTGTGAAGTAGCTCATGAAGCTCCTTATTTGCAGGGGAACTGGAGTCCACAGTAACTGAAACCTCTACCTCTACCGGGAAGGATGAAGAAATGACTTCAAACGAGGTTAGGATTTCATCCCATCATCATGAATATTAATACCTGATTAGAACATATGATCAGTTTGTGTTACTTGTTGAGTTTTATGCGTTACTTATGTGTGTTCAGCGATATTCTCAATTGTTCATACAAACATTATTGAAAGGTTGCATACTGCTGCTTGATGTTAGTTTTTTTATACAAATTATGTATGAATTTTGCTGTTGTGAAATCTGCCTTTTTATCTGTTGTAATTGTTATGCTAAGGCTTTGTGGGTTCTTTGGGTGAATGCCTCTCTAGAATAGATTTCCATGGCGATTTGAGATTAGACAAGGTATAGTCTCAACACACAGGATTTGCTTCTATATATCTTTCACGATTCCGGAGAGACTAAATGTTGATTGGTTAATGCCGTATCAGTCTGTAACCACCCTCATGGTGTTGTAAGGATTCATTGACTTTAATATAGGTCAGTCCCGTATAAGTTGGAATTAGAGTAAATTTCGTGCATAGGCGCATGTTATCAAAATCAATTGCCCGGTGAAGGTTCACGGTTCTAGCTAGAGTAGGCCATGCCATAGATGTCGAAATGTAATGGTGTTATGATCCGGTTACCACCTTGGCCAGTTATGGGACTAGTTGACAGCTTGTAGCTATAACCATGAGCATTCCCTCACCCCTCGCTTTTAGAAAGTAATTTCTGAATTGGTTTGGATCTTGTGCTGAATTGGTTTAGGTTCAATTAGTTTTGAGTTGACATCAATCCTAACGGTCTCATGAGTAGAACTCACAATTGCAAAGGGTAGAATCTGGAGTGCCATTAGCCATGAACACGATTGATGACATACTTGAGCATCATGGGATGTTAACATTTTATTGAATAATTTTATGCAAATGACATTTTGAAAACCCATTATTAGTCGAAGTATCTATATGACCCGTGCCAACAGAATTGCTGCTAAATTTCTTCTTCTTGGATTCCACAAGAGGTGTTCGACTTTCTTGTACTTCTGCTTGACAAATTCCATGTGTTACATTGATTTGATGTGAACTGTTAGGTAGTGGTATTAGGATTAAACCCCTTGGATCTGTGTTCCTTGCCGTCCGAAATGTGTGACTAAGTTAGCTCGCTCTCTAACTGATTGACTTATGATTCAGCCATTAGACAGAGCTGTATTTGCGCCACGTGGAACCGGGGAAGAGAAACGAAAAAACAGTAATAAGAAAAAGAGGAAAACCGGGCGTTCAGGTAACCGGTTTTTACTCTTCCATCTGAAATGTCATGATTTGGTGTCTACAACTTGCAATGTAAAACATTTAACACGCAAATGAAGTGTCAAGGCATAGAAATCTGTCAAACCACATCAACTGACTCAACATTAGTAAAGTCTTAAGGGACCATGCTCGTTGTCTCTAGGGATCTTTTGTTTATCTTACGGAATCATCTGTTTGCAAATCTCTTTTGTGGGGTTTTCTTGATTTGGTGCTTGTTCCTCCAACATTAGATTGGCATTTAATGATTGTATCGATGTTCCGATGAAGGTGGCGGTGGTGTACAGTGAAGAACAAGTATGGGAGAAGATGGATGCAGTGAGGAAGATAGTGGGATACAATGCTGCAAAAGGTACAAATTGTGCTGAGGAGTTGAAGGCTCTTTACGTATTCACAGGCGTGGAGCCTCCAACGCCGATGTCACCGTCCTTTAAGAACCGTGTCGATGTTGCACAAATCAGTGATAGACTTCGTTTTCTGATGTCTGTGATCGGAGTAAAGTAGTTTGGTAGCGTTTTTCTGTTGGGTTAAGGACCTTTTTGCTCTATCTTTAGCGTTTTGTATTTGCTGGAGAAATGTCTTTGTAGCATCAGACATGGATATTGTGTTTGGTAGTAGCGTAAAACAAAGAGGACTCAGGTATTGTATCTGTTTATGTGTTTGTGGATGACATTTGTCTGAGTCTTGAGCTTCTTCAAGATTTTATATTTTGTGGGTCTTCTCGGATTACATGTTGGCAACAAACTCAATGTATCTATTTTGACGAATTTGATTATCTCACAATAAATATTATTGTTCTTAAATCCGAATCATTGTTGAAGCAATTTAGGCGGTATGAGTTGAACATCAGACGATCCCATATTTTAGGTGTTCTTTCTATATGTTATTATAGTTTAGACGTCTTAGATACTTGTTTAGACGTATTTTAGACGTTTTAAATGTTGTTTAAACAAAATTATATATATATATATATATAAATAAACGAGAGATTTTTTCTTTTTTTCGAGAATTCTTCTTTAAACCACGTTGGATATTAAATTGATACAATGGGTTAATATAATGATCTAAATGCAAATGAATTCAATTGCAATTCTTTATATCTGTTTCACACCCTTTCTGCGGTTGTTCGTCTAATCCATAGCTTAAATCGATGAACTACAACGTTTGAAACTGCGAAATCCGGTTGTTGTTCTTCCGACTCAAGCGAAACGTCTTCTGACAACTCTCCGCCTAGCAATAGTCTTCTTCTACCATCATTGTATCTTCTCCAGTCACGAACGTCGTCGATCTGTTTCTGGAATCGTCATTCTCTTTTTGCGATTGCATCTGTCGCGTTGTTGATCCCATCGTCGTTGAATGTCTTCTCTCGTCAATTGTTTCTGCATTAGTGGATATCTTTGGCATTCTTCTCATGTCTGTTTTCTTTTATTCCTCATTGATATTCTTCTCCAGTCGCTCTTCTACTAGGTTCGCGAATGTTGTCTGCTCAATTCTCTTTTTGCTTTTTGTCCACTCAATTTCTGATGTTCTGGTAAGATCTTGGATTGGTTGCTTGGCCACAATGAAGCTTTATTTACACAGGCTCAGTTGAAAGCTCTTGTATCTATTCACTACCAAGAGGTAAGAGAAACCTTGAAGGACATGCTACCTAATTTGTTTACTGTCTTGGAATTGTTTAATTTTAGGGTTACTATTTTGAGTACCATATCCAAACAACAATCGTTTTTTCTCCTCTCTCTCTCTGCAGTCTTCTTGATTCACCATAGCCCCTCTTCAGGTGGGTTATTGGTTTTTAAAATTTGCTAAATTTTTGTAGGTGGTTCGAAGGGATTAGTTTAATTCTCTTCTTTTCCCGGACTACATTGCTTAACATCTTCTCTCAATGGAGATGGGTTAAAGAATTGCACAAAGATATATGAAAAGTGCTTTTACGAGAAAAATATGTGTCACTACCAAAGCAAAGGAGAAGGCATCAAACCACGGCTGCAACAAGTTTTTGCTATTTTTATACGAGTATCAACAAGATAGCATGCAAGAATTAAGACTGTTTAGGATAAACATGTTTGATTTTCAACTGGATAGGTAATTCTGATTGAAAATACTGGCCACCATCTACATATAAAACTGTTGTGCAACTCTGTCTCCATTATCTATGATCCATAACCATCATCTTCATAGAGTTTAACAGAGAAAGATCCTTCAGGTGATTCGTCATGCCAATCTGTCAAAAAATTCGATTGTTGCCAGAATTTGTAAGTTCTCTTTGTGGATTTGAGTATTTGTCTCCAAATTGAGTTCTTGGTGGTGATTTTTTGGGTTTTAACTCCAGGAAATCTTGACATTTTGTGTTAGCAGGATTGATACTAATTGGTGAAGATGTGATTGTTCATGTTCAGGTATTGGAACTCCATTGCTTTCGCTGATATAGGGTGAAGTGGAGCTTTGTGTTTTAGGTCAGTCTTATATTTGGTGTTCGAGTTTTATTAAGGAATGATTATGTTACATGCAATAGGGTTATTTTGTACAGGGAGAGTGTCTACATTTGAATGATCATTGTGTTTCCTCGTTGTGTTGCTTGCGAAACTTTTTCAGAAATTGAATGAAGGGATTAGGTTTTCGTTTTTTGGAAAAGGGAGTTGTTGGGAAAACCTCATTATACATTTGAGCTAACCGTGTTTGGAAAAACTTTTTCAATGGGAAAAAAACTACTAGACAAGCCCTATTGGAACTCCGCCGTTGCTGGATAATATGTAACACGGTTGCCTAGTATTGGAATTCCACCGTTGTTGCTGGTTTCGTTTGGTTTCAGAGAACTTGTATGTTGTACCTATCATTTTCTTTTAGTTTTCATTGTAATCAATTGTAGTTCATATATATATCTGTTGTAACTCAACACATTGTTATAATCTTTATGTAACCAACTATATAAAACCAACATCTCACATTCTCACCTTGAAATAGCAAAATTATAACCAACAAAATACTTGATCTGCAATTGGTTAACTCTCAGGTCCACACACTCTGCAATGCATCCCACACCTAAAATTTTCTACACCAATCGTAAAAAATATTGTTTATAAAGAAGTTTGCAAGGGTTTATTGGATGCTTAAGGCAAGCGTAAATTTTCACTTTTAGAAATTTTTTTTTCAGATGCATTTTTTCAGAATAAATATTTCCATAAAGAGTTTCAATTTAAGCTTACTTGACTCCCTATTGAACAATCTCATTCCGACACCCATGGAGTTTAAGCATACTTGACTCCCTATTTAACCGATAACAGTAAGTGAATATGTTTTAATGAAAATACCATTGTTGAAAAAAGCACAAGTCATATTCATGCAATTCCAAAGTACAGATTCGAGATACACTCATATCGAGTATTAATTGGATTAGCTTATCGCAAAGAATATTTATCTGGTAAGTAGTTGTTTCATGACCTCAATAATAAAATTTATTTGTTACTTGACTCACTTTATTTATTTTATCAACTTGTAGATTTTATTGGGTTTTCATCTATGTAAGGATCAAACTTACACCTTTATACAATGAATCCATGAACATGTTATTTTATTTTTTTCTTAAAACAATTGGTCCAATTTCTTTAACCATTTAACAAGCAGAAACGATGTCGTAAATCTATCATTATGGGATGAACTTGCAATGCAACTTAGGTCAAATATTGGTACGATGATTGCTAAAGAAATTATCATGATCGTGACAAGCGTTATTCCCAGAATGATAAATGCTATTAACAAAACAAAATGTGTCTTAACATTTATAAAAGATTTATTATAATTTCATGACATTATATGTTTGTTTTGTAAATGTATAATAAGGTGTTTTAACACTTCCACAATCGTTATCCACGAGGATATACACCAATCAAAATGTGAAGATAATTCGATGAACAATGATCCAAATCGAGGAATATATATCCAACGCAACATCTTAGCCCGCTAATCTACCACTCCATTGGTATGCTTTACTGTCACCATACCAATTTCCTTTTTCCAATCGATGATAGTTATGTGTTCTCTTCACCAGGGTCTGGCCGAGCCATCTGAGTTTCTCTGATTCTAGTGTTGGATATGTTCCATCTTATTGGATGGCACATGTGAGATCAGACCTGATTTTTTAGCACCCCAACCTTCCACCACTTTTATTCTCGAAATCCGTCTATCTCTCTAGGTTCTAATTCTCTATTTCCCCACCGATATCCATTTTTTCATCCGATTACATCTATTACCCTAGATTATTTGTGTTGGATTCGTAGTTTGTTAGAGAAAAAACCATTACAGTCCATCATTTTTATGGACTGGTGAATGAAAAGGAAGGTTATAATTGTGTTACTCATGATAATATATTTCAACTTTCAAATGAGATTACTCCTATCCATAGAACAACATGTTGACTCATAGTTTTTTCCTTTCTATAACTGAACTATATAATATATATTGCATGAATGAAATTGTAACTAAACTCTTAAACCTTTTTTGCATGTATGGAAAGATTCACCCGGTTTTTATTTGTACATATAGGAGGCAGTTCAAAGTGACAGTTGAATATGATAGTTTATTAGGTTATTTTCGTGTTGATACTAAACGTAAATGATCACGAATTTTTGCTGATAAACAAATACATTGTTTCAGAATCATTAACTTAAGTTTTGTGCTATTACTTGATTCATTACAACCCATTGATTCCCAAGTAATCCATTGCAAAAGCCCATCAAGCTTCAATCCTTTTGGAAACAAACAAGTTTATGTGTTTGTTCCTGGTTTCCAGCTATCCTTCATAGAAATGTAAGCATTCGGAACCCATGAAACCATATACAACTCCATTATGTAATGTGATATTGATGTCAGAAAGGATCTCTATGGTAGCATTGTGCTCAATGGTGGGTCCCCAATGTTCCCATGCATAGCTGATCGTATGAGCTAAGAGATTGTAGCTCTTGAAACCCAACAACATGAATATTAAGGTGCATGCACCACAAGAGATAAAAGACAGTGTTTAGATAGGAGGTTCAATCCTCACATCCTTCCAACAAGTAAAAACTAATTTAACCATTTTCTTTCATAATCATAATATCGACTTTTTTCACTGGATATCAATGTTGTTTCTTTTATCAAATGTGAATCGCAAAGGTGAGGACGATGAGTTTGGTCCAACAAAAGTTCACAGGGAAGTGCTTCTACGTTCATAAGAGTCTTATGTAACCTGAACAGTCATTTGTTAATCTAAGTGTTTCTACTTCATCACTATGTTGGTTTGTAGCTCGAGATTGAAACCATTTGAAAGACCTTCTCTCTATGTGTAAATGTAAAACCCATCATTTAAAAAAATCAAACCGATACTGTGCTTTTATAACACCCTAATCTCGAAACAACCTCAAGCCTAGGAGTGTCAAGCATCACCCACAAGAGGTTGCTACAAGTGTCATCGTTCAAACACAATTTCAGAATAAAATAAATACTTCTATTTCAAATTGTGAATGGTTCGAACCATGTAGCAGAAGAAAATATATAAAATCATAATCAAACCAAATACAAAATGAATGATAAATTTTATCGAGACCTCATGCACACCTCTCCTTTCAGCCCGCTGTAAACTCTGAAACTAGTGATCAACCTCTTTCATCTTTTTCTTCACTATAAACTATCTATCTACGACAGACCACAAAGGGGTGAGTACGAAGACATCTTATAAATCTATTGTTTGAACTTTTACATTGAAAATCATAATTTGTGCATTTGTATTGAGCGATACATATATCAAAAATAACAATTGAATTAATGAATTATGTATAACATTTAAGAAACACAAAACGTAATTATCAAAAAACCGCGTAACGCATGAGTATCATCTAGTTATATATATAATAATCCTTGTAAGGTTGCTCTTCGTGAAGCCACCTCAGCACGAATTATTAAATGTTTAATTTATCACAAAAAAATTCTCTACATAAAAACGTTTATGTTCACCTACTTATCATCCATTTAAATTCCATTGAATGTTGATAAAAGTTTGACCTACAGAAAAATTCTCTACATAAAAAAAGAAAAAAAACTTTCATCTCACCTATTTAAAATCTCAGTATAAAGTTATGCTCCTCATGTGTTCACCCCTCAGGATATTCACCTATTTCTAATGATGACAGACAGACCATATTCAGACAGACAAGTTTGCTCCCTCACAAAAAGGAAAAAAAATCTGATCTCGCCTACTTAAAATGTCGGACAGGTCTGTTCCTTTTGTGTTCACCCCTCCGCAAACACAACCATTGTCATCTTATCCTCCAAATATTCGCAATCCTATACCTCATTCAACTTTATCTTTTCTAACAGGTTCTTTTGTAGCTGCATAGGTAGACCGGCCATATGTGGATTGGAAAATTCTAATTTCTAATGATGAGAAACAGACCATATTCAGGCAGACCATATTCTAAGGTAATATCCGTATCTTGAGAACAAGTTGTTTTACTCATATGGGAGGAGCATTTGTAGGAAAAGGTTGCCAACAGACCACCTCCTACTATACGTATAATATTTCTCTTTTTCATTCTGCAGGAAAAGGTTGCCAACAATGGATTATCATCAGCACTGATGAAGTAATAATGAAGTACCGAGTTCCTATAAACAAGGCAATTCGATGGGTAAAAATCATCAAACTCTGGCCATGAGAAAAGATGGATAAGCAGACTACTATCATACCAATCACCAAACTTCAGTCTTCGAGCCCTTAATTTCTTTAAATCTCTTATTTTAACTGTTATATGCAAAGCCAAGAATTTAGCTTAGTCTTCTCATCGTGAATAGATCAAGAAATCTATTAATAAAATTAAATATAAATTCATAGTTAAATATATTTATAGTTAAATATAAATTCTTGCCTACTCTAGCTCAGTCCATCAAAGAATCTTTTTCATTTGGCTTGTGAATAGATCAAAAATGTTAAATTCAATTCAAACAGGTCTGGAAGATCGGGATTAGTACATTTTCCAACGTTTGCATATAACATCTTAACAAAACAATATGGAATGAAGATAGCTTTAACATAACATTTAGCATAGGTTTAAATCTCTACTTTCCATCCACATTCAGATTGATACCTTTCCCAACGTTTGTTGCCTTTTCATTAACATTTGTTGCCTTTTCATCTTTCTAAAACCGTTACCATGTCAATATGTCAATTAATACCTTAATAGTCTTGCAATAATATGTAATATGAAGACTAATTTAACATAACATTTAACACCATAACAACATTTAACGCCGTTGGAAAATATATTTAACGCCGTTGGAAAATATATTAATCTGGATCTGGTTTAAAACCCTCATTTCCATCCACATTCAGATTAATATATTTTCCAACGGCAAAACTAGAGAAATGATGGCTTCAGACCTTTTATTATATGCAATAAAATTTACTAAATTCACAATATAACAGTATTTACAGCAAGCATTTACCATTCTATTATGAATAACAATATGCCTTTGTTGCCTTTTCATCTTTTCAAAACTATTATCATGTCAATTAATACCTTAATACTCTTGCAATAATATGTAATGAAGACAAATTTAACATAACATTTAGTATAGGTTTAAATATCCCACGTTTTAACACCATAACAACTCTTTATTATTCCAAAATAACTTCTAATTTGCAGAATTTTTGATTAAAAAACCCTCATTTCCATTCACATTCAGATTAATATATTTTCCAACAGCAAAACTAGAGAAACAATGGCATTCAGACCTTTTATTATATATATAATAATCCTTGCAAGGTTGCTCTTCGTGAAACCACCTCAGCAAGAATTATTAAATGTTTAATTTATCACACAAAAATCTCTACATTAAAAACTTTTTTTCTCACCCACTTATCACCCATTTAAATTCCATTAAATGTTGATAAAATTTTGACCTACAGAAAAAATATCTACAAAAAAAACTCTCATCTCACCTATTTAAAATTTCTACATAAAGTTCTGTTCCTCATGTGTTCACCCTTCAGGATATTCACCTATTTCTAATGGTTACAGACAGACCATATTCATGCAGACATGTTTGCTCCTTCATAAAAAGAAAAAAAATCTCATCTCACCTACTTAAAATGTCGGATAGGTCTGATCATCCTGTGTTCACCCCTCCACAAACATAGCCATTGTCATCTTATCCTCCAAATACTGACAATCATGTACCTCATTCAACTTTATCTTTTCTAACAAGTTCTTTCATAGCTACACAGATAGATCGGACATATGTGGATTGGGCAATTCTAGTTTCTAAAGATGATAGACAAACCATATTCAGGAAGATCATATTCTAAGGTAATCTGTATCTTGAGAACAAGTTGTTTTACCCATATGGGAGGAGCATTTTGTAGGAAAAGGTTGCCAACAGACCACCTTCTGCTATAAGTGTAATATTTCTCTTTGTCATTCTGCGGGAAAAGGTTGCCAACAGTGGATAATAATCTGTACGGGTGAAGTAATAATGAAGTATCGAGTCCCAAAAAAACAAGGCAATTCGATGGGTATAAATCACCAAACTCTAGTCATGGGAGAAGATGGATAGGTAGACTGCTATCATACCAATCACCAAACTTCAGTCTTCGAATCCTTAATTTCCTTAAATCTATTATTTAAACTGTTATATGCAAAGTCAAAATTTTAGCTCAGTCTTCTCATCGTGAATAGATCAAGGAATCTATTTAAAAAATTTTAAATATAAATTGATAGTTAAATATATTTGTAGTTAAATATAAATTCTTGGCGACTCTAGCTTAGTCCATCAACGAATCTGTTTCATTTGGCTTGTGAATAGATCAAAAATGTTAAATTCAATTCAATTAGGTCAGGATAATCGGGATTAGTAACAAAATAATATGGAATGAAGACAGCTTTAACATAACATTTAAAATAGGTTCAAATCTCTACTTTTCATCCACATTTAGATTAGTACCTTTTCCAACGTTTGATGCCTTTTCATCAACATTTGCTGCTTTTTCATCTTTCTAAAATTGTTACCATGTTAATATGTCAATTAATACCTTAATAATCTTGCAATATTATGTAATGAAGACTAATTTAACATAACATTTAACACCATAACAACTCTTTATTCTTCATAAATACCTTCTAATGTGTATAATTATTGGTTGAAAAAACTCTTATTTCCATCCACATTGAGATTAATATCTTTTCCAATATCAAAACTAGAGAAATAATGGCTTTCAGACCTTTTGTTATATGCAATAAAATTTAAATTCAAAATAACAACAGTATTTACAGCAAGTATTTACCTTTCTATTATGCCTTTGTTGCCTTTTCATCTTTCAAAAATGTTACCATGTCAATATGTCAATTAATACCTTAATAATCTTGTAATAATATGTAATGAAGACAACCTTAACATAACATTTAGCATAGGTTTAAATATCCCACGTTTTTACACCATAACAACTCTTTATTCTTCCTATGTAACTTCTAATGTGCAGAATTTTTGGTTAAAAACCCCTCATTTTCATCCACATTCAGATTAATATCTTTTCCAACGACAAAACTAGAGAAATAATGACTTCCACACCTTTTATTATTGCAATAAAATTTATTAAATTCACAATAACAACAGTATTTACAGCAAGCATTTACCTTTCTATTATGAACAATGATATTCCTTTGCCTCCTTTTCATCTTTATAAAATTGTTACCATGTCAATATGTCAATTAATACCTTTATAATCTTGCAATAATATGTAATGAAGACAACTTTAACATAACATTTAGCATATGGTTGAATATCTCATGTTTTAACACCATAACAACTATTTATTCTTACTAAATAACTTCCAATATGCAGAGTTATTGGTTAAAAAACCCTAATTTCCATCCACATTAAGATTAGTATCTTTTCCAACGGTAAAACTAGAGAAATAATGGCTTTGAGACCTTTTATTATATGCAATAAAATTTATTTCATTCACAATAACAACAGTATTTACAGCAAGCATTTTCAGACCTTTTCATCTTTCTAGAACTGCTACCATGTCAATATGTCAATTAATACCTTAATAATCTTTCTTTTTCTTAAAAAAGACTATTTGCATTTGATAGATTTCTAAACCAGATATATATTTTTCTACCTCTAACAGCTCAAATAACTCATTTCCAATCTCATTATCCCCACTATTTACAGAATATTTACTGCAGATAATACATCTTCCAAATCAAGCAATTCTACCATAAACTTTCATCAGCTTAAGGTTGGACACAACATGCTAGATATTATCGGTCGCATTGTTAGGGTTTGGGAGGCACACAATGCTAAAAAAGGAGGTCAGGTCATGTGGAACGAATTCCTCTTGATTGGTGAAGATGTAAGTGTTGTTTTTTTCGTTTTTACTCATCATATATTGTTCTGCCTTCTTTTAAAAATGCTCTCACCTTTGTTGCCGGCCACATCGTTACATGGGACACTCACATGCGCTCTTTTTACGTGTTTTAAACGTAAGTCAATTGAAGGTGCCATTTTGCGTTTTCAAGGCTTTGATGTTATTCAAGCCAGCGAAAATTCAAATTATCTGAAACCAAAGTTTCTATTCGTTTGAAAAATACTACAAAGTTAACTCCTCTAACTCCCAACTGTTCAGACACATGGCTGCTCTGAGAAGATGTCGAAGACTTTTGTTCATTCAGAGGCTCCTGGACACAAAACGCAGCTTATGTTGGAGACGAAGACTCTTGCTGAATCAGAGCCTCTTGGACACAGAAGAACGTATTGTGCAGCTCACCTTCTCAAAGAAACGTCACTCCTCTCCCATGGAAGATCCTCTCGGGTTGTCTCGGGTTGTTGAAGAAATCCAACCCCTGCAGCTCAAAAACCGTTATGAAATTCTCTCGATTATGTAAATAGATGTCTATATCCACCTACGGGAAAGGTTTACATCACACGACATGCCCTGTTTGATGAAGAAGACTTTCCTTTTCATGGCACCTACAGTTATCTTATGCCATCCTATAAGACTCCTTTTCTACAAGCTTGGCAACGCTCACATGGTATTGTTTCTACCTCTCCAACTTTCCAAACTCCACGACAAATATTTCAACAACCTACTTCATTCCTACAACCACAAACATTCCCTGAAACACAAGCTTCCCCTGCGGTTTCTTCTACATCAGATTTAGACAGACACCTTGTTCCTACTACAAATAATCACCAATCATCCACTCATCCTATGATCACACGCCCTAAATCTGGCATTGTCAAACCTAACCCAAAATACTCACTTCTCATCACAACACGTGTACCATGTGAGCCTAGAACAGTATCGGCTGCAGTGAAACATCCATGATGGTTTGCTGCCATGGAAGATGAAATGAAAGCATTATATCAGAATCAGACTTGGACTTTGGTTCCTTCTACATCAGACATGAATATACTTGGCTGTAAGTAGGTTTTTTCGTACAAAGTTAAATGTAGATGGTTCTCTAGACAAGCTTAAGGCTAGACTAGTGGAAAAAGGATTTCATCAAGAAGAGGGCATTGACTAAATTGAAACTTATAGTCATGTGGTTAAAACAGCCACTATACGGATTGTCCTCTCTGTTGCTATGGTGAGAAAGTGGAGTATTCGACAACTAGATGTGAGTAATGCATTTCTCCATGGTAATCTTCAAGAGAAAGTTTACATGATGCAACCTCCTGGATTCGTTGATAAGGAGCATCCAAACCATGTATGTCTGCTTAAAATGGCCTTGTACGGCTTAAAACAAGCCCCTCGAGCTTGGTTCAACAAATTTAGCTCATTTCTACTGGATTTTGGTTTTGTCTGTAGCATTGCAGATCCGTCATTGTTTGTCTATCTCCATGGAGAAGATACTCTGCTCCTATTACTCTATGTCGATGATATTCTTCTGACAGGAAGCTCCTCAGTTCTACTAGATAATATCACCACAAAGCTAAGGTCAGAATTCTCCATGAAAGATTTGGGTAATCTACACTATTTCCTCGGCATACAAGCTATGTTTAAGGATTCTGGTTTGTTCCTTTGTCAGTCCAAGTATGCCCATGATTTTCTTATTAAATCCGGAATGGAAGACTGCAAGCCCTTGATAACTCCATTACCTCAGAAGCAAAGTATTCTTTCGTCTGATCACACTCGGTATAAAAACCCTTCCTTCTTCCGAAGCATTGTAGGAGCATTACAATATCTTACATTGACGAGACCGGACTTAAGTTATGCAATAAATCTCGTGTGTCAGCGAATGCATGACTCGACAGATTCTGACTTCAAAATACTTAAACATATACTGAGATACCTCAAGGGAACACTTTCTCTTGGCCTGTATATTCACAGCAACAGCTACTTGTATCTCCATGCCTTCAACGACAGTGACTGGGCTGGATGTAGAGACACACGACGTTCCACGACAAGTTATTGCACATTCCTTGGTAGTAATCTAATATATTGGTCTGCTAAAAGACAACCCACTGTATCTCGATCCTCTACAGAAGTGGAATATCGATCAATGGCCTCCTTAGCTGCTGAGCTCACCTGGATTTCCTTCATACTTCGTGATATTGGTATTGTTCAGACACAACCTGCTGTTCTTCATTGTGATAACCTCTCGGCGGTACATCTCTCTACTAATCCAGTTTTTCACTCTCGTTCCAAGCATAGAGAACTTGACTACCACTTCATTCGGGAAAAGGTTACCTTGCGTTCTATTGTCACGAAACATATTCCGGCTCATGAACAAGTGGCTGACATATTCACAAAATCACTTCCCCATGCTTTGTTTATTCATCTCCGGACCAAACTGGGGTTAGGATTTCCATCTAACACCAGTTTGAGGGAGGCTGTTCAGATACATGGCTGCTCTGAGAAGATGTCGAAGACTCTTGTTCATTCAGAGGCTCCTGGACACAAAACGCAACGTATGTTGGAGACGAAGACTCTTGCTGAATCAGAGCCTCTTGGACACAGAAGAACGTATTGTGCAGCTCACCTTCTCAAAGACACGTCACTCCTCTCCCATGGAAGATCCTCTTGGGTTGTTGAAGAAATCCAACCCCTGTAGTTCAAAAACCGTTATGAAATTCTCTCGATTATGTAAATTGATCTCGATTATGTAAATTGATGACATAGAAGATTCTCTTTGTCTCCAAGACCTAATCCCTTTTCTGCTGTATAAAAAGGGAAGAACCCTCTCTGCAAATTCAGTGAAAATCAAATACACAAATGGTTTAAGGTTTCTCTTGCCTGTTCACACCAACACCGTTAGTATTGTTGAGGAGGTGTTTTGTTTTCACACTTTTGAGCAGTTCTTTTCTCTCGCAAACCAAAATATTGAGTTACCAAGTTTGTATATTTCCTTAAAGCTTATGGGTTTGTCATTTATTTGTCGATATTTTTTAGGAAAAACTCATTGCTCTTTTGTTTCCTTCGGTAGATGTTATTGGTCCCTAGCACCCATCAAAGACTATAGCAATGAGTTTGACATTACATTTAAAACTTGTTGGGTAAAAACTATTTTTTATAGCCTATTGACAAGTCGTTATAACTTTTTCAGCACCTTTCACTTCTAAATTATCTTCATTTTGCAGTGGTATAGAGGTCAACATCACAGCATGGGAAACAATGGCATTGGAATTTCGTTCAAAATTATCCAAAACAAGTTTACAACCTTCTGTTGTGGTGGTTACGAGTGTTAACCCCAAATTAGTTGTTGGTTTATTGATTTGATGCTGTTAGAAATATGTTTATTAATAAATTTAGTTTTCTTTTCTTTACTAATTGGATATAGCCAGATTGTGATATTGTAAGTTTATGTAGGTCAATTGTATCTCAATACCACCTCAGCAACTCGATTTTACTTTGATGGAGAAACTTCCGCTGGATCTGAGTTCATTGATAAGTATGTGTTTTTATAGCTATTTTTTATGTTATAACCTAATAAAAAATTCAAATTGAAGTCATACTTATGTATGTGTACAGTTTCAGGGATGGATTCGACGATGCTTTCACTAGTTGTGAAACATTCAAAAGTGGTGTGAAAATAGAAGCGGTGTCAATTTTGGACTTATACAATTATATTACACAATCTAAGCATCGAGTATATTGTTAAAATGCTTTAAAACTTATCTTTGGATAATTCGATATATGCAGGAATATTTCACTTTCTAGATTTTCTATCTGTAAACCAAGATAAAACTTAGTTCCTCCAAAATCTTTTCATTTCAAATTCCATTTGTAGATAATCTCTCGCAACTTCAATTTCTTTCAAGGCCCTATTATATTCAAATCAATTACGTAAACAACTATAATCACGAATCTGCTTTTTGTTATTCTCATATCACTTTTTAGCAAATGTCATTTTTAAATGATACATATTAATATTTTGTGACAACATCCCTCAATACATTTCAAGATTTCTGGAAAATGTCAAACTTAGTAGTTATCCAAACGTGATTGTGTCAATAACAAAAGAATACATTTCCTCAAAATCAATTTTGGATATTTAAGAAAAACCTTGCATGATAAGATATGTCTTATATATTGTGATTTCATTATTTTCATTTCTCTTTCGCATAAAACTCACTTGAATCAACTGGTTTAATACCATTAGGTGTTTGAATAATGGATCCAAATACTTTCTTTGATTTAATAATTTTAAGTCTACTTTCATAGCTTCTGATTTTGACATTGGTTCTTGAATTTTAATTCTCATCTAGAATTTCTTTAGATATCCATCATTGTCATCTATTTCATTTTTTCTCAAAATTTTATCATCATGGATTTTGTTAATGAAAATCTCAATATTCGTTATATTTTCAAGTTTATTTCCATGACTTTTATCCTATAAATCTTTTTCCTCATTTATTTCTTTTTGGATATTCTCAATTATTTTGATGATAAATACCTTTATCAATTTTTTCTTTTTTAAGAATATTTATCTTTAGAACCAAGTGGTCGTCTGCGATTCAAACATATCGTAAACTCATTTGAAATTATTTTATCACCCTCATCCTTTTGTATTCGTATTCGAGAGGATACATTTGCTGCTAGTATATATAATTTTGTCACCATGTTCTATTTCTAACCATATATGGTAGCCAATTAGCGATATTTTGCAAGTGTATGATCTTTTATATTTCTAAATTACATTGCAAGAAGACAAGATATAACAATGATTGTGCTTCCATATCAAATCTCATGAGGCTTATTTTATTCTCCATTCTAAGATTGTAATTTCATTCTCATTAAAATGACAAAAAATGAAATATAAAGATATCATTCATTTGTGGTTCAATATATCTATTAATAGATGGTGAATTTAATCAGTATAAATTATCAATCTTCTTTCTAGGTCTATTTATTGCCATTATAGTGGGATAATTAGAGGATCGTGCTTTTAAATTTATTATTTGAGCAAGAAACCTCGTAAATGCAATATTACGGGTTGATAATAGACTAACATGTGATCATCTACTTGAAGCATTAATTAATAACATAAAGTATCAGAATGTTCCATTTGATAATGAATTAGTCCACATATATCCCAATGTTTTAGTTCCAGAAACGATGGTGACTTATTTCCAATATTGACTGATCATGGTCTTATTATGATTTTTTTTTAAAACAAGAAATACATTTAATTTTCAAGAGATTGAAATTTTTGTTCATGTTTTAGTGCATGACCATTAGAATTTTTCAACAATTGTCTATTCGATCATGCCAAATCCTAAACATGTCAATATACTCTAGGTGAAATGTGACATATGATTTAATCATACTTATTTTTTAAATATAATCCAGAGGATAAATCCAATAATTTTTCCACAAATCATTGTTGTGATGTAAAGATATTCATGATTTTAGTCATTCAATTTTTCAAAAAGATACAATTTTAGCGAATACTTTTGAAACTCAGTAAATTTCTTTGGGATTATTGAAAGAATAATGCATCTTATATTATAAAATTTTTTCCTCCACATATTAGGAAGTTTGATTTTCTACATACATCTATTATTTTTGCATTTCAAAACATCGTACCAAAATTGGATTCATATATTTTCAGATTGGATTAATATTTTTTTATCTTTTAGTATTGTGTGTATCTTAGCACAGTTGTTCGACCCAACTATAGGACATGGTACACGAAATAATTGATGGGAGGAAATGACTTCAATTCGGCAAGATGATATAGAAATTATGATCCATTCATCACATTAGATCAAGTAGATCAAGTATATTACGTGCATAATTCAACAATATTGAAACGTCGAAGAGAGGAGTGGTGGATTGTAGTTAAGATTAGACCACGAGGAAATCATAAGCACAAAAGAAAAAGAAGATCTATTGCAAATCGATCATCCTGAACTCATACGATTAATTGATACAAACAATCAGGAAGAGATTCTCGCAAGAGTTGATATATATGGAGAATACATCCGCGATTATGAAGACGTTGAACCGGAAGATGCAGAAGATGAACATGGCGATGAATTCCATGCACAATTGAAGGAAGACTCGCCAATTGAAGAATCAACTGAAGAAGATATGTGAATTTCATAATTGTAATATCAAACTTTTATAATTTTTTTTGTTATATCATATATTCCACTTTCAACGGGCATTCATTGGCCAATGCAATGGAAATCTATTGAATCGTTAACTTCTTTTCAACACTTAGAAAAATTTCACATTTTTTTAATTTGCAACGTTCATCCGTTTAGAATTTCCAACGGATGTCCGTTGAAACACATAAACCTACCAACAGATATTTGTTAAGAAGAATCAAAGTTTCCAACGGATGGCCTTTGGCAATTGTCAACAGATGCTCATTGAAAATGGTCATGATGGCTATGTTCAACGGATTCTCGTTGGAAAGGAGAGGCATAACCATTTATGCTATCCGTTGCCTCGAAAACACAAATTTCTAATGGGCATCCGTTGGCATTGCCAACAATCACATCATTTAATAAATTTCGTTGAAGTGATATAATTTCCATTGGACATCCGTTGGCAATGTCGACGGATGTCCATTGGAAATATCAGTATTTAGTCCGTTGAACAGTTCATTTTCAACACAATCTCAAAACCAAAATATCAATTTCTCTCAAAAATAATTCTTAAACACTTAAACACAATGAGATCTCGGGGATTTATCGGTCATGGTGGATTGTTGGCGGGTTCTACAGGATCCCCACCACCACCACCACTGTCACAATATCGGCCTCCTTCACCTATATTGGCACCACATATATTTAATGAGGAAGATAATATGGTGGATATTGACGCTTTGATCGATACTTTCGACGAACGTCCCACTATTCCCATTATTGATCTCGAACATTCTAACGGGACGTTATGGTAAGATATTACTTATTTACAAATATTGATATTTAAATTAATTATAACTATTGTCTCATGATTTTATTTACATATGTAGATTTGATGTGGATGAACAACATCATCCAATGTTCATTACAAGATCGACTTCATTATTCCTAGTAAGTGATACCAGAAGTTATACACCACCGATGGTGGTGTACATTTATTGTAAGTGCATTTAATATAAAAATTAAGTTAAAATTATTGTCGAATTTTATTCATAAATTAATTTATTTATATTTAATTTTGTAGCGCACATATAGATGGCAGAAGAAGGACACATCGTGCATCTATACCGTTTGGATACGCGATATGCAAGCTCAGTTGCGCTTGATAATGAAAAACGCCAAACGCAACTATTATAAGAAGAACACCAAACCGACATGGGTAACGGACGAGGTATTCAACCAACTCGTCCAATATTAGGAGTTAGAGGACTTCAAGGCCAAAAAATGTCGCTACACCGAGAAAGTTTCCAGGGATGGTCTGCATCGCCATACTTCGGGATCAAAGTGGTTTACGAAAAGAAAGAAAGAATTGGTAAGAACTATTTACATTTATAATTTCAACATATTTTTATTTAAATTGTTAACTAATCATATTATTATAATGTTACAGATGCAGATAAAGGGAAGAGAACTGACTCTTCTTGAGTTGGTCATTGAGACTCGCGCCAAGAAGAACTCCATAAAAAGCAGACGGTGAAAGCCGTGACGGAGGAGATCACACAGTAATCGCAAGTCATCGGTTCAACTCCCGACGATCTTAGTCCTTTGTAAAAGGATACAATTTATTTAGAGATATATAATAACATTATTGTTATAATACTTATTTAATTATATAAATAATTTAAATGATATATGTTAACTTTAATTTGTTTTATATTGCAGTCTGTTAATATAAGGGGTGTCCATAAATAAATGACTATAAAGCAAACAACGAGAATGTAACATCCATTTGAAAGAAACATCAGGATTATAACCTACAACACAACCACAAATGACGACACCAAACCATTGGTGCCAAATTATAACTCAAATTCTATCACTAACAACTTTTGTTGATAAAGTGACGATCATTGACATCAAAATACATATTATTACAACCAAAATTACCTTCAACAACAATTTCTATTGATAAAATTAACTATTATTGATGACCATTATCTGAAAACAACATTCCAAAAACAAACAATTATACTACATGCTAATAATCTAAGGTAATCAAGTACATTTGTATCTAACAACATGCTAATTTGAAGTGTTGTCTGCCCCAACCATGGATGAAATTTGATAATGGCTATCTTAGGTCCCATTTCCAGGTGTTTTTAGTGCCCTTCAATTTCCAATATGATCCAAAACGACTTACCCAAACGGTGACAAAGAATATGTTCTGTAAGGAGGTTGAGTAAACAATCACTGATTGAGCTATTCTAGAATTAATTTGCAAGGCCAAACGTAAGGAAAATTTTGTTTCTCATATATTAGGCATGATACCCTATTTTCCATCTACATACGTGAATAACATTCGAAATCACACAAACCACCATTCATCTCATATCTTTAACTATCATTTTTCTAGCGAAATAATGGCTATCTAGACTGTTACAATTATATTCAATAATATGTATTAAAGCCAAAAATTAATATTACATTTATTATTAGAAATAATCTTTGTATTATATAGAAACATTATGTATGAAGGAAACATTTTCACGAAATAATTTCCCTTTAGTCTCCTTAAAATTGAATTCATGTAAATTAATTACTATTTAAACTTTGCTAATAATATTTCTTTATGGCTGCCGTAGAGATTTTGCTTAACCACTTATATGTTTCACCACTTTTTCAGTTTAAGTCAGTTATCAACATCTTAATCTCATAGGTCATCCGCAGATGTTCCTTTTTTTCAATCTCTTCCAAAATGACTACTGCATCACCACCAATCGAGCAACCTCTTCCAACATAGGCTTCGATAAGATTTTGGTCGGTCACAACATGCAAGAGGTTATCGAGAGATTTTTCAGGGTTTGGGAGGCACACACGGCAGATAAATTATGTGGACAAACAATTACCAGTAAGAGTATGTGATCATCTCGTTTTCATACGTATTTCTTGCACGATTTTAGAGATGTTTACGATATAGGTGCGATGTTTTACGTATGATTTTGTATCTGTTTTACTCATTTTTGTGTTTTCATGTTCTTACAGGTTTTAACGCGTATTCGGTTCATTTTGGAGCTAAAGGACGTGCACGAGACAAAGTATCAACATCGAGTATCATCACGGAACAAACGGGACAAGAATCGGCAAAGAATAGCCTTTTACCCGCGCGGGTAACTCCCTAGCCCGAGCGGGCATTTGTTACGATGATTTTGTCCAGCAAATTGAGCACGAGTCGGGCAAGAAATACCACGCCCGAGGCCTCAGCCCGAGCAGGCAATAGACCAGCCCGACCGGAGCACCTTCTAGCCCGAGCGGGCTATCTCATTCTCCATCGCATTCTTGCGCGATCTTCCGCGCCGCACCCGAGCGGGTCACTTACCCAACCCGCGCGGGTCGCGTCCATCACCTGCAACTCCAAATAAGTTAATTTATCTTAAAACAAATGGGAGTTTGTTGAGGACTTATACAATAAGGAAAACGACTTCAGAGAAGAGGAATAAGTGATATTTCGTTGGAGAAAGTAATGGAAACGTCACCCAACTTATTCAAGAATGGAAACTCATGAAAAGACAACCATCGGTGGCTGCTGCAACAAAAGGAAGAACTGAACGGATAGAAGGAAAGAGAGGGAGAAAAGGAAAGAAAAGAGGAAGGAAAGAAGAAGAGAGGAGTGAGAGGTCGAGCTCATTCACTCAGTTTTCAGTTCTGGATCGAGGAGAGAGAGAGGGAGGAGAAGGAGAAGGTTCTTGCGAAGCAGACTTACGAGAAGATTTGGAGATCAACTTCGGATTCGGTTTCGTTTGGTTTTCATGTTCCTTAGACCTTCTATTTCGTTTATGATTGTTTACGGACACATGAGCAAGTAGTTTGTTTGTTCTAGGAGAAGGGATTAGCCCATGGCTATCCTAGAACCATTTTTTATTTATCTTTGAATGCATCTTCCCGTTTTCGTTTATCTATTCTTTATCTAAGTACTTAATTTACTTGTGTTTGCGATGGCCACATAGATGCATGTGTTAGGGATTAGGAGAAGGACCAAAAGGAGAATTCTAGTCGAGAAGATCAGGTTTAAAACAACTGAGATTAGGCCACGAAAGTAGGGTAGCAGTGGTTGAGGGTAAAACGGATGAATCACAGGTCTTATCAGTTTAGTTCAAGATTTCAGCCACGAAAGTAGGGGGCAACTTGACTAGATCACGTGTCTATGCCTTGAGAGAAGGTAGATATCATATTAGGATCGTCTGTCTTAGATAACTTGACTGGGATTTCATGATAGATAGGTTGATTGTTGGTTTCGGTAATCTTGTGGTGAAACCAGTTTCCTCGAACATTTGGTTCATTCTTAAGAACTAGTTTGTTTATTTTTTTTAGTATTTTCATTCTTAAAACCATATTCGTTTGTTAGCAATTCATGGCTGGAAATCACGAGGATCCCCATCAGCACCTCAGAGACTTTCTTGATCTTTCTGGTACGTTCAAGATACACGGAGTCTCAGAGGACGCGATCTTACTGCGTCTCTTCCCCTTCTCATTTAGCGACGAGCGAAAACTTGGCTGCAATCACTCCCCGCTGGATCTATCACCACTTGGGATCAGCTCTGCACATTGTTCTTATCACGCTTCTTTCCTCCGAGCAAGACGATTCAGATGAGGGGGGAAATCACAACGTTCAGATGCAGAGATGGAGAAACTTTGTTTGAGGCGTGGGGCAGATTTAAGGATCTTCTACAGATGTGTCCACACCATGGTCTTGAGCAGTGGTACGTTATCCAAACCTTTTACAACAGAATTTTAGATGAACACCGAACGACGTTAGATAACGCTGCCAGAGGATCATTTATGGATCTGGGCGTCGAGGAGGCATACGAGCTGATAAATAACCTTGCCATGAACCATACCATGTGGTCAACACCGAGAGGTATGCCTAACAGCACTCTTCGTCTATATGAGCCGAATCAGAGCAGGGCAATGGGTAATGCAGGGAATGCCATGTTCTGTGTGAATTATGGAGATACGGAGCATGTAGCGTATCAATGCACGGTACATGAGGATTTCGAACATATGAATTATGCCCAACAGCAAGGAAACACTCAATTCGAGAATATCTACAACTCGAATTGGAGGAATCACCCGAATCTTTCGTATCGAACGACTCAACCGGTAAAGTACTTGGGATTTCAGCAAAGGCAGCAAACTCTTCAGCAAAACAACCAGCAATTCCAGCAAGTTCCGCAAGCTCCTCAACCTCCTCAAGCCTCTTCGTCAAACCTTGAAGGAGTGTTGCTCGAATTTATTAAGGAGCAAAGGCAGCAACAATCGACTCAAACCAAATTCAACGCGGATGTGGGGACAACGATTAGTGAGCTTAAATCTCATATGGAATCCTTGAGCACACATGTGAAGATGTTAAAAAATTCCATAGCACAACAGGCTGCCTCATCCTCTCGGAAATCCCGGACACTTCCTGGTAAACCCGAGAGAGCACGTGAACGCCATCACCTTGCGCAGCGGTAATGTGCTCGAGAATCCACCCCCGAAAGAGCAAGAGAAAGCTGCTGGAAAATCAATAGATAAAGGAAAGGGCATTATGAATGAGGGAGGAGCTGAATCAGAATTGGAGAAACCGTACGTTGCCCCACCGGTGTACAAACCTCCAATACCGTATCCTCAACGTTTGATGAGCAGCAAGAATGAGGTAGGGTATGGACGGTTTGTAGAGATTCTTAAGAAGCTTCAAATCAACATACCATTCGTAGAGGCCCTCCAACAAATGCCCACGTACGCCAAGTTCCTCAAAGAAATTCTATCCAACAAACGGTGTATTGAAGAGAGTGAGACGGTAGCACTCACCGAGGATTGCAACGCCATTCTTCAAAACAAGCTGCCCCCGAAGTTGAAGGACCCTAGAAGCTTCTCCATCCCGTGCACGATAGGTAATCTTGATATTGATAAAGCTTTGTGTGATTTAGGAGGAAGCGTGAGCCTCATGCCACATTCAGTCTTCAAGCGGATGAACTTCGGCGTCCTCAAACCTACCAAGATGTCTCTCCAACTCGTTGACCGTTCGGTAAGATATCCGGTGGGGATTGTTGAAAACATTCCCACCAAGGTAGGTAATCTTTGTATACCCGCTGACTTTGTTGCACTTGATATTGAAGAGGATGCTAGGATACCTATTATACTTGGTAGACCGTTCTTAGCTACTGCAGGTGCGATGATAGACGTACAACAAGGAAAACTTTTCCTACGTGTTGGAGACGAAACGATTGAATTCAACTTGTCCAAATCCATGAACTCCATCAAGGAGTATTGCTTTCGAATTGACTTGTTGGATGAGTTAACGAATGACACGTTTGATCAAGTAAGTATTTCCGATCCCCTCGTTATATGCTTGACTCAAGTTTGTAAAGATACAGGTTTTACCGATGAAGAAGTTGAGGTGTATGCAGAATTCATGAGTGCTATTGAAGCACTAAGAGACGCCCCATGTGAGGAGATACCACACGAAGCACAAGCTGACTTCGCAGTGGAGCAGGCGCCCAAACTCGAGTTGAAGCCTCTTCCTTCTTCTCTTCGGTATGAATACCTCGAATTTAATGATACATACCCCGTTATTGTTAATGATGACTTGAGTGTAGATAAGACGCAAAAGCTACTTGAATGCTTAAGGAAGCATAGGAGAGTGATCGGATACATCATCGAGGATATCAAGGGACTAATCTCTTTGTTATGCATGCATTGAATACTCATGGAGGACAAGCATAAACCATCCATCGAAGCGCAAAGGCGGCTAAACCCCAACTTAAAAGAGGTAGTGAAAGATACTAAAACTTTTGGATGCAGATATCATATATCCTATCTCAGACAGCAAATGGGTGAGCCCCGTGCATGTGGTACCAAAGAAAGGAGGAATGACGGTAGTACGCAACGATAACAATGAGCTGATTCCCACAAGAACCGTCACGGGATGGAGGATGTGCATAGACTACCGCAAGCTCAACAAGGCGACGAGGAAAGATCACTTCTCTCTCCCATTCATCGGCCAAATGTTAGAACGGTTAGCGAATCATGCCTATTTTTGTTATTTGGAAGGATATTCTGGTTTCTTTCAGATTCCCATTCACCCTCAAGACCAGGAGAAGACGACTTTCACGTGTCCTTATGAGACATTTGCTTACCGTCGTATTCCTTTTGGCCTCTGCAATGCTCCGGCTACTTTCCAGCATTGCATGATGGCAATCTTTTCCGATTTAATTGAACATATCCTGGAAGTGTTTATGGATGATTTTTCGGTTTATGGCTCTACATTCGATGATTTCCTCGTTAACCTTTCTAGAGTGTTCCAGCGATGTGAGGAAGCGAATCTTGTTCTTAATTGGGAAAAGTGTCACTTCATGGTGAAGGAAGGTATTGTACTTGGACATATGATCTCATCGAGGGGCATAGAAGTCGACAAAGCCAAAATTGAGGTAATCGAAAAACTTCCTCCACCTGTTTCAGTTAAAAAATTTTGTAGCTTCCTAGGGCATGTACGTTTTTATCGGAGGTTCATCAAAGACTTCTCAAAGATTACAAAACCAGTGACGGAGTTGTGTGCCAAAGACGCTACATTCGACTTCTCTCAAGAGTGCCATAACGCCTTCAACACCATCAAGAAAGCACTGGTTTCGGCGCCCATCATTCAGCCACCTGATTGGAGCCTTCCATTCGAGATTATGTGTGACGCTAGCGACTACGCCGTAGGGGCTGTCCTAGGGCAGCGAAGAGACAAGGTCTCTCATATTGTACTTGGACATATGATCTCATCGAGGGGCATAGAAGTCGACAAAGCCAAAATTGAGGTAATCGAAAAACTTCCTCCACCTGTTTCAGTTAAAGAAATTCGTAGCTTCCTAGGGCATGTAGGTTTTTATCGGAGGTTCATCAAAGACTTCTCAAATATTACAAAACCATTGACGGAGTTGATGGCCAAAGACGCTACATTCGACTTCTCTCAAGAGTGCCACAACGCCTTCAACACCATCAAGACAGCATTGGTTACGGCGCCCATCATTCAGCCACCCGATTGGAGTCCTCCGTTCGAGATTATGTGTGATGCTAATGACTACGCCGTTGAGGCTGTCTTAGGGCAGCAAAGAGACAAGGTCTCTCATGTCATCTCCTACGCTAGCAAGACATTAGATGACGCTCAAAACAACTATGCCACAACCGAGAAGGAGCTCCTTGCCGTCGTCTTCGCCTTTGACAAGTTCAAATCATATCTCGTAGGGTCAAAGGTAATCGTTTATACTGACCATGCAGCGCTTAAATATCGTCTAGGGAAGAAGGACGCGAAACCACGCCTCATCAGAGGATTCTTCTCTTACAAGAGTTTGATCTCGAAATAAGAGATAGGAAGGGGTCCGAGAACGTCGTTGCAGATCATCTCTCTCACATCATTGTAGAGGATGAGAGACCTATCGACGA
>CM071864.1:39189853-39235936 GCA_036759665.1 Gynandropsis gynandra | reverse complement strand
TCGTTTTGGAGTTCCTAGATTAGTCATTAGTGATGGAGGTTCACAATTCATTGCAAGACAGTTCGAGTCCCTCCTTAAGCATTATGGCGTGAAACATAGGATAGCCACACCGTACCATCCACAAACTAGCGGACAAGTAGAGGTTTCGAATAGGGAGATTAAGAGCATACTAGAGAAAACCGTGTCTAGGTCCCGTAGAGATTGGTCGACAAAATTAGATGATGTGTTATGGGCCTATAGGACTGCGTTTAAAACTCCCATTCGCATGACTCCTTTTCAGCTTGTTTATGGAAAGTCTTTCCACTTACCTGTCGAGCTAGAACACCGCGCCTATTCGGCGACAAAGCTCCTTAACTTTGATCTTAAGAGTGCATGTGAGAAACGACTTTTGCAGGTGAACGAGCTCGACGAGCTCCGTCTTGATGCATACGAGAACTCTAAGATCTACAAGGAGCGTGCTAAGAGATGGCATGATAAGAAGATCCTACCTCATGACTTTCAGCCAGGTGACTTGGTTCTACTATTTAATTCTCGTCTTAAGCTTTTTCCAGGCAAACTACGGTCCCGTTGGTCTAGTCCTTTTCAGGTACGGGAGGTATTCCCGCATGGAGCAGTAGAACTTTGTAGCGAGACGAGTGGGACATTCAAAGCTAATGGACAGCGACTATAGCTCTACCAAGCCGCTCAACCGATCGAAAGTGAAAACTCCATTTCCCTTTCAGATCCACCCGTCGTGCACGCATGAGGAATGGAGACGTCAAAGCTTAAAGACGTTAAATAAGCGCTTTCTGGGAGGCAACCCAGTTGTTTATTTTTTCATTTTTCTTAGTTTTTAGTTTAAGACTCTGTTAATCGTTTTCGTTATAAAAAAACAGAACAACACAAAAAAATACCACCACAAATGTGACTTCATTCCCTTACCCTCCATCGGAGCTTCACGTCGAGGACGCCGTTCAATTCAAGTTTGGGGCAGCAGCTCACGTTTTTCAGGTGATTTCGTTTCATTTTCTTTCATTTTCACTTTGATTTCGTAGTTTTTAGGTTGTTTTTTATTTCGTGAGTCAGAGTCGTCCCAGGCACTTGTCCGGTGCCACGTTTTGAGATGAACCCCGAACCTAGGATGCTTAAGAAGTTGGCCTTTTTCAGAGTCGTCCCAGGCACTAGTCAGGTGCCACGTGCCACGTTTGAACCTTGAACCTAGATGCTTGAGAAGTTGGCCTTTTCCGTGAGATTTTGCATGTTTGAGCTAGGTTTTTCCTAAGTGTTAGAGCTTATCAGTTGGCTGAAAAACAATAGGTCGTAGTTCTTTGGGAATCCTAGTGTTGCTTGTGGGGGGTTTAGATGAGGTTGTTAGGCCAGTTTATCGTTTATTCTCTCTATCCAGATGGTCATACTTCGTGTAGACGATGCTTTACTTCACTCTTCTATGAGGATTACTATATCGTATGAGATTGAGCTTATTTGCAGATTAAGAGCGCACACTAACACTCCGTTGTCGATAGAAATAATGTCTAAAAATCATGATCTAAAATCGATATGAGTGCATCGGCCTTGATACTCTTTCGATGGCTCGGGTCTAAGTGGTGGGTTGGTGATCATCTTTCTACATCCTAAGGGCATGGCACAATAAAACGCCGCCTACTCCGCTGCACTCTTGAACGAGATGCATGAGTATACCGTCATCGGTAGTCTAGGTCTAAGTAGAGGTTGGATCCCTTCAAATCCGACGTCCTAGAAGCCTAGTGTGTCTGCTTAAAAAGAAAAAGAAAAAGAAAAAAAACAGAAGACATAAAAGTAAAAGAAAAAAAATAATGAAAAAGAAAGAAATAAAAAAAAAAAGAAAAAAGCTCGGAAAAGAAACAAGTATCCTCGGTTGTTCTAGGTTTAGCATTTGTTTGAAGTCTTGTTTGGTGGAGAGAGTTACAGTGGCTCGTCTAGTTTTCCTTTGATTTACTTTCTCGTGGGTAGCCTTGGTGAACCTAGGATGAAGACTGAAAACTTAATTAAGCCGAATTTGCTCTCGACGTGCTAGTTGATCGGTTAGGTTCGCTTTAGCGGTATTTCTAGGAGAAAGGGGAATTCTTGTATTTTGTATACCCCACGTGTTCCACGTTTACGTTTGCTTAGGGACAAGCAAACATTCAAGTCTGGGGGATTTTGATCATCTCGTTTTCATACGTATTTCTTGCACGATTTTAGAGATGTTTACGATATAGATGTGATGTTTTACGTATGATTTTGTATCCGTTTTACTCGTTTTCGTGTTTTCATGTTCTTATAGGTTTTAACGCGTATTCGGTTCATTTTGGAGCTAAATGACGTGCACGAGACAAAGTACCAACATCGAGGATCATCACAGAACAAACGAGATGAGAATCGGCAAAGAATAGCCTTTTACCTGTGCAGGTAACTCCCTAGCCCGAGCGGGCATTTGTTACGGTGATTTTGTCCAGCAAATTGAGCACGAGTCGGGCAAGAAATACCACGCCCGGGGCCTCAGCCCGAGCGGGCAACAACACAGCCCGAGCGGGCAATAGACCAGCCCGACCGGGGCACCTTCCAGCCCGAACAGGCTGCCTCATTCTCCATCGAGCTGCCTTATACAATAAGGAAAACGACTTTAGAGAAGAGGAATAAGTGATATTTCGCTGGAGAAAGTAATGGAAACGTCACCCAACTTATTCACGAAAAACTCATGAAAAGACAACAATCGGTGGTTGCTGCAGCAAAAGGAAGAACTGAACGGCCAGAAGGAAAGAGAGGGAGAAAATGAAAGAAAAGAGGAAGGAAAGAAGAAGAGAGGAGTGAGAGGTCGAGCTCATTCACTCAGTTTTCAGTTCTGGATCAAGGAGAGAGAGAGGGAGGAGAAGGAGAAGGTTTTTGCGAAGGAGACTTACGAGGAGCATTGGAGATCAACTTCAGACTTCGGTTTCGTTTGGTTTTCATGTTCCTTAGACCTTCTATTTCGTTTATGATTGTTTATAGACGCATGAGCGAGTAGTTTGTTTTTTCTAGGAGAAGGGATTAGCTCATGGCTATCCCGAAACCACTTTTGATTTATATTTGAATGCATATTCCCGTTTTCGTTTATCTATTCTTTATCTGAGTGCTTAATTTATTTGTGTTTGCGATGGCCACGTAGATGCATGTGTTAGGGATTAGGAGAAGGACTGAAAGGAGAATTCTAGTCCTAGAAGATCAGGTTTAGAACAACCGAGGTTAGGCCACGAAAGTAGGGTAGCAGCGGTTGAGGGTAAAACGGATGAATCACAGGTCTTATGGGTTTAGTTCAAGGTGTCAACCACGAAAGTAGGGGGCAACTTGCCTAGATCACGTGTCTATGTTTTGAGAGAGGGTAGATATCATATTAGGATCGCCTGCCTTAGATAACTTGACTGGGATTGCATGATAGATAGGTTGATCGTTGGTTTCGGTAGTCTTGTGGTGAAACCGGTTTACTGGGATTGCATGATAGATAGGTTGATTGTTGGTTTCGGTATCTTGTGGTGAAACCGGTTTCCTGGAACGTTTGTCTCATTCTTAAGAACTAGTTTGTTTATTTGTTTTTAGTATTTTCATTCTTAAAACCATATTTCGTTCGTTAGCAAGTCTGTTTCGTAGTTTGAGTTTAGGTTGTATTGTGTAGTCCCTGTGGGATCGACACCTAAAGTACTACACACGTGCCGTGCACTTGCGGGTAGTTTAGGTTATTTGTTTAACTTTGATAACGCATCAGTATGCTCCATAATGCCAATAAACAAAAGCCAAGAACAGAGTCTGAAAAAGACTGGATTATATCTTCTCAAACTGGTATTCAGTCATGGTTAACTTTATGTAGCACTTTCAAGAGTAAACAGTCTTAAAATCTTATACACAAAGGAAAACTCAAGAAAAGAATTAGCAGTTACAAATGTGGTTTATCGAGAAATTTTCACCAACCTATGACCTACTTAGGGTACACATAAGCAATATTGTCACATTTTAATTTATTCAATTCATTTTTTCACAACTTATGATATATCTAGTTATCAATATTCAGTTGAATTTTATCTTGCATGTCCCATTAATATAGTAAATTTGCTAGCCGAATGAACTTTAAAAAAATCATTTGAGTCAATATTATTCATTCATTTATATATATGTATATATATATATATATATTTCTCAAATATATTTTTCTGCTAACCTTATCTTTATCTTCTCACGTTTCAAGATACATGACAAATCACGCGGCTTTTCAATAATCATATCCTCCCTTTTAGGTTTATCTTATCCAGCGACATTAATTCACACTAATACTATTAGCATGTAGTACCACAACAATGTTTGCTTTACTATCTTTAAAATTATTTATTAAAATAACAATCATTTTCTATTCACAATACCAGATATATTAGGGATGTAAAATGAGCTGTTGGTTCGCGAGCCATCTCTAGTTTGGATCATATTTGAGCGAGGCGAGCTGGGTATTTTCCAGTTCATTTAAAAAACGAGTTGACGAGCTAACCCGAAAACGAATTAGAGCTTAGACAAGCTGGCTCGCGAGCTGACGAGCTGGCTCATGTGCCATGTACAAAAGCGCATATTTTCCTATTTTTACATATTATACATATTCTTTGCATTTATTAATTATTATATAAAGAAAAAATAATATATTATTTACATATAATAATATTATTATTTATATTTATATCAAATTAATATAATTTTATTAACAAATAAAGAAATAAAATATTTTAATAACTATTATTAAAAAATATGTTTATATTCGATGTTTTATTTAATTTTCAATAGATTTATTTTCTAATTAATATTTTTTATATTTTATAACTTTGTATTCAAATTATTGTTTTCATATTTTATATATTTTACTTGATTTGTCGAAAAAAAATATAATATTCATATATTACAATATTTTAACTTAAATAGTGTGGCTCATGAGCCAACTCGTTTTTAGACGAGCTAAAGGCGAGCTAAGCTGAGATGGGATTTTTTAGCTCGTTATGAAAACGAGCTTAGTTGAGCCAGTTCATTTTTGGCGAGCTCATGGCGGGCTGAGCCGAACCAACTCATTTACACCCCTAAAATATATTCATACTATTCAAATGATTGCTAAATAGTTATTTCTATTTTTAATAATATCTCTATCATATTTATTTAAAATAATATTGATTCGTAATATATGTAGATAGGGTATTATTATTTAAACATTTTAAAATTTTATTTTAATATAAATTGTAATTGAATTAAAGTTAAAAAAAATCGAGCATTGTGCGAGCATGTAAACTAGGTCTATTAATAAAGTTAAAGAGCCATCAAATGAACTAGCATTTTGTTTAGTATAATATACAAAATCTACAACAAAGGAACTTAGTCTCTCAAGTAAATAATTTTATGTAATCCCCATAAATCGACTTAAAACCCAACACAAATTACCTATAAACTAATTCATAACACAAGTCCAACACAAACAATTTATAAGTAAATCCATAAATTTACATGAAAACGATAATAAACGAGTTTTTTTTTATTCCGCCGTGAATTGCTTCAACTAACAAATTTATACATTTAGGTTAAAATTATCTATTTTTTTCTAAAAATTGAGATTTATATTTCAATAAAAATTAACAATTTGTAATGTTTAGTAAAAGAATGGAGTTTTTGGCAGAAATTGAATATTTTGGTAGAATAGATTAAGACCAAATTTTGAGATTTCAATTGGATTTGATCTAAAAGTCTTCGTCTAGTTTCGTCTAATACTTTTTTTCTAGACGTTAGATGGTCGACGATCATTCAGCTGTGAATTAGGTACGTACCAACTAGTGAATGTTGATTTTTTTTCAAAACAATATAATTTTAATATTTATAAAAATATATATAATTAAAATCGATTTGAAACAAAAAATATATTATTATAAAAAAATTGATATTAAAAATTAAACACTAGAACTGTGGAAAATTAGACTACATAGAAGGCCATTATAACTGTTTAAATTTGATTTGGGGCTTTTTATAATCCAAATTAGAAAAAGGGGGCCAAAATAGAAGTGTTGGAAAATACTAGGGTGTAAACAAACATATAAACCCTTGTCTGGAGCTCTCTTAAAACAGAAGCAAAGGCAAAAACCCTACTCAGCATCATCAGCAGCAGCAGCCTCGTCCTACCCATCAGAGAGATCACCAATGGCCCAATCTCTGGAGCTGCTGCTGATCCAATTCCTGATGCCCGATAACGATGCCCGGCGCCAAGCGGAGGAGCAGATCAAGCGACTTGCGAAGGATCCTCAGGTTGTTCCAGCGTTAATTCAGCACCTCCGGACGGCGAAGACCCCCAATGTCCGGCAACTCGCCGCGGTCCTCCTTCGCAAAAAGATCACCGGTCATTGGGCCAAGCTTTCTCCTCAGCTCAAACAGCACGTTAAACAATCCCTCATTGATAGCATAACCGTCGAGAACAGGTTTCTGTCCCTCTCTCTCTCTTATGGTTCTACCTCTCTCTGGTTCATATGGGTCTTTGCTAGTAGTTTCGTATTTTCTCTCCTTTTTTCTAGTGAATCATCCTCTCACTAATTCAATTGGGCTTTTTGTTAATGTCCTTTATCTCTCTCTCTCTGTGGTTCAATCAGGTGTTTGTTAATGAATTCTCTCTCACACACACGTTCCTTCCTCTCTCTGGTTCAATTGGGTAGTTGTTAATGGTATCGTTTGAATTATCGCAGTCCTCCGGTGAGGCGTGCAAGCGCGAACGTTGTTAGTGTGGTGGCGAAGTACGCTGTGCCTGCCGGAGAGTGGCCTGACCTGTTGACTTTTCTCTTCCAGTGTAGTCAGAGTGCTCAAGAAGACCATCGTGAAGTAAATTTCCTTCTGAATTTCTCTGTTCAATGTTTCCGTTTTGTTGGAAATTGATTTCTGAAATGGTTATTTGGTTCCATTCTGTAATGATGTTTTGTTCCGTAGGTTGCATTGATCTTGTTCAGCTCTTTGACAGAAACAATTGGGAACACGTTTAGGCCGTATTTTGCAGACTTGCAAGCTCTCCTGCTCAAGTGCCTGCAGGATGAAAGCAGCAGTCGAGTCCGAGTTGCTGCCCTCAAGTAATTTAGTTCTTAGAGATGTCCATGTTACTCTTTCTTGGCCCATTTTTTTTTATTATCTTAGAGTTTCCTTTGCTAACTTCTGTAATTACCAGGGCAGTGGGCTCTTTTCTGGAATTCACCAATGATGGGAATGAAGTGGTAACGCCTGTAACTTTATTATTGTGCATTATCATATTGAGTAGTTAATGTTGTTTTCGAGCGTTTTATACAGGTCTTTAGGAAAAGTAACATCTTTATATTCTGGCTTTGAATTTGTGATTTATTTCCTGTTGAGCAGGTCAAGTTCCGAGAGTTTATCCCCAGTATACTAAATGTGTCAAGAAAGTGTCTCGCCTCTGGGGAGGAGGAAGTTGCAATAATTGCGTTTGAAATATTTGATGAGTTGATTGAGTCTCCTGCTCCTCTTCTCGGAGATTCTGTAAAGTCTATTGTGCAGTTCTCTCTCGAAGTTAGTTCCAATCAGAACCTCGAGAGCAATACACGTCACCAGGTTAGATGGAACATGTTTTTTATTAGAGATGTTTGCAGTTTATGGTCTATATGATTCCTTATGCTTTACTTATTCGTTTAACAGGCGATCCAAATAGTTTCATGGTTGGCAAAGTACAAATACAACTCTCTGAAAAAACATAAGTTAGTCATACCAATTTTGCAAGTTATGTGCCCCTTACTCACTGAGTCATCTGAACAAGATGAAGATGATGATCTTGCTCCTGATCGAGCTGCTGCCGAAGTTATTGACACACTAGCTATGAACCTCCCAAAGCATGTTTTCCCCCCTGTTTTGGAATTTGCTTCCTTAAGTATCCAAAATACAAATTTGAAGTTTCGGGAAGCTGCTGTTACGGCTCTAGGTGTTATCTCAGAGGGTTGCTTTGATATGATGAAAGATAAGCTGGACCCTGTTCTTAATATAGTCTTGGGGGCTTTAAGAGATCCTGAGCAAATGGTTCGAGGGGCTGCATCATTTGCACTGGGTCAGTTTGCTGAGTATCTTCAACCAGAAATTGTCTCTCGCTATCAGAGTGTTCTTCCATGCATATTGAATGCTATTGACGATGCATCTGAAGAAGTAAAGGTAAATGTAAAATAAGGAACTAGTCGTTTCGCGATATAATATGCTGAAAACGCCGTCATCTGTGACTGTGGCAGTGTGCTAGAATTGTGGTGTCATTGCGCATTTTTCTTTGTAGGAAAAGTCATACTATGCTTTAGCAGCATTTTGTGAGAACATGGGAGAGGAAATTATTACGTTCCTTGATCCTTTAATGGGAAAGCTTCTGTCAGCCCTCCAAAGTAGCCCCCGTAATCTACAGGAGACTTGCATGGTACACAAGAAAAATTTATCTATTCCAAAGATTATCTGGAACCGATTTTGGATCTATGGATTTAGACTTCTCACTGCCTCTGTTTGTAGTCTGCAATTGGGTCCGTTGCATCTGCCGCGGAGCATGCATTCAATCCATATGCTGAGCGAGTCCTGGAATTGATGAAGTTTTTCATGGTGCTTACAAGTGATGAGGATCTTCGCTCCCGTGCCAGGGCTACTGAGCTTGTAGGGATTGTTGCGATGTCTGTTGGGAGAGCAAGAATGGAGACCATTTTGCCACCTTTCATTGATGCTGCAATATCAGTAACTGCCTCGCTACGCTGTTTACATAATTAAATATGTATATTTAAGCAAGTAGCCTTAGTTTCATCAATTTTCAGGGATTTGGACTGGACTTCAGTGAGTTGCGGGAATATACTCATGGATTTTTCAGCAATGTAGCTGAAATTTTGGATGATGGTTTCACACAGGTGTGCATGAGTTTCTCTGAATGGGATTTTACTCATCAATAGCGATTATTATGTGCAGCATCATGTAACAACAATTTTTTTTACAGTATCTACCTCATGTTACGCCCCTGGTTTTTGCTTCATGCAATCTTGATGATGGGTCTGCCGTGGACATTGATGAGTCGGACAATGAAAATGTCAATGGTTTTGGTGGTGTATCCTCTGACGATGAAGCTCACGATGAACCAAGAGTCCGGAACATAAGCATAAGAACAGGAGTTTTAGATGAAAAGGCAGCTGCGACACAGGCTCTTGGATTGTTTGCGCTCCACACTAAATCTTCTTTTGCTCCGTATCCTTCAATTTCTTTGTCTAATGAGGATGTTTCGTCTTGTAAATCTCTTACAAAGATAATTGTGTCCCCTTAATTAATGTCTAAGCTATCTGGAAGAATCACTCAAAATTATGGAAAGACATTCTGGATATTTTCATGAAGATGTCCGGCTTCAAGCAATCATTGGATTGAAAAGTGAGTTTTTTTTTTTTCATTTGAGTTTTTGAATTTTGTACTCTTCTGTTACCTTAATTCTGGTCATTAGCTAGCAAGCTATTTATTTGTCATCTATGACTAGGTCCATGCTAGCAACAGCTTCCTTCCTCACATAATGCAGTTCAAAAGTGATCAGTCCAGTTATGTTAACCAGGAGTTAACTGTTATGACTTTGACCTAATATGATAACGAAATAGGCATGCTCATTCTGTTTCAAGTTCTCTCTAAGTCTTTTTAACTACTTCTCTTCGTTGGGATTTGCAGATATACTAGCAGCAGCGCATGCTATCTTCCAGACTCATAATGTAAGGATAAAAGATCGTGAATCTCTCTGTCTTTCTTTCTCTCTTTCATAGATATATATATAATCACTGTTATCCTGCATGCTACATCTAAAGCGAAATTGGAATAGTTTCATGAAGGGGTTAGAGCAGATTCCTACTCAATGAAATTTATGGTTAGAGAAAAGGATAATGTTGCTGAACTTTGTATAGTTGTTCCTTAAATTTTGTTTATGACCACACAAGTCCCAGCCTAGTTTCAAGGAGGTACATGCTTTCTCTATGTGTAAACTTTCTTGCTTCTTTTGCAGGATGGAAATGGAAGAGCAAAAGAAATTCTAGGTAACTTCTTTTAATATTGGAAAATTTTTTGTGCTCGACAAGGAAAATTTATGGGGAAATTAATTGCTAGAAGATATTGAAATAGAGTTTGGTACGGCTGCAGATATTGTCATGAATGTGTATGTCAAGACTATGACTGATGATGATGACAAAGAGGTCGTTGCACAGGCTTGTATGGGCATAGCAGACATTATGAAAGATTATGGTTACGTATCTATTGAACCTTGTGAGTATTTAGTCCTAATATGGGTACAATTGATGAACAAATTATCCGGGAAAATCATTAACTTGGAGATTTTGTTCTGACAATATCGGTTTCTAGATCTATCACCTCTTGTTGATGCAACATTAGTACTGCTTCGGGAGGAAGCAGCTTGCCAGACGTTAGATGATGACAGCGATGATGATGATGATGGTGATTCTGGGCATGATGAGGTCCTCATGGATGCTGTTTCTGATCTCCTCCCCGCCTTTGCAAAGTGCATGGGTTCTCATTTTGAACCTGTATTTGCAAAATTCTTCGAGCCTTTGATGAAATTTGCGGTTGGTATTAATGATTGTTACGTACAGAGCCGTCACTTCACTTAAATATAGATGCTTACTTGTTCCATTTCCCGTATCTGTAGAAAGCTTCACATCCTCCACAAGATAGAACAATGGTGGTTGCGTGTCTTGCTGAAGTTGCTCAGGACATGGGTGTTCCTATTTCTGCTTATGTTGATGTGATTATCCTGAACCTCAAATCGTCTCTAATTCATTTGTTGCTGTTACAGCTGTGTAGACCATCTTCTAGCTAATAATTTGATGTAATTTCTACCTTTTTAGAGGATAATGCCCTTAGTGCTGAAAGAGTTGGGATCGCCAGAAGCAACAAATAGAAGGAATGCAGCATTTTGTGTGGGAGAGTTGTGCAAAAACGGGGGCGAAACTGTTCTTAAGTATCCTTATGCATATTTAAAGATGCCATTTTTTTTATTTCAAATCTGTTTTCCGAACGATTTATTATATGCATGCATTCTGCAATTCACGTCTAGGATTATCATTGATCATGCTAAGATTGGTCTTCATGTGTTGATTTCTCTGATCTTGCATCTTTAGCCTTCTTTTATCCTGGTTATGCTGGGTCTTGTGAGCACATGTGGAATTATCTTTGCAAGCCACATTGTATTTCCTTGATTCTATACCAGATATTTCGGTGACGTGTTACGTGGAATTTATCCTCTTTTTGGGGAATCCGAGCCAGATGCTGCTGTCAGGGATAATGCAGCGGGTGCTATTGCAAGGATGATTGTCGTTCATCCGCAGTTGGTCCCCCTAAATCAAGTATAATCTGCTGCGAATCCGAAGTTTCTATCTTTCTTTGCATCCCCGAGCCTTTTGAAACTATGACACTCACCCGTACACGATTTAATCAGGTACTTCCAGTGTTTTTAAGAGGTCTACCACTAAAGGAAGATCAAGAGGAGTCAATGGCTGTGTACAGTTGTATATATACACTCGTTTTTGCATCCAATGCACAGGTACTTTTTCCATTTCATTAATCTCTTATATTCTTTCCGTGATATATTTTCTTGTATTCATTTGGTGTATGTCAATTTGATGTGAGAAAAACCAGATCCTCTCACATGTTCCCGACCTAGTTAAGATATTTGCTCAAGTACTGGATTCGCCCGTTGAAAAAGCTGAAGTGAAAGCCATTGTAGGCCGAACTTTCTCCCACCTCATATCAGTCTATGGACAACAGTTGCAGCCATTTATAAGCGGTTTACCGCCATCCCAAGCTAATGCTCTCGCTGCGTTTGCGTCTAATGGCTGATCTTCTCTACTCTGATACATACATATCTCGAGAGTATAGATGGAATGGTTCGGGTGATTCAGGTTCAGTATTTGAAGGTTGCCTAATGCTATTCTGTTAAAATATCTCTCCTGTGTTTTTTATTGTCTTCTCATTTGGCCTGATGGTGTTTCTCTGGTTGTCTTGGTTTTGCCTCCCATATTATTTTGTTTTTTTTATAGTTATCATCTGTTTATTCTTATATTTAAAATTTTGTGTTCTTTTCTTTTGGGTAATGGTATATGTATCCTTTACATCTTGTCCATCATGTGATTTTGGCAATGATTATATTGAAGAATATTTGCGTTTTTTTATTAGAATTTTTTTATTAAACATGCATTAATTACTTCTTTGTCACGACATAATATTTTCTTAGATCGATATATAAATTTCACATTTGTTTTTAATTTGATAATATTGTGAAATAAAAACAATAAAGTAATAATCGCTAATAATAATAATAATATTTATTTTTATATTTATTTGTCTAATGACTCTATGAAGTACACAAGTAAATAAGAGATACATTTCAAGCATTTTTCATTATATATATATATATTTGTCAGTGTTCTAAAAATCCCTCCTTTTGGCCACCCGTCTAATCTCTAGGCAGACCTTTTTTCTTTAAAAAAATGTAACGTCAAAACGACGTTGTTTTGGTATTTAAAACAAAAACACTAACAATTATATTTATCCATGTGTTTATCTTTTATCGATTTTGACATCATCATTTCATTTGTCTTCTTCTATGTATTTCCTCGTTTGTTGTCTTTATCTAAGTCTCTTGTCCTCGCATTTGTATCTAATCTTCGTCTTTGCATTCATCCTTATTTTCTTATCTTCTATCGTCTCTCGTATGTTGTCATCATCTTCATCTTTTGTCATCGCCTTCATTTCTCATCTTAATCTTTGTTTCATCTCCACCCTTGGCTTCATCTCTCGCATTCGTCATCGCCTCTCGCCTTTGCCCTTGTCTTGGTCTAACATTGTTTTTATTCGACATCTATTTTTTATATTTTGTTTGTTTTATATTATTTGTCGTCATATGTTTGATATTGTGAATTTAATACTTATAAATAATTTTTATAAATACTAAACTTTATTTATTTATATATATTTTTATAAAATTAAGTATTTTATTATTATATTAGATAAAAATAAAATATATATATCCGCCTTGCCCGCCTAGACACCGCCTAGGCTCTGTCCAGGCGTTCTGGGCGCTAGGCGTTGGGTGTCCGCCTGTCTAACGTCTAGCGCTTTCTTGGTATATATATATTGAATAGACAATGCAAACTAAATCTATATCATAAAATATATATATATATAATTATATGATTTCGTAGGTTCAGTCAATATGTTAATATTCATCTTTTGTTTATTAATATGTTAATGTTATTTTTTGTTTATTATTGTTTTATAAAACTTATGACATCTAATTATTTATTATTTTATAAGTTATTTTCTTTTATACGAAGATGGATATATCAACCAAATATTTATTTCATTTTACTTTATTATTAATACTATTGCCTTCTAATAATTTTTATTTATTATTTAAGTATGATTAAATATGTTTTTAAATATCATATTCTGAATAATTATTATGATAATGAATAACTTGAATTTTGTTTCCTATATAGTTATAATGTCGAAGCTAGTCAACCATAAATTGTTGTCTTTGATATTTTTGGAAAAAAAATACATGACATGGGCGGTTTATGCTAAAATGCATTTAAAGGCAAAACTAGGTGTCGCGTTGATTGAACAAAAATAAAAATACATTTAAATCGGTTAAATCAAAAGCGTATATTTTTGTGACATCATCTTGATGATGCATTTAAAGATAAATATCGAAATAAAAGATCCAATAATTTTTAGGGTATCATTGAAAGATTGTTTTGTTCACAAAAAATATGTGATCTCTAAAACCAAACATGATTGGCGAATCTAGAGGTTTCAAGATTTCGAGTATGTGCGTGAATATAATTCCACAATATTTGAAATAATCTCTATAATGGAGTTATATAGTGAGAAAATAATAAAACATGACAAGATGGAGAAAACATTATCCATATTTAATGTTGATAATGTTATCCTGCAACAACAATATCACATAAAGGAATTTACAAAATATAAAGATATGATACAAACACTCTTTATTGCAAAATAAAATGATTAGTTTTTAATGAGAAACCATAAAACTCGTTCATTTGGCTCTATCTCGATTCTCAAAACAAATTATAAACATTGGCATTATCGCGTACGTGGACGCAATCGAGGTCAAGGTCATAGTCGTGATTATGATCATAGACAAGGAAGAGGTCAAGATTTTCAGCCATATAATTTTATAATTGAGATATAAAGAAAATGAAGTATTATAAACGATAATGCAAATAAAAGGCAACGGAAAATATTTGTTATCGATGTGGTGTAAATGAACATACATTCATTGGACTCCAAGACACCTCTTTGATTTTTATCAGAAATCACAAAAATAACAAAAACAAAAGTGTCAATTTTATTTATCATGACACCGATGATTATATGATAACGAAGGTTATGTGATTCATTTGGATGTTGCAGATTTTCTTGACAAGCTTGATGACAACAAATAACCAAATTAAATAAGTGAAAATCAAGATGTATTTTGGTTTTGTCTTGTAGTTTTTAGAACGTTGTTTTATTACTCATTTTTCGAAATATGTTAGCGTTTCTTAGATTTTGTTGTAATCTAAAATTAAATATCTATGTTATACACCTCTTTATATTAACTTTTTAGATATATGTATATCTTTTGCATTGATCAATTTGACATAAAATATGTCACAATCTAAGGTCAATAATTGAGATACATGTTTAGGCAATAGTGCTTCAACTCGTACGATAATCAAAGATAAAAAAAATATTTCTCTAAATTAAAAATGCACGTATCATAATATCTGGACCAATGGAACATGCAATAGGATTGACTGCTCGGTTCGACCACACTAAGGGACTCGACCGAGCGTTGGATAACTCGAACGAGCATTATTGTTGTTCAGTCGAACGTATTTTAATTTTTATAAATTTAGGGTTAAGATTTAACCTATGCTCGACCGAGCATTTTATCCGGTTTAGATCATTTGTCTTATTTTATGAAGTTTTCATTATTGGTTGGTCTCTATAAATAGATGATCATTTATATGACATTATTACTAAATTTTTATCACTAAAGTTGTCTTTTTTTGCTAATTCTAGAGATTTAGCTATCTAAATTTTGGAGAAATTCCAAGTTCTCACTGATTTATCAACACTAGATCATAAGTATTGTGGCATCATTTGCAGCATTTGAGCTTCTCTAGTCGAGTTGTAGTTTGGGTTTAGGACATACTTTCTTCGGAAAGATAAGTTCTAGGTTCAACTATTGAATTGCTAGTGGGTTTCATTTCAATTCCATCCACCTAACAATAGAACGTCGATCTAGGATCTTATCAAATATACTCATTGTAGATAGCTTCGTCTAAAGAGGCGACGATCTACTCTACAAGGCTAGCGCGACTCACATTCCTAACGTATATACAAGGGTGAAGGTAATATTGTGATGCGGTAATACTTTGATATGTGTTGGCCAGTTCAATTCACTAGAATAGTGTAATACGCAGGCTACAAAGAGGTTTGATGGTATATCCTCTACTAAAGAGGTGGCTTTCGTTGGAGCTCACGAGAGCAAGGCCATGAAGCAAGTCATTCAGCAAATATTCATGTATCTTGATGTCCTTTTTTGTATGTCCCTAGAAAATCCATTAAAGATTATAGCTTGTTATGTGATAGGTAATCTTGAGTTAAATAAGGAAACAACTACATTGGCCTATGATCATTTGACACTAAATGTCGATTGTTGCAAAACTTGGGTAGGATACGATTCGATCTTTTCCAATGATTTAATTCTCTGCAATTCATTCACTCATTTTCATGTGTTGCATTGTGAATCAACATGACAATGTATATCTTGATAATCTCGAAGTTAGTGTTGCTATTCTTAGACGGCTTGTTAATAAATGGAAAAAGTATTCTGCCAAAGTGATCCCTCCCAATTCTCTCAACTGTAAAGATTTCAAACAAAAAGTTATCTCAGAATTGATAATTTAACTATCTTCCAATTTTATGAACTAATGTTCGTGACGTGAGGAAGATAACAGAATAGAGATGAGAGATGGAAAAAATAAAAAATAATATGATTTTTTTAATTTAAAAATAAACTTTTTTATGGTTATTGTTATGCATCTACTTTAGTCACTTTTAACAAAAAAACGATGAAATATCGTTGTGTTAATTTTTTATTATTAACTAGATGATACTCGCGCGTTGTGCGATTTTGTGATAACTAAATTGTATTTTTCTTAATTTTTGTACAAAATTTATAAATTCAAACATTGTTTTGAGAAAGTGATTGTATGTTTTGGATAATTTATATATCTGAATAATTCATACATAAAATTAGTAATGAAATAGAATTTATTATCTTAAATAAATTATTGATATGTTAGAATAATTACCGCTAATAAGTTTTGGAATAACAACGATTCGTGCATATTGAATCATCTTCGTTTATTGCGAGCATTGATCATGACCTTATAACAACAAACGACCAAATTGAGACTTAGATATAATAATCATAAACCGGAAAATCATGACACAACAAAGAAATAAAAGTCAAAACTCCAATGAAATTGTAAATAAAGATAATCTAACAAATTGTACTTGAAAAACTAAACACTAAGGAGAAACACAATACTTATACCAAAAGTCATAACAATCTCTAGCATATCCGATAAAATAGTAGATCTTCGAGCTTCAATCTCTCTTGTTACCACTCAAAAAGAGGGATAACATATACAATTTAAGATAAAATATGCGATATGTTTGAGGGTAAATTTTTCAAGGAAACAAAAGAAAAAAATCTAAGAAATCGAAAGTATGAAGAGAAACAGACCTTGAAAGTGTAATTGTTGCGAAGGAGACGAAGCGAAAACCAATCTTCTTGACCCTTTTAGTGAAGCAACTTGACGGCGACTCTCTTCCAATTTTCTTACTATTTTTTTTCTTGACAGAATTGTAATTTATCCAAGATTAGAGTATAGTAATAATTCCAAAAAATAATTTCATTATTATATTAGATCTTTAATCGTATTTTCTAATAATATGGTGAAAAATATCATTCATTTGTCAAATAAATATATTAACATCGAAAAATAATTTTAAAATATACTTTTTTAAATTAATATTAATATTAATATAAATATACACACAAATTATATTAAATTTTCTCCTAAATATATCATTCTTTTTTGGACTTTGAATTTTTGTTTTGTGATATAGGTGAATGAATTAATTTGTTTATATTTTATAAATATTATAAAATTAAATAAAATATATAAATATATTTTTATTAATTTCATAAATAGTATCTATCTAATTATGATTTAAATAGTTTGTCATGCAAACTCCAAACATACATTTACGTAGTATATCATAAACAACATTAGAGAAGATTTCTACACATGATATCAACATATCATTACATTGGTTGATCACAATTTATTTGTCTAAGGATTTTTTTTCAAACAAAATAAAAATATATGTATAAAAAAGAATGATATATTTAGGAGAAAATTTAAGGAACAATATAACAATACAAAATATCAAATACGAGATCTTATGACTAATATAATAATACAAATATCAAATATTAAATAATATCAATATATATTTATCAAATGGATTCTAGAAACACTGTTTTTCTTTCTTCTTTTTTTAATCCACAAAAACTCTTATCTTGACTCTCTTTCTTTTTATCGTTAATTTATCCTGCATTAAAATATTCTATTTTTGCCTTAAAACTCAAGACAATGCAATATACATTGAGAGCATTGCCACAAGCTTTCTATATTGCTATGTCCATACACTACTCTTGACAATGATTCAATACCATTACAAGAAAAGAAAAACCTTGTGCTGAGTCTACCAGTTTTTTTCACAACAAAATCAATGTTCATACCTTCTAAAAATGTTCTGTTATCAAAAGAATGTAGTTTGATAATAGTTCTATAGATCAAACCGGTTTACATTTTTTGTCCACTCACAACATGTTTGATCGCTCGGGCTTTTGCTTTCTCTACAAATTCATCATACACACGTTCATGTATGTCTGTGCGTGAGCCAGCATAACAACATTGTCACTTCAAGTTTACCAGATTAGCTCACGTTCACTAAGTATGGGATTGATTGATCACGTGAAACACCATGGATATATTCTCCTTATAAACTTGATTTTAGGGTACATTGATGTCACCTGATTAAAGAACAAAGCGAAGTAAGCAAGCTCAACGGCCTTATCTACAACAACATCTTCGCATACAATAAATGGAGAATTGTCCCCAAGCTCCAAAGTCACCGACTTAAGATTGCTTTTGGCAGCCAACTCAAGAATCAATTGTCCAGTTGCAGTAAAACATGTGAAAGCTATCCGTAGAGAATTGTTTAAGTTCTTGAGAAGGCATATTTTGAGTCAATATGGTCTGATAATGTTGTTAGTTTTTCCATGAAAGAAGAGCTTTACCAAAACCCCGACATCATTTCGTCCATATTGGTTGTCCTAGCTATGTCTAAGTTTGTTCGTATTGCTTATGCGTGATCTTTTTTGGTGAGTGATTAGGTAGTAATGGCTGATTTTTATACAATACACTCCTTTAGAAGAAAGTGAAATTCAAATCATAAGAAGAGTGTCTAAGATTTTATTCATCACCTTATCGATATCCATGTGGCTGAAAATGGTCGCACGATAAGTCCGACCAAATCCAGAAATTATGTTTACAACATCCGTCGGAATTCCAACCTGTCACAGAAATCGGAATCATCAACAATGAGAAGAAGAATATAGATGAAAAAAATTACATGGTTTGATAAATTGATTTAAAATGAGAAAAATATAAATAATCAACCTAATAACATTTATCAAATACCTCTAGATGTTCTTGCACACATACATGATGAAATTATTAAATGCAAAAAAGATTGACATCTAGAGTTCTAAGCTATATCCAATGAACAGATAATCAGATAACTTTGAATGTTGTAGAGCAAAGCAAGAAGATTTAAAGCTGAGGACAACATCATATATCATATCTTACCTCTTGAAGAATTTTTGTGGTGTAGAGACCAAAAAGAAGAGTATGCTTGGTTGTTTTCAGTACAATAGTGTTTCCACATGACAATGTTGGCCCAAATTTCCATGCTACCATGAGAAGAGGAAAATTCCATGGGATGATATGCCTAATGATCCTTATTGGTTTATGGAGAATATGCACATGGTGAATACCGACTCTATTTTAACCGGCTCCATCTTAGTTCCACTTACCATTGCTCCCGAAACATGTAAGATCGGACTTCATCATTAATCCTTGAATGGTACTGTAAAAGCAAACATGTAGGTGTCGATGTAGATTAAATTTAAGTGCAACTTTTACGGCTACGGTACCTCACTAAATTGACACCTATTTTTCCATTGTGCTTCTCAAAATTATGATATATCTTCTCTGAGGATAATCACCCACCTGATGACAATAGAATAAGAAATAAATTGAGTTTAGCAACTAAAATGATCTAATCAAAATTAGGTTCCATATTTTTTTGGTTCCACATGCCCTTCAGCTCACCACATAAGGATTTGGGAACCCAAACAGATGGGCGATAATACCAGAGCTATCAAAGCGAAAGGTAGCTCCAACACGAAATCAAATGGCATGCATTCCCCCATTGAAACCACAATCAAAATCGATTATATATAAGAGAGTTCATGAATCAAAACCACAATCAAAAGTGAAAGAAAACAAAACCTTAGGAACCAAAATCAAAAGTGAAAAAAGAAAAACTTTAAGAAACAAAATAAAAACCGAATTAATTGAAACGCCACACGTGTTTTCCCTTCACCCTCTTGTGGAAAGCTGAAGATTCTATGGTTTTTTGGATATTGAGGAACACAAGAGAATTTAACTTCACCATACTTCTTCCTCCGCAAAAATACCATCATTTTATGGTTAAAGACAACCAAAGCTGCAAATCCACACCGGAGTTTGCTGAAATGTTCGAAATCAAAATGGAATCAAGCATAACACTAAAATTCATCACAAAATAGTACCTCAATGGCGCGATTGGCTCCAAAAAAAACATATATAGTGGAAATGGATATAATGATACATGGAGTTGCATTTTTTATTCCGTCGAACTGCCATTGGGAGGAGATTGTTCACTGGAATTAGACGAAGGGTTGTTACAGTCAATTGTTTGTCATGATCGAGTCCTCATTGTCTCCAATAATACTTAGATCATTGAAATTTCCCAAAAACCTTCATTCAGTTGCTTCTCCACCTCTTTCATCATCACCTTCTTCATCCACTTCCCATATCCCTGCTTCTCTAGCGACAGTTCTTCCTGATCCGACATTTCCATCGTGTCTATTTTACCCGATGCCAATGGCCTTTGCCTTATAGGTCTATGTCCCTTCTTACTCAATGATTCATGTACCTCTATCCTCATCTCCTTTTGCTGTAGAAGCTGATGCAGGAACATTGGGTTTTGTATCCTATATACCATCACACTGCAAGCATTGCATGACACTTCCATCTGTGGTGTGAAGCTTCCCTAACTCGATGTAGGGGTCGAGCCGTATCAGTGGCAATTGGAAAATCCAAGCAGATGAGATGAGGTCTGATAGAGCTCGGGTCCTCTCACTGACGTCATTTTCTGTTTCTTGCTATCAAGCAATCAAGGTCATCGCTTCTGGTTTAACCAACATCGATGTTCCTTGCTTTATAGGTCTTTGTTGCTTCTTACTCGTCGAGTATATGTCACTTCTTATCTCCTCTAGCTCTCTCCTCATCTCTTTCCGTTGTAGAAGCTATCGCAGGAACGATGGATTTTGCATCAACGGGTGAGGATCAAACGGAAGTCTAAAAGAGAGGAATTTACGGGAATATACCTAAACAATGATGGCGGAAGCTCCGTCCCGTAGGGATGTGAAGGCTTGGATGTCGCATGCCCTTGCTTGTTCTTCACCTTACCTCACACTCAAATCTCCGTTCCGCTTCCATTTGTAAATATCTATGGTCTGATGTGGTAGGTGAGAGAACTTAAACGAATAAGGCAAAAAGGATACATAGACTTCTCTGATATCTCTTCTTCATTCATTCTTCACACAGTAACCTTGCATTCGATTTTATCATGGGTTTTTTCTCAATTCCTTGAATTTTTTATCTCATCCATTGGGTTTCTACGAATCTAAAATGAAATGTTTTTCTTTTTTATATGGATCAACTTTCTTGTCGATCGGTGTGTGTTTTTTAGATTTTCTAGGAATTGGAATTCAAAACTGGTCTTGGATACTTTTAATGAATTTCATAAGTGACCCTTTGAATTTTTTACAATTGCATGCTCGGAAATTAATTTAAGTTAAAAGTTTTCCATTTAAAAAAAGAGGGTTTTTTCTCTCTTTGTTGACGTGGCAACACCAGAGGGGAGAAAAAAACCTCTCTTTCATATATATGAATCTACGAATCTAAACCGGAACGTTTTTCTTTTTTATATAAATCAACTTCCTAGAAACCCTAAAAAACTCAAATCCCTTCGTCTTGTAGGGATGTGAAGGCTCAAATGTCGCATGCTCTTGCTGGTTCTTCACCTTACCTCACACTCAAATCCCCGTCGTCGCTTCCATTTGTAAATATCTATGGTCTGATGTGGTGGGTGAGAGAACTTAAACGAATAAGGCAAAAAGGAGACATGGACTTCTTTTATATCTCTTCTTCATTCATTCTTCACACAGTAACCTTGCATTCGATTTTATCATGGTTTTTTTCTCAATTCCTTGATTTTTTTATCTCATCCCTTGGGTTTTATGGCTCTAAAATGAAATCTTTTTCCTTTTTATATGGATCAACTTTCTTGTCGATCGTTGTGTGTTTTTTTAGATTGTCTAGGAGTTTGAATTCAAAACTGGGCTTGGATACATCTAATGAATTTCATGTGGATTTGGATACATCTAATGAATTTCATAAATGACCCTTTGATTTTTTTTACAAATGCATGATCAAAAATTAATTTAAATTAAAAGTTTTTTCATTAGAAAAAAAGAGGATTTTTTCGCTCTCTCCTGACGTAGCAACACCAGATAAGAGAAAAAAGCTTCGTTTGTATATATATGAATCTACGATCCTAAAATGGAACTTTTTTTATATGAATCAACTTTCTTGTCGATCGGTGCGCGTTTTTTAGAATTTCTAGGAATTTGAATTCAAAACTTGACTTTGATACATCTTATCAAATTTCATTTGGATTTGGATACATGTAAAAAAATTTATTAGTGAATCTTTGAATATTTTACAAATGTATGATAAAAAGTTAATTTAAATTAATATTTTTCATTTAAAAGAGATGTTCTTTTATCTTTTGTTCATTAATATTTTTCATTTAAAAAATAGGATTTTTTCTCTACCTCTTGAAATGGCAGTATAAGAAGAGAATGGTTTAAAAATTCGGATTCCAGATTATGTACTATTCTAGAACACTACAAATATAATTTAAGATAAAAAAACAAGTGTATAATTATGTAAGAAATAAACAAATAAAATAAGATTTTTTTGTTATTATTATTATCCTTTATCTCGGTTTCTAGAAACCAAATCCATACGCCAAAGGCATGAAAGCTCTTTTCCTCCATTTTCACAAACCTTCCGATCACTTCCTCAGATTCATCCCACGCGCCACCGCACGCGCCAGCTCCTCTGCACAGTCAATACAAGCACAAACCCTCGAGGTACTTGAATGGCGTGCCCTCTGCAGTCAGCTTTCTCCCTTCGCCTCCACAACGATGGGACTCTCCGCCGCCAAAAATGCAGAAATCCCGGTGGGCAAGTCGCCGGAGGAGAGCCGGAGGCTGCTCAACGAGACATCGGCTGCTTTGGCTGCCATGGAAGTGATGGGATGGCAGCGGTTGGATCTGTCGGAGATCATTGACGTGTCGAACATCCTGAAGGCTGCTATGGCTGGTCAATTGCTTACCGTGAGAGAGCTCTGCTCAGTTCGAGGCACGTTAATGGCGGCAAGGTCTGCTTTTGATAGATTACAGGAAGCTGCAGTTACTGATGAGCGGTATTGGTTTGAAATCCTTTGGTTCTCTTTCTTTTGGTGTTTGCTTTGCTTGATTTAGATTATGGCTCCACTGGCTGATTTGATCAGTTATTGGGAAACCCAATAAATAGTCTCTAGAGAGCTGAACTTAATCTTTCATATAAAGAATGGTTTCTCTGTTGGGTTTGGTTAATTTGATGATTCTGTGGATGTGATTGACTCTGAAGCACCGCATATGGAGAATTTTGGATGAAGCAAGTTGTGAATTCTATGGATGATAGATATTGTATTGTACATTCAACTTAGAGAGTTTTCCAAAAATACAGTGTGTGTACAGCTTTGCGAGATTTTCGATTACAAATTTTCCTCCATGCTTGATGCCTTTTGTACATAAACTATCCGTTAGTAATCAGTAGCTCATCTCTGGATTTCAATCATTTGGTCTTGTAGGATCATTGCCCTAGTTGAAGTACTTCAGGGCTGTTGTTTCAAGACGGATTTGGAGCAAAAGATTGGTTTTTGCATCGACTGCAATCTGTCGGTAATACTTGACAGGGCTAGTGAAGACTTGGAGATCATAAGATCTGAGCGGAAGGGAAACATGGAGAATTTGGATTCTCTTTTAAAGGAAGAAGCATCTCGAATTTTTCAGGCTGGGGGAGTTGATAAGCCCTTGATAACACAGCGCCGATCACGGTTGTGTGTTGCTATCAGGGCTTCACACAAGCATTTGCTTCCAGATGGTGTTGTTTTAAGTGTTAGTAGTTCAAAGGCAACATGTTATATGGAACCAAAAGAGGCAGTAGAACTTAATAACTTGGACGTGAGGTTGGCCAACTCTGAGAGAGAAGAAGAAGTGACCGTTTTGAGCTTTTTAACATCTGAGGTGTCTGAGGCGGGAAAGGACATATTGCATCTGTTGGATAGAGTCCTAGGAGTTGACATTGCTTTTGCAAGAGCATCTCATGCTAAATGGATGAATGGTGTCTATCCAAATATTACTTCAATGGAGGATAAAGAAGCAAAATTGGGTGGAGATGATGAATCTTTAGTTGTAGATATTGATTCTGTACAGCATCCACTATTACTTGGATCGAAACTTGGAAGTTCAAAAGATGAAATTGGTTTCCCTGTGCCAATAGATATTAAAGTTGAAAGTGGAACCAAAGTAGTTGTCATTTCAGGACCAAACACTGGAGGAAAGACTGCTTTGTTAAAGACATTGGGTCTGATATGTCTTATGTCGAAGTCTGGAATGTATTTGCCAGCTAAGAGCTGCCTGAGGTTGCCATGGTTTGATCTTATCCTGGCAGATGTTGGGGATCCCCAGGTACTCCTCTATGGATCTTTGCAAAAGAGCACATCGGCTGAGATCTTGATCATCTGTTTGTTTAGGAATACCAACAGCTGAAGCTTTATTTTGAAGAAAATCTAAGAAAACGTGTTTATTTTTCTGAATTTTACTACATGCATATCTGGAAAAAGAAAAAAAGTAAAAATAAAATTGTTTTTTTTCTTGCAAAGATCCCCTTTTCAGCTTCTGTTGAATATTTGAGTTACATACACTTCTGTTTGCAGTCTCTTGAGCAAAATCTCTCCACCTTCAGCGGCCACATCTCAAGGATTTGTCAGGTAATTGATCTTGCTTCAGAAAAGTCGCTCGTGTTGCTTGATGAAATCTGTAGCGGAACTGATCCTTCGGAGGGGGTGGCACTCGCCACCAGTATTCTGCAGTATGTGAAAGAGCGTGTTAATTTGACAGTTGTAACCACGCATTATGGTGACTTGAGTCGTTTGAAGGATAATGATATACACTTTCAGAATGCTGCAATGGAATTCTCTATGGAAACTTTGCAGCCTACATTCCGAGTACTTTGGGGAAGTACTGGTGACTCAAATGCGTTGAGCATAGCTACGTCAATTGGTTTCAACAGGAGAATAATAAATAAAGCATATAAATGGATGGAGAAATTAAAGCCGGAGCAAGAACAAGAGCGGAAAGGCCTTTTATTTCAATCCCTTGTGGAGGAGAGGAATCAGCTACATCTTCAGGCAACCAAAGTTGCAGCTTTTCATACAGACGTGATGAACCTATACCATGAGGTATTTTTGCTTCATTTCCTTGTAAATGGAGTCATATCCTACTTACATGCAAAATGTCGCATTTTCTTGTTATATTAACATGTAGGATATTTTAATGATCCATCTGAACTTTCTATTTCAATGAACCAAACCCGCGTTGTTTGATAGGCATGATACTGTGGATTTTCTACTGATGAAAGTGTCGACGGTGAATAGTCCTGTTGCTGCATCACATTATCGCTGTTCTTTACTTGAATATATAGGTGGGTCAAACTTTTCTTTCAGTTGTCCAACCATTTATGTTTGGATATATCCTCACCTCACTAGAGGTGAAAGAAAAGTTTGAACTGACCATTGCTAAAATTTTCTATATACGCAGTTATAATGCATTCTAATTTTGATATTGGTCTTAGTTATGGTATGCATCCCTTGTAATGCTGATTTCTATCTTCCTTCTTTTTGCTCCCCTTTGTTTAATGTTTCAAGATTCGGCATGAGTCAGATGATCTTGATGAACGTGAAAGAGCTCTCCGCAGGAAGGAAACTCAAAGGGTACGACAAGATCTAGATGCTGCAAAACTCCAGATGCAGATATGTGTGGCTGAATTTGAAGATCAATTAAAAGTTGCTCACCCTGATCAATATAATTCCTTGATCCGGAACACAGAAGTTAAAATTGCAGAGATAATCGAAGCTTGTTGTCCTAGTGAACTTGTCTTCATGGATGAAACAGACTGTGATTACTCACCACAAAAGGGTGAACACGTTCTTGTTATAGGTTTAGGTGACAAGATTGCTACCGTCGTTGAAGATCCCGGAGATGACAAGACAGTATTAGTCCAGCACGGTAAGATAAGAGTACGCATGAAGAGGAATGAGATAAAGCCGATTCGGAATAGCAAATCCAATCGACCAGGTAATGCTGCGGTACGCCAGAGGAGACAGGTATATATCCTATCCCTACATGTTGGAAATTTCTTCTTGAATGTTTTCTTGCCTTACCTGGCCCTGATGTGTGAAATCTAATTGTATCCAACATCCAATACATCACATGATTTAGGCTTTAAAGCGTAAACTGCATATGCCTGGCATACGTTTAAGCATTAGAAATTCTGGTTGCATTGTGGAAATGACAAGAGTTAGTAGCTGCGATTTATCGTGACCGCCTTTAACTGTGTGACCAACCGCTGGCGATAGGGGTGACTTTTTGGGTTGTGACATCTAATAAATGGGTTATTGTTTTTCGCGTTTGAACCAACCCATTGGCTTCATTCAGCCCTTTTAATGAATGCCTAGATGTTAATGAATTGCGTTAAAAATTTAAACGATAGTAATTCTTTCTGTACAAAATTTTAAATTACAACAACAGCATGCATGACATTCTGGATTCGAGCAGGAGAACGAAACCACTCAAAACCCCAGCGGTTCATGTGTTTGTTCATGTCTGAAAGGTCTTGGTGCTATCCATAGTTTTAGTTATTTGTATGTGCGGTTAAGAACCTTACCAAAGTAGCTTAAGTTGTGCGAAACCCGTCTGAAACTATTGTTTGCGCCATACACGGTGCAGACAAGATCACAGTGTTGTGGATGTTAGTTTCTGTGTAGCATACTATCTATTGACAGTGCGGATTCAATGGACAGCTACGCAGAGAGTTGCCGAGAGGGTCGGAGGAGAGCGGAGGAGGTGAAGTGTCCGGGCTGCGGGTGCAAACATCTAAAAACACATTGGATCTAAGAGGGATGAGAGTCGCTGAAGGTCTTCACCAGCTCGATATGGCGATCTCAGGGAGAGAACCGGGTTCGATCCTCTTCGTCATTCATGGAATGGGAACGGGTGTGTTAAAGGAGAGTGTGATCGAGACGTTGAGCAAGCATCGTCGTGTTTCCAGGTACGAGCAAGAAAGTCCTATGAACCATGGATGTACAGTGGTTTATATCAAGTGAAACGGTCGAATGCTTCTTGATCGGACCTAGAATGCCGTATGGATCGGTCTGGCTTGAAGTGTTCATATTGTCTTGCGCGTTCTGAATTTTATAACAAATTTCATTTCACATTCTCAACTACAAATGAAAACAATGACCTTTCACCGATAAATGCTATTTATAGTATTTGATTCAACGAAATTCAAGGAGTATGAATTTATACTTTTTGTCACTGTTTTAATTCAATAAGAAAATTAAGAGAATGGATAAAATCAATGGAACTGTTGAAAATTAAATATCTGAAATAATTTATATATAACATATATGTCTTGTAATATTTTTTATAAAATATAATTTGGGATTTATTTATTGTTCTTTATGTAACTTCTTAATATTTTACTATAAATAGTGATTATATTTTTTTGAAAATATCACACAAATTTGAAGTAAAGGGCACTTAAATAAAGAAGAATTCTATTATCTCTTCTTCTTCTTTTTTAAATCATAGTTTTACTTTTTATCTTTTCAGATTTATAAGCAATATTCTCGCATTAAATTAAGTATGACTATTTCTTCAATATTAGGTGTGCAAAATTTGTCAAAAATTCTAAAAGAGCAAGTTCTATAATGCCAAAAGACACAAAATTAATCATTGAAAAATGCTACAGATTCACAAAGTCTGATATTCATATGAACAAATACCTTAATGAACTATAAACGAAAGTGAAATCAAATACTTATGTATTACTTCAACATCTATGGACAAAAGTGTGATAGAAAAACTATCGGTTTTCTTATCTGAAATATATTATACCATTATAAAAACAATTGAATCACAAATTACATTAATCCGAAGATTATAAATACATTTAAGGTTTGACATGACTGGTTATTCAGTGGAAACCATAATATTTTCACTCTCATAAATTTGTTGTGTTTCTAGTTATAAAAATATTGATAATAAGGCTTACACCAGCCAAAATAAAAAATGAATCATTAGTATTTTTAAAACGGATACATGGTGATACATATGACCCTATAGATTCATGCAACGAGTGGAACATTTATATATTTTATGGTGCTAACTTATGCATCAACTCTTAGCATGTGTGTTTACTATCATGTAATTTGATATTTTCTAGATTACTTGCACAAATTATGTGCACGGTTGCGGGCACATTTTCCTAATTTTCTAATAAAGAGAATCCATCATGATAATATTGGTGAATTTATATGTCTATCTTTTATAACTTGTTGTATGTCAATTGGAACATCTAGTAGTTAATGTTCACACTTAAAATGGTATAAATCATTTACAACACGAATCAATGGATTGCAAAACCAATATTCATAAATTCAAATCTCTTGGGTTTAGGCCTAGCAACATTTTGTTTTTCATGCATTACAACTTATACACATCTAACCAATTAGTTATAATGATAGTTCTTCCTTGCAACTGGTTTATGGGTAAGAATCGAATATTTGCCATTTACAAATTTTTGGATGTATGGTATATGTCTCGATTAATCCGCCACAATGAACAAAAATAGAATCTCAAAGGAGGATGAAAATCTATGTTGGATATGAAGCATCATCTATAATCAAATATATTGAGTTAAAGACTGGAGATGTATTTACACTACAAAAGAACATGTGTTTTTCAACGGACAAATCCATTGAAAAATGCCTTAAATTCGTTGAAAAGAGCATTTTCCAACGGACGGCAACGGATTCGTGGCCATTGGGAATCGCTCGTTGCAAATCGAGATCCGTTGCAATTCGCAACGGAGTTGCAACGGATAATATCCGTTGTAAATTTGTAACGAGAAGGCCAACAAATAAAGCCGTTGAAATTTTGTAACGGACGACCGTTGAAATAATTTATAACGGATGCCCGGTACAAAATTGCAACGGACGTCCGTTTCCATCTAGGCGGAAAAAAGAGCGGGATTTTAAACTTTTCAACGGGCGTCTGTTACAAATTGGCGAGAAAGGGCAATGGGCGTCCGTTACAAATTTGCGGGAAATGACAATGGACGTCCGTTACCATTTGGCGAGAAAATAGAGTCCAACGGATGCCCGTTAGAAATCGCAACGGACATCCGTTGGAAATTTGTTAAAAAAATAAAATAATAAAAATAAAAAGTTTTTAAGTAGAATAATAAAATTGTTTACAAAAACATTAAAACTAATTCTATTACATTTCATTTAAATCGGTTGGTCGATATCATCTCCCCGGTCACCAGCACCTCTAAACGGTGTTGCATCAGAATCGAGACCCGTTTCTTCTCGCGGCGTTGATCCCCTAACCTGGCCAGGTAGAACCTCTATGATGCTCTACAACTGTTGTATTTGAGAGTTTTGTTGCGCCACTTGAGCTCGAGTTTCTCGAAGTTGTGCTTCGAGATCCTCGATACGCTGTTGTTACGTGTAGCTCTCTAGGACCGCAGGAGGTTCCGTCGTGGCGTCCTCGATGATATCTTTTAGAAATGCCCTGAGACCGTATAGACGCCTTTTATACGGTCTCACCGACTACAAGACAAACAAAATTATGTTAGATTTTTACAAATTATTTTATTAATAATCGAAAGATAAAATAATAAGTTTTTACCTCTAAATAAATTTTGTCCTTTTGTAAAGGACTGAGCTCATCGGAGTTGAACCGCAAGCTTGTGATTGCTGTGTGATCTTTTCCGTCACAACTTTCACGGTTCTTTCCGTTCGAGGATCGATGAGTTCAAGTTCGTCGATCTCTTTCCGATGACCGGCTTCTTCTTGGCGTGGGTTTCCAATACTAGTTTAAGAAGAGTCAGTTCTCTTTCTATCTGTTGCATCTCTGATATAAAATAAACTTAATTAGATAAATATTGTAAAAAACCAAAAATTTAAATAATAAAAAAAATTAATTTAACAATTTTTGTTTTCTCTTCGAGAATGATTTTCATCCCGAAGTATGGCGATGCAGACCATCTCCAGGAACCTTCTCGTCGTACCGACATTTTTTGGTCTTCTCGCTCTTGGCCTTGAAGTCTTCCGACTCCTAATGCTGAATCAATTGATTGAAGACCTCGTCCGTTGCCCATGTTGGTTTGCGATTTTTGGTGTAGTGGTTGCGCTTGGCGTTGTTCATCATCAAGCGTATCCTAGCCTGCATGTCGCGCACCCATGTCGTGTAGATGCGCGCGTATCCTTCCTCCTCCATCTGTTTGCGCGCTGCAAAATAGTTTATAATGTGTTAGTTTATAACAGATATAACTAATCACTTTAAATGAAATGGAATTTGAAAATTTACGATAAAAGTGCACCATCATCGGTGGCGCACGACTTCTGGCATAACTTGCCATGAATAGTATAGTTGGCCTGTAAGGACCCTTGGATGATGTCGTTGTTCATATGTTTTAGCACATCATCCACATCAAACCTGTAAATTAAAATTAAAAAGTTAGATAATATTTATAAATTACAACAATATAAATGTAAATAATAACATTTTTTACCATAGCGTCCCGACAGGACGATCAGGATCAATAATTTGAAGGGTGGGACGCCCATCACAATTATCGATTAAAGAATCGATATCCACCATATCGTCCTCTTCATCAAATATCGGCGGTACCGGTATTGGTGAAGGAGGGCGATATTGTGGTGATGGAGGCGGGGGAGGGGCTCTCGCTGAACTAGCCAACATCCCTCTCAAACCTATGAATCATATAGCCCTCATTTTCGTGTTAAGTGTTTGTAAATGTGTTTTGTGTGTGAAATGGAGTGTTTGAGAGGATTTTGAGGTTTTGATTTGTGTTGAAAATGAAACTGTTCAACGGTTTATATGCAGAAATTTCCAACGGATATCCGTTGGAAATTACGTCATCTCAACGGATGCAGTTAATTGACACGACGTTCTATTTTTGCAACGGGCATCCATTGGAAATACGTGTTCTCGAGTGATGCGCGACTGGATCGTGCGTTTCACTCGGTTGTGTGGATGGATTCCTTTGAACCCGTAGACGGATACGTGCTGAAGAACGTTAGTCTAAATCCCAGTGAGATCGTCCAAAACCCTTGAGCATATACACCTCTAGATCTCTTAGGACGATAGAAGACGCCACAAGCAACCGTGGTTCGTTACTTGATAAGTCGAATCGAGCAAGTCTCGTACTTGAACAATTTGTGTGAGATGAATCTCTCAATCTCAAGAACAATGAGCTAAGCTTCTTTGGTCTGTAATTGGTTCGAAAATGACTTGTTTTTATTATTCATGCGTGCCTCCTTAAAAAGAAAGAAGATCAAAACAAACTTCCCAGATTAAACTCCTATTCAGAAGTCTATGACTCTTATTGACCACTAATCTTCATAGATTTTATTCCTACTGATAATGCACGAAATAAGCCCTAAATTATAGGTGTTCTTGGTATAATTTGAATTCAAATTTGATTTTCAATGACACAAATCCAAGACACTACCTCTTGATGGGTCTTTGTGTGGTCCATGGGCTTGTGAGGCTTTAAACCCTTCAAATGATGTTGTTGTTCGATCTCTTGAGCTTATCAGATGTCTTGAATCTTCTCTTGTAGCCTCCTGGCCTTAGATCTAGTCCAAGGCCCCTTCAACATGCTTAAAATATTGGAATTTGGCTCTAAGTATGCACTAGAGGTCTCGTCGGAAACGTCGTCGGAAAAGTGACGTTCCGGTAGTGATCCGGTACTCAGCTGAAAGCTCTTTGAGTGTTGGTTCCAATGGTCTTTGTTTAATCGAATTTGGAATTTGGGAAGGCCTCCATTTAGGTGTTTTCGTACAAAGTCTTATCTCCGAGTTAGCCGACCCGCGAATATCAGAAGCGACCGTTAGTCCGCAAGTCTCATCAACGGTCCGCATATGCACGTCCTCGTAAGTTTCACGCATGTTCTCATCAGCATCCCGCACGTCCTCATCAGCATCTCGTGCGTCCACGTGGTTGTCTTTCCTATTCAACCCATCTGTTTTGTCCATCCGTTCGAGACCCTCTTTCTTTGTGATATTGTCATCACCGAGGCTACAGACGGAGAAATGGCGGCTCGTCTTCCGTTGCAACGGGCATCCATTACAATTTCCAACGGATGTCCGTTGGAAATTTCTGCAGACTAGGGTAGGCATCATTATACTTTGCAACGGGAATTCGTTGCAAATTGTAACAGACGCCCGTTACAAAAAGTTCTAACGAGCATCCGTTAATATTTCCAACGAATGCCCGTCAATAAATTTGTAACGGATGTTCGTTATTAATTTGCAACAGATGTCCGTTAGAATTATGGAAAACTTAGAATTTTTTAAGTGTCGAAGGCGATTTCGAGTTCCAATGGGCATCTATTAATATTTGCAACGGATGTCTGTTGGTATATTTGCAACGGATGTCCGTTAGTATTTTCCGACGGATTTCTGTTAGAGTTATAGAAAACTTAGAAATTTTGTTTAAGTGTCGGAGGCGATTTCTTGTTCCAACGGGCATCCGTTAATATTTTCATCGGATGCCAGTTGGTATTAGATCATATGATCTTCTAAAACATTAAACATCATTTATATATTTTTCGATTGTATTATCATTTCGGTTGGTCAATTACACATCATCTACATTATTACACATCATTTACATTACACATCATCTACAGTATTACACATCATTTACAGTATTACACATCATACACATTATTGTATTTACATTTCTTCTTCAGTAGATTCATTGATTGGCGAGTCTTCCTTCGATTATTCATTGAATTCATCGTCGTTTTCATCTTTAGCATCTTTCGATCAACTTCTTCACAATCGCGTATGAATTCTCAGTCTATGTCAGTTCTTACGAGAATCTCCTCGCGATCTGTATCAATAACGAATCGGTTGCGGATGATCTGGTTGCAACAGATCTTCTTTATCATCTTAGCTTATAATCCCACGTGGCTTGATCTTTACTACGACCCATCACTCCTCTCTTCGATGTTTCAATGTTTTTGGATATTGAACGTAATATACTTGATCTGCTTGATCTATTGTGATGAATGGATCATACTTACCATATTGTTGTGCCGGATTGATGTCAATTCCTCCCCATCATTTTTTTCGTATTCCACGTCCTATAGTTGGGTCGAACCACTGACATTTAAAAAGCATCACCTTCAACCAAACGAGACCGAGATATTCCACTTGTAGGATTTGGTGCAAAATGCCGTAGAAATTTTCACCCTCTATTTCACTATTAACGCAAAGCCATAACTGTATGTGCTTCTATGTTTTCCGTGTTCATACGTATGAAACGTGTAGCCGCGAGGAAACAAGATTGGCCAAAACATAACATTTCGTGTAGGACCATTAGCCAAATCTTTTAACCACGTAGGAAATATTTCATCAGAACATTTCACATGTACGTATAATACTACGTTTATACCAATTATGTCATTCACCTTGGCCTTTTGGTTTACGATGCCCATGATCTCCACCGTATTCTACCGATTCTTGTAAATCGCCCATCGTGTTCAATCTTTTGTAAAGTATTTGTGTTTCGGTTTGCATGCATGGTGTCTCTTCTTTTTGTACCACGTTCTTTTGAAAATGTTTTTTATATTTCCGGAAACCATGCCCACGAGGAAGAAATCTTCTATGACAATCAAACCAACATGGTTTATTACCATGTATTGTATCTTATATACAATATGGACATACCAATCATCCGTACGTGCTCCATCCAAATAACATTCCATTGGCAGGAAAGTCGCTAATTGTCCACAACAAGACCGCTTTCAATTTGATTTTTTTTTTCGCCGTGGAAAAATCAAATTTCGTAATTTTCAACGAAACCCACATTGTAAAGATGTTTGCAAACAATTTCTTGACTTCGATACTTTATGTTTTTGCATCTTTTGCATGAACATTGTCCCACGTTCTTGACACAAAGGTTGCATCGATGCAAAACTCATGAATTGCTCCAATCCGTGTAAGAATTCTTGTGTAATCTCTTCGGTTATAGGATCTTTTCTTCTATGCATCCACTCTCTCGATCTATATATATCTCTATTTGAGGAAGATGACATTTTGTTGAAAATATGTTTGTTATTGATGGTTTGATGCAATCTTTGGTTTTGATTGTGTTATTGATGGTTTGATGCAATCTTTGGTTTTGATCTAAATAGTGCAATTTTCAACGGACATCCATTGGAAACCCAACGGATGGTTGTTGCAAGTTCACGTGAATTTATTTCCATCGATAAACCTTGAAATTAACAATTTTAACGGGCATCCGTTGCAAATTGTAACGGGCATTCGTTGCAAATTGTAACAGGCATCCGTTAATATTTACAACGGATGCTCGTTGAAATATTTTTCCCAGTGTTCTAACGGGCTTCCAACGGATGGCATCAACGGAAGTTATCCGTTAACATTCTGTTAAAAATTTCGACGGATTGTAATGGACGGGGCAACGGACGGTATCCGTTAAACATCCGTTGAAATTTGTACCGGATTACAACGGATGTATGACCGTTGAAAGTTCTCGTAAATCTGTTATAATCCGTTGCCATTTCTTATCAATGGACGGATCTGTTGCCCCGTCCGTTGGAAATAGCATGTCTTTTTGTAGTGTAACGACGAGATTTGCAGAATGTCATTTGGATGAATCATTATACCTAGCATCAAAGGATATTAAGAAATAGTTTAAAAAGAGATATTTTGGAATGCATTATCTTTAAAATATTTAGATCCTAAAATAAATGAAAGTGAACTAGAAGTTCAACGGATAATTCATTTGCAAGATATTGCAAAAGTACCGGATATTTTACTAACCACAATAGAGTTACAAAATCATATATTCTAGCAGTAAATGTTCTAGTTAACTATTATGCCGGAAGGATAATCTGTGATTGCTAATGAGACTCTGGCACGTCTAATGTGTGATAGACCGATTGGTTCAAAAAATATTAAATAATCATGTGGAAAAACAAGTAGAACTCTAAAAGGTATTGTTGATATGATTAATGAAAATAATAAGATACCTTAAATTCATGAGAATAAAGGGATCCCCATTAATTATTTCATATGAAACTAAAATAAAATCATTATCGATAATGATTTGTACATAATATAGTGTGCAGTGTTTTAATTGAAAATGATGATCATGAATTTACCTCTATGGAAGCGTGTTAGAATATAATATATTGGCAAAAGAAAAACATACAATCAAAACTGAATTGCACTTACTTGAAAAATGATAGTTATTTGACATCTAATCGATACACCAAAATGGATATAGTGTGCATTGTTTTAAATTAAGATTTGAGCAACCAATTGAAGCACTATAAAAAAAAAGTGTTGGAAGCCATTCAAAGTAGATTGAAGGCCACTCGAGGTGAATTGGAGACCACGCGAAATGAGTTGCGATGCATACACAACGTAATAATGCAAAAGTTGAATGGTTAACACGAATGCTTAAGGAAAAAAATGCCCTACAATTGATTGAGATGAGGATAACAACGAAAATTTGTAACCTCCGACTTCGTTATAAGTAGTTAGTTGTATATATTTCTTTATGTAAGAACTTTAAAAACAATATAATATTTGTAATAATTTTAATTTTTATTATTTTTAGTTATAAAAATTTTAAAAATTTAAAATTTAAAATTTTTATTTTTATTAGTCATAAAATTTTAAAAATTTAAAATTTTTTATTTTTATTTTTATTTAAATTTTTTTCATAAAAGACAAACGATTACATATGTTGACGACATACAGTGTCCGTTCAGAATTTTCAGACGGGTGTCTCATCTGGAATTTAAAGATAGAAGCGATCGTCCGAGATTTAAGGACGGAGGCTTTCGTTCGGAAACGCTTTCGGTAAAACATTTCAGATGACTTTGGAAGCCGTTTGGAATTTCCTCAATGTCATTTCGTTGATTTTTGTGAAGGTTTTCACGATAATTCGAGATTGCGGATGGTATCCAAACAATTATTTGTGTGTTCGATTCCATAATGACCGCAAGATTTGATCTGTCCATATTTGTGAACAGATTCCACATGGAGATCCATTACGGACCCTCGTTTTCGAACGGTTGGCGTCTGTTCGTAATATATTTGTAATCATCTTTCCGGACGAAATTTGTCGTCTGGAAATCATATTTTTCTTGTAATGATAGATGTACTTTACAACTTTTTACAAATTCTAGATTTGGATAGCTAAACAATGACGATGATGTAATTTGTAAATATAGAGAAAAACTAAACCTTTAGATGTCATGAAACTTATTATTATGGTTTATAAAATTTTAAAACTTTATACTTTGTATAATAAAATGTTTGTTAATTTAGTTTTTTTTGTTGTAAAACTATATTTTTTTGTATTTTAAATTTTATGAAAAACTAAAAAAATACCTAAACTTTGATATGATTAGTCTATTTTTTTCCCAATACTTGCAGAGATAGGAAAAATATAAAAACTACCATTAAAGCATTCCATGCATGACTTACTATATCCATAAAAATTCTGTCCCCTATTTGGTTGGAACTTTTAGTTATCTTTGTAGAAATTTGATATCATTATATTTGCAAAATCATTTTTTCACACATCCATTTCCATACAAAAAAACAGCAATATATCACATAAAATGCAATTTCTTGTCGAAGATATTATCTGTAATCAACCAAACAAAATAAAACAATCAATATTACACCAATAATAAATAACCAATAGTTCAATCAATATTACAACAATAATAAATAACCAATCGTTCTTTCCAATGTTTCCCTCTTCTTCTGTTGTCACTTGGTCTACATAATGAAGCTTTCTGTTTAGCTTCTAATATAAATGAAAAGCTACAAACTGGCAAACACTTTTGGATACGAACTAACATCAAAATACACAGATGGATTTGATCGAATTTTGAAATGGAAAGATTTAGCTAAGTCTAGCTTTAAGATCCTTTCTCAAAATTTTTCCGGATGGCGATTTGGGTATCGTAGGAACAAAGAACACTTTGTGCAATCTCTTGTAGAATACCACCTATTTTTACAATATATAAACATAAACATTAGTGATCTTAGCACTCTCGGATTAATCACTTGGGTTAGGAAGAGTAGAATTAGCAAATATTATGTGTATGTATATACCTGTTTGGTTATGTACTCTTTCACATCTTCTTCTGTGAGTTCATGTCCATTAGACTGGACTACGAACGCTACCGGAACTTCTCCCGCAACTTCATCTTGTTGCCTATATATAAATATATATGTTCGTACATCCGCAGCGAACAAACAACATTATCATACATAATTTCAATAAAAAAAAAGCTTTCAGACTGAATTTAAAACATATGAAATAGGTATAAATTATTGTTACTTACGGAACGACAGCAGCATCTGCGATTGAAGGATGGTTGATGAGAAGAGCCTCTAGTTCTGCCGGTGGAACCTATTATCACAATGCATTTGATTTGATTTGCCCCATCATAAACTTGCACGAATTATAACATACAAATTTGCAAAACTAATCATATAATCTTATAAGTAACTTAAAATCTTATCGGATTCATTTTTAAGTTATCGTCGTCAATATACCGAAACTAGTATTTAGGATTGTTTTAGTTATAGATAAAGTTTATTGCATTATAATTTATAATTAATATATAGAAAACAAGAGAAATTGTCATGATAGGAAAAGTTTGGAGTTTACTTTTATAAATCCTAAATTGAAAAGAGAATGAAAAATAATACTATTACAAAGATATGAATCAATTAACTCATTACTAATTGGTTTTGAGTTTAGAAGTTCATTTAACTCATCACAGAGTGACTCAAAATCCATAATTACTAATTATAACATTTGGTTTAGGATAAACCAAAAAGAGATATCATCTCTCTTTGCATTAAAATCACACATTAAAAAGATAGAAAGATCTAATATAATACATAAAAGATATGAATCAATCAACTTATTATTGATTTGATTTAAAACCAATAGGTTTGAGAATGGAAGCTAATATGCCCATTTTGTCTCACTCTGAATGACACTCGATTGATGTGATGTATATTGGTTCATGGTTGGTTGTGATTTTATTTCTCGTGTTACGAATAGAAAATTATCATTTGTATTCAGATGGTATCAGTGTAACAAAGGATAGGACTTGCCTGGAATCCTTTGTATTTGATGACTTCTTTGAGCCTATCGACGATGAAAATCTCATCATCTTCATCAACATAGCCAATGTCTCCCGTGTGAAGCCAACCTTCCACATCTATGGTTGCTGACGTGGCTGCCGCATCGTTCAAATACTCTGCGCCAAAAGAAGTTAGTTGTCGGCCAAAATTTGCAAAAACATACTCCCTAATTTAATCTCATTTTTCAATTTGCAAAAACATACTCCCTAATTTAATCTCATTTTTCAATTTGCAAAAACATACTCCCTAATTTAATCTCATTTTTCAATTTGCCCCGTAAGTGTTCAATTTTGTATATATACCCAATACCAACCAGCGGTTACGAGACGTACACGTGAAGCCGTGTGAGTGACGAGTAGCGTGACGTCTACTTTATCTGCCGGTTTCATGTCGTTATCCTTCTCTTTGATAAATTTGTATATATGTTTTTCACGTGAAAAAAATATACGACAAAATAATTTATAATGAGAACTAAATTCTGAAAACCTAATAAATATTTTAGGCCAAGAAAAATATATTTCAAAAAACATTTGCTTCTAAATTTTGGGAATAAAAAAGGTTATAAATAAGATAAGATAAAATATAATAGCCATGTACAATTAAATCGAAGGAAAAAATAAGGACAGTGGCAAAAATAATTACACGAATTCCATTAAAAAATACGCGAATTCCAAAAAAGAACGCTACATATCCCTAAAAATTTCCAATATTTTTAATTTCATTTTTCACACGAATTCTCAGCAAAGTGCAATTTTTAAGAAATAAATATGAACCCTAAAATGAATTTGTTTTTCTATAAAAATAAATATGAACCCTAAAATGAATTTGTTTTTCTATAAAAATAAATATGGAATAAAAAGGAACAAACCTTTCATAATCTGATGACCACGAATACAAATCTCTCCGGGTTGGTTAAAACCAAGAGGTAAACCGGTTTCGGTATCGATGACTTTAAGCTCTGCGTTACGAACCACTGTCCCACACGAACCGGTTTTTGTCGGAAACGGTTCTCTCGCGAACCCTAAGCTCATCGACAACACTGGTCCTGCCTCCGTCATTCCATACCCCTATTTTTTCACACCCACATATTATCATGAAAGTTCTCAAGCAATGGGACTATAATATATCTCCCCCAATTTGGAATAAATTTTAGATAATAATAATTTGAAAGGTTGCATCAATTGAGTATGGACTTATCTCAATTTAATTACTGATTTTTAAGAGTTTAAAATGATTTAATATTATATATATATATATATATATTTGTCAATATATATACATATATATTTATTGATAACCCTAAATAATATGTATCTACCAACATATATTGAAAAATATACCCTCACATATTAGATAATAGGTACCAGCACCAAGTTTAGATGTTATTTTTACGCATTCTCTGACCCGATGAGTTAATCCATGTAAATATGAACTTAATTTTGTTGAAAAATATATTTTCTAGCTTATGAGAAAATCTGTGAATGGGAAGAAATAAATAAATGTTCACTTAATTTGGTACGTCCATGAACACGTGAGGTACGTACATGACCACGTCAAGGTATCTTTAATTATTCAATAAATTTTAGAAGATTCTTATATATATATACATAAATTGTGTTTGTGTCATCACATCTGCCTTTTGTTCTATACGTCCTTATAATAACATCAGTATTTATGTTGGTAGGTGCTATTATTATTATTATTATTATTATTATTATTATTATTATTATTATTATTATTATTATTATTATTATTATTATTATTATTATTATTATTATTATTATTATTATTATTATTATTATTATTATTATTATTATTATTATTATTATTATTATTATTATTATTATTATTATTATTATTATGGCTCGTGAGAAAACGATATTTAATGAAACTAAAAGAATTTGTCAATTGTTTTAAAAAGCAAATTCTTTAGATGTTCTATCAACCAAGTAATAGGGGATAACGAGGTGTCAGCTCGTCAGTCATCTCTAATTCAAATTCTATTTGAACTGGATATCTTTCTGTTCATTTAAAAGATAAATTTATAGTTTGAACAAAAAACGAAGTAAAACTTAGACCAATAATTCGTGAATTGAAAACAAAATCACGTAGAAATCAAAAGTTTTTCTATTTCTATATATTATAAATATTTTTTTATATTTTTAATTACTATCTAAAGAAAAATATATTATATATATTATATTATTATTATTATTTTCTTATTTTTATCTACTTAATATTTTTTATAAAATATAAATTTTTTAAATATTATAAAAATATGTTTATGTATTTGATATTTTATAAATTTGTTTTGTAATTAATATTTTGATATTAATAACTTAGTATTTAAATTAATATTTTATATTTTAGATATTTATTTGATTTGAAGATGATTAACATATAATATTGATATGTTATAATTTTTTAAATTAAATAATTCGCAAATCGATTCGTTTTTTACGAGTGAAAGATGAGTTGAACAGAGATTTTTCAACTCGATATAATATGAGACAACTCATTTATACCTTTATCACGAGTCAATTTCATTGCATATATATATATATATATATATTGTGGTGAATCAATTTGCTTTTAGAAAGAGTATAATTTTGGAATTTGTGTAAATCTCACCGTCACATTTGAAAAAAAATCATAAAAAATAATATAATCGAAATTTACTGTACTGAATTAAAATATGTGCAAAACAAATCTCAAACTTAAAGATATTTCCAAAATTAAAAAGTCCAAAAATTATTTTACCAGGCAAAAACGTAGTATTAATTAATAACCGTAAAAAGGTCTTTTTTTCATATTTGAAATAATAATAAATAATAATGGTATTAATGAATAAATACCATTTTTATGAGTAGAAAGTTATATATATATATATTATGTGGACCTTTTTTCAACGAAAAACAGTAAATACAATGCATCATAAATATACAACGATGTATGACCAAAGATTTATTGTCCGAAGGGCCGATTTCAGGTCATATTCAAAGATGGTATTACATTTTAATTACCGTTTTTTATTAAAAAAATCTTTAATTTCCTTTTCGTTTAATTAATCATGAAAATCTCGTTTCAGCTAATTAAATTAAAATGTGATTATCATTTATCGGTAATTTTTAAAAGTTAATTATTTTTCCAACCTAACTTGCACCTGAAACCCAAGATAAATAAGGTAAGGTGGTATGTGAATTACGAGAATAACCTTACGTAGAAAGCAGGGCAAAAGTAGATTGAGAACAGCTCAACGGAACGTAACCGGGATTACGCCGGAGAGACCACACGCAACGTTCTAACTCCCTTTCCATGCATTCTCTTGTTTCTTTGTAAGGAAAACCCCAAAATTGTTGGAAAACTTCAAAAAAGTCTAATAATTTTTTATTAAATAAAACAACATTGTTTTCCGAAAAAATACAAGCGATCTTTTTTTTTTCTTTCACGAATTGTCAATTTATTCTACAATTTAGATAATTTTCCTAAAGCATCTAAATAGTAGTTATAATTGAAAAAATATATGATTATAATTATACTAATCATTATTTGTTCTAAAGCACATCCATTTTTTGTTTATGATTTGTTGAAAAATACAGTTAATTTTTTTCATTATAATACCACTAGTTACATACTAAATCTAATAATCAATATATGAATCCCGACCCAACGGACTTTTGAACCAAGAAGGAATCTAAATTGAAAATATTCGGATTTCTTTTGGTAAAAAATATATTTTCATACAATAAAAACCATTTTTGAGATAAATATAATGTTTAGTTAAAAAAATCTGAAGTGAATTTAGTAATTAATGTTTCTAATATTTTTTCCGAACAACCCCAAATCTTATCCAAAACTATAGATGATAGTTTTGACATTGGGAATGCGGTATGAAAAAGTTATACCTCATCCAATAAACAAATTAAGATCGGGGGGTCTTAAAACAATCAATACATTTGGGATTCTAAGGGTGAAATAATGAAACATGTAGGGGTCATAACATAATTATATAACGAAAAATCAGGGCTGAGAAAAATAAGAGAAACAAACCTGACCAAACACGGCCTGAGGAAGGCGACTACGGAGACTGTTCTCGAGCTCCTTCCCCAAAGGAGCAGCGCCGGAGAGAACCAATCTCACGGAGGACAAATCGTACGAATTCACGGCAGAGTTTTTTGCTAGAGCTAAAACTAGAGGCGGAACAAGCGCCGCCACCGTCACCCTGTGCCTCTGAATCAGATCCAACAATGCCCCAATCTCGAATTTCGGCATCAGCAGAACCGCAGCTCCTGATCTCAGGGAACATAGCAACACGCTGTTCAGCGAGTAGATATGGAACAGAGGCAGAACACAGAGCACGAGGTCATCTTGTTTCAGGAACAGATTCGGATTCTCCCCGTCGACTTGTTGGGCAACGCTCGTAATCAGGCTTTTGTGCGTTAGGACTACTCCTTTGGGGAGTCCTGTTGTTCCGGAGGAGAATGGAAGAGCCACCGGCTCGTCTCCCTTGGTTTCCGCCATTGTTTCCGGTGATGGGTCGGTCTCGGTTACGTCATAAAATGAGGAAAAGTGGAGGCAATTCTCCGGTGGGTCATCTGTTGTCACCACCGTGAAATCTTCTCCGATTCTCAGAGGCTTCTCTGTTTCCTTGTCGTCGCCGGGGAGAGATTTTAATTTGTCGACGTATTGCGACTGTGTGATCACGAGCTTTGCTCCCGACAAGCGAATTTGTTTGGAAATCTCCTTGGGAGTGTAAAAGGGGTTCGCTGTAGTGGAGATCGCGCCAATCATCGAAGCACCCATGAAGGAGAACACGAACTCGGCGGAGTTCTGGAGCATGATCATGATGACGTCACTTTTTCCAATCCCCAATTTGGAAAAACCGGCGGCGACTCTCCGACATAAGAGATATGTCTCGGAGTAGGTGTAGGTTTTTCCGGTGGAACCCACGATGAGGCAGGGCTTGTCCGAAACAGAGGACATGTTCTGGAAGCAGTAAGTGTGGAGAGGGAGGTGGTTAGGGATGTTAATGTCAGGCAGCTTCGACCTGAAAATACGCGGAGGTGCTACATCTCCGACGCCGGAGACGACGGAGGAACCGGCGGAAGAGGCAGGGGCAGGGGCTGCTTCAACCGGTTTGTGAATCTGGGTGTCATGCAGAGCCGCGGTTATCATGGTGGAAGGTTCAGAATTTGCCTCTCTCTCTCTCTTTCTCTCTTATGTAGAGAAGAAGCAGAGGGAAAAGGAGAAGAAGTAATAAATAAGAGAAGGGAAGAGAGGAAGGAAAAGTGGTAGGTAGAGGGAATGGCTGTTAGAGAAAGAATGGAGGATCGTTCGGTAGGTTCCATTTTCATTTATAACTCATCTTCATCATTCACCCCTTCTTTATGAATTTCACCCAATCTATTCAAGTAATATTTATATATATCTATATATATATATATATTTAAAATCATTGATTTTTTACTCACTAAATTTTAGTTTGTTAAATCATAAAATATATTTTTTTTATCTCCATTCTAAATCAAATTAATAGAAAATTTTAATACCGTTGAATCAAATTTATTCGTCGGATTTGTTTCTTCAATTTGGAAAGGAATTTCCAATATGAATTAAGGACGTTTGTTTTATATGTAACAATTTAATTGTACACAAAATAAAATTATTTTTTTAAATTTTATTTCAAGAATAATACTATTTTATCATAAATCCAACAAAAAACTAATTTTAAGTAATTCTAAGTAGGATAAACAATTCGGATAATCCATATCGATCCATTATCATATCAACCGAAAAGTCTAACCCAAAAATAATTTAGATCAGGGAAAATAACATATTTTCCCTTCGAAAATATTGTTTTAGTCCTATTCTCCTTCTTTGATTTAGATCTTATTTTCCTCTCGATTTTTAATTTTCATCTTATTTATCCCTCGAAAATACTGTTTTAATCCTATTTCCCTTTTGATTTTGACCACATCCTATTTCCCCATCAATTATAAAAAATCTACCTAAAACTCCTCTATTATTTATTTGTTAATTATTCGTTAGGGGTGTAAAAAACAGCCCGAGCCCGCGGGCCCACCCGAAGCCCGCCCGAAATACGCGGGCTCGGGCTGTAAAATTGACAGCCCGAATGAAACCGGGCCTTCGGGCTCGGGCCGACTAAAAAGCCCGTTCGAATAGAGCCCGGCCCGTCGGGCTTCGGGTCGGGCCGGGCGACCCGTTCGTTTGGTTAACAACCCTAATTCTCCAGCCGCGCGCGCCTCTCTCTCTCTCGTTTCGTCCCCCCGAGCGTCGTCGTCCCCCGAGCATCGTCGTCCCTTCGAGCTTCATCACCTCCCCCGAGCGTCATCGTCCCCCCGAGCGTCGTCGTCCCCCCGAGCTTCGTCGCCTCCCCGTGGGCCCGTGGGCTGCCCGAAGCCCGCCCGAAGCCCGTCGGGCCGGGCCGCGGGCCTAAGATTTTCGGTCCGTTTAAAACGGGCCGGGGCCGGGCCCGAACCCGAATGAACCGGGCCGCAAACGGGTTCGGTCGGGTTCGGGCCGGGCCGGCCCGTTTGACACCCCTATTATTCGTTAATCGACCCCATTTTGACCCGAATTAGACCAAATTTTGACCCAAATTTTTACTTAATTTTAATCTGAATTTTAACAATAAATCAATTTAATTATTCAATTTAATCGATTTACTTGACTTAATTGATTTCGAGTAAAATTGAGTATGATTTTTTTCTTGAAATCATTTTTTACCCAAAATTGATCCCAATTTTGACTCGACTTTAACCCAAAACCGATCCAATTTTGACCCAATTTGTGACCTCAATTTTGACTCGATTTAAACCCGATTTTTTACCTAATTATGACTCGAATTTTATTTAATATTAACTCGAATATCAACAATAAATCAAATTAATTATTAAATTTAGTTGATTTCGAGTTAAAGTTGAATACAGTTTTGTTAATATTATCAAAATTGGATCAAATCGAGTTAATCAATTTGCCTCTATTTTGACCAAATCCGTTCCAATTTTGACACAAATTGTGACCTCAATTTTGACTCAATTTGAACTCGATTTTTTACTTAATTATGACTCGAATTTTACTTAATTTTAACCCAAATATCAACAATAAATCAAGTTAATTATTAAAGTTAGTTGATTTCGAGTTAAAGTTGAATACAATTTTGTTAATATTATCAAAATTGGATCAAATCGAGTTAATCAATTTGCCTCGATTTCGACCCAAATCTGATCCAATTTTGACCCAAATTGTGACTTCAATTTTGACTCGGTTTGAACCCGACTTTTTACTTAATTTTGACTTGAATTTTACTTAATTTTAGGGATAAACTTAAAAAAGACCCTGAAAAATATATTTTAATAAAAAAACCTTGTACTTTTAAGTTTTCATTTTAAACCCTGCACTATATTTTTTAAATAAAAAAACATCTAAAAGCCATGTATAAACGGACATTTATCAGCAACCTACTTTCAAGCATCCTTTCACCCCTTCCATTCTCTCCTTTCACCACGCCTCCTCTGTCGTATCTCCGTCGATGCCCCGGCGCTCCGCCTCCGCCCTTAGCTCCTCCACCTCCGCCTTGCTCCTTCTGTACACCCACATCGGAGAAGTTGGTTGAGTTTAAAGCCAAAATTGTGGCTGTTCAGCTTGAAGAAATCGAGGAAAGCAGAATTGAAGTAGAGAAAATTTTAGAAGCAAAACTAAAAGCTTTGGAAGAGATAGAGGTTGAGACGGGTATTGCCATAAGAACAACAGAGATTGCAGAGGCTGCACACAGCGCCGTGGATGCTGAACTTCAAAAATGGAGACCGGTGGGAGAATAAATAGGTGGTAAGATGGTTAGGG
>CM071864.1:39128505-39189848 GCA_036759665.1 Gynandropsis gynandra | reverse complement strand
GGAAAGAAAAGAACGTGCAGGGTTTAGGCAGAGAGACGGGCTATGAGGGTGCATTGTTCTACTGTTGATTTTGATCAAAAGCTAATTGGGTAAAAGGTCGGAATGGAGGATCATACAACTCTGCAGCATTGGCTTACATCCACTGTATGCCTTAGCACAAAAAGACTTTGGCTTCCATCCACTGTATGCTTTAGCACTGAGAGAAGGCTTTTTAGATGAAGAATGCCTTAGCCTAGAGAGAGAGAAGGGTTTTCAGATGAAGAAGAAGTTGTTTTCAAGGAGCAAGGCGGCGGTGGAGGAGCTAAGGGCGGAGGCGGAGCGCCGGGGCAACGACGGAGATACGACAGAGGAGGCGTGGTGGAGGGAGAGAATGGAGGGGTGAAATGGTGCTTGAAAGTAGGCTGCTGATAAACGTCCGTTTATACATGGCTGTTAAATGTTTTTTTATTTAAAAAATATAGTATAGGGTTTAAAATGAAGATTTAAAAGTACAGAGTTTTTTTATTAAAATATATTTATGAGGGTTTTTTTAAGTTTATCCCTTAATTTTAACTCGAATATCAACAATAAATCAAGTTAATTATTCAATTTAGTTGATTTCGAGTTAAAATTGAATACGATTTTGATAGTTATATAAAAAATGGATCAAATCGATTTAATCAATTTGCCCCGAATTTTACCCAAATCCGATCCAATTTTGACCCAAATTGTGACCCCAATTTTGACTCGATTTTAACTCAAACTTTAACTTAATTTTTATGCGATATAATGTTAAATTGTATATTTTAGTAAATTAGATGTGAATTTACTACACACATAAATAATAAATGTTAATTTTTAGATAATTTCGTAAAAATCAAGTTACTCATTCGATTTAATTTATTTTGACTCGAAATCATCTAAATTGAATAATTAACTTGGTTTATTGTTGATATTCGGATTAAAATTAAGTAAATTTTGGGTCAAAATTAAGTAAAAATTCAAGTTTAAATCGAGTCAAAATTGTGGTCAAAATTGGGTAAAAATTGATTTCAAGTAAAAAACCGTACTCAATTTTACTCGAAATCAATTAAACCAAGTAAAACGATTAAATTTGATAATTAACTTGATTTATTGTTAAAATTCGGGTTAAATTTAAATAAAAATTCGGGTCAAAATTAAGTATATATTTGAGTTAAATCGAGTCAAAATTAGGTCAAAATTGAGCCAAATTTGGGTCAAAATTAAAGTTAAAATTGTGTCAAATTTTGGTCAAAATCGGGTCGATTAATAGATAATTAACGAATAAATAACATAGGGGATTTTAGGCAGATTTTTGATAGTTGAGGGGGGAATAAGATGTGGTCAAATAAAGGGGGGAATATGACTAAAACAATATTTTTGAGGGGGGAATAGGATGAAAACTAAAAATCGAGGGAGAATAGGATGTGGGTCAAAATCGAGGGCGGAATAAAACTAAAACAGTATTTTCGAGGGGAGAATATGATGTTTTTCCTTTAAATTATTCACAAAATCTATATAGATTCAAAATCTAAAACCCATTTGGATTGGTGAGAAACCGAATAATTCAAAACTTAAAAAAAATTAAAACAAATCAAATTTTTGTTTTTTCACTTGAATTACCAAAAAATTCCAAAGAATCCACAAAAACATGAAATCATGATCAAACTCGAACTACCTATAACTAAACAATCCAAATTATTTATATAATAGTTGTTGCAGAAGTAGCCTTCTCAGGCCTCCACGTCAACAACAAATTATATAGACTAGGTAATGTCCCGCACGATGTGCGGGTGCTTATATTAATTTTTACATCACAATAATTATATTTAGATTAAAATTTTACCGTTATAAAAAATATAATTTAAATATTATATCGCATATAATAGATAAAGAGAATACATGAAATTTCACGTCGTTCTAAACCCGCGTGTTCATCTGGTATATACTCTTTCCGTCTTACCATCTTAATCGTCCGTTCTATTAGAATCGAGACAATTCAATTGTTTGTCCAAATCTTGGATTAAGACTTGTAATGCTTCTGAAAGGTTCCATATCATCTCGATGGAGGTCAACCATCATATGTTATAATTGTTGGCATAGTGTTTACTCCATTATCAGATCCATTGATAGAGTATGTTCTTCTTTACTTGTAAACATACATAATTTTTTCCACTAAGAGCTAACTCTTATTCCCTATTTTCTATCTGTATCGACAGAGAGGAATGCGAGGACTCCATAGGGGTGAGAGCTCATTCTACCAAAAAAATACACTCTATTCACTTCATATGCATTCATTATACATCTGTAATTTTCTTATCCGAGTTTTTCTTCATCCCGAATCCCAGTTGAAACGGTTGACAAAGGCTCGGTAATCATTTGCAAAGTTTAGAGGAGAACAAACCGTCATCTTATCACAGGCAAGCTTCAACTTTTAATCATCTTTATCATCTAATCGATTTTGGGTTCGCCCTCAAGTTGGAAAGCTACATACTTTTTCCCCAAAGATCAATTCTTTCACCAGAGTAATTGCATGTAATTCATTGAAACATATAGTTCATCCTTCTCAATGATCAACTTAGGTTTGATTTATGCGAAAGATATGTGTTCATCTGTTACTTGGGTTAGCCCTCAAGTTGGAAAGCTGCATACTTTTGCCCCAAAGATCAATTCTTTCACATGATTAATTGCATGTAATTCATTGAAACATATTGTTCATCCTTCTCAATGATCAGCTTAGGTTTGATACATGTTCATTTGTTACTCATTAATCAATCATGTCTATAGGTATTGGCGAATGAAGTAAACATTGGTTATGAAGACATGAAAAACCAACAAGTCTTGAAATTAAATGGAATTCATACAAGAAACATCCATCATTTGGCATACCTCGTTGACATTTGCAAGGACAAGTATTTTGTTTTTGAGTTTGAAGATAATTACATTGCTGTATTGGAAAGAGACGCAGCAAATGCAGCTTCCTCAAGTGTTCTCAGAGATTATGGGATTCCATCAGAAAGATCCTCTGATCTCTATGAACCATATGATGATTTTGATGATGACAATAGGCAGAAGAACATAATTCTGGAGATAGCCCTCTGCAAACTCTGGAAATTGGTTTTGTTTGAATCGCCTGGGCTGTAAATTCTCAGGTAGAAGATGATTATGACAACAGGGCAGACGGAAGCCATGGAAAAAGCTCTTTCAACATCCTAGAATTGATTCATTCACTCAAGAATGACTTTACTTCATACGAAATACTCTGAATTTGGGCGTATTTCATTGTAAGAAGATGAACAAAATGACTTGTTCAAATGAGAAAGGAAATGAAATATGAAAGAAAAGCTTGAGCTTTTAGGGTTCTTTCTCTGTATTACTAACATTTAAGAATGGTGCAGAACAGGGAAAGCCCAGATTGAAAAAACATTACTTTTATCCACCCACTTGCACAATACAAGCTGTGAATGTAAAGTTTTCATTTTTAGGGTTCATATTTATGCATTGTATGTGTAAGTTGCCAGCAAAATGACCATTGCCACTCACTTCTCAAGGAAACTAAACATCAACAGATAAAAAGCTGTTGTCTTTTTATCCCATTTCTATTTAATACGATAAAATCGTAATAGATTTTAATTCTGTTTGAATATATATATATATATATATATAAATACAATCTTGTTGGACACACAATCTTGTAACATAACAAGGAGACAAATGGGCATAGCACCGTCCAGAAAATATAAATCACGACTGTATATTAAACCAAAAAACTCCAAAAAATCTCAACGCCTAAGGACCTTCTTAATGATCTTAATATAAAAAATCCCTCCAATTTCTTCTTCTTTTGTGGATTTCTCCGGTTCTGCGTCTTGAACTCAATCAGCCTTCTGGGTACTACGGGGAAGACTCTACGGATGGGAGCTTTATGAAGAAGAATGGAGACAAAAATGATGAACCTATTTTTTAAAACGCAAACGGAGAAAAGAAATGAAACTAAGTATGGCGTGTGAAGAAGCTTCGCAAACCTTCCAGTTATCGTCAATAATTTATTTGTCTTCACGTGGCTGCGATGGAAAATCTTAACGACGTTGTTGAGCTCTTAATGAAAATTCCCGTCGTTGCTCTGAATGTTCTGGATTCTGATGGTATGACGCTGATTGATTTGCTTTCGAGGCATCGTCGGAAACACCATTGATACACATCCCTATTGCTTCAAGGAGAGTGGATTCCCGCTCAGTGACGAAATCATAATGCTCACAAACATGCCGATGAGAAGCGCCCTTGCCCTAGATTTGCACAACTCAATCGATGGGTCAGCATTCCTGGTTCTGGATATGGATTTAGTATGGTGGGGAGAGGAAGAATCAACATATAATATAGGATATGGGAAGAGGAAGAATCAGCGTTTAATGTGGGATATGGGAAGAGGAAGAGAAGACGTCACCTGACTTTTGGGTTTTTTTTTAAATAAATACAAATGCTGAGGTGGAGGGCTGTGAGGCAAGAATCCTGAGAAAGCCACAAAAGTTTTAAACTTTTAATATATAGATTTAATTTAAAAATTTAACAGTTCTTTTCTTTTTTTCCTCTTATGCTCCATCTCCTGCGTTTTAATTGTGCTTCATTTACCCTCTAACGAAACAGTTCCTCCCCACTCTCTCAACTCCAGCAAATACCCTGCTTCACGTCGTTTAACCTTTACCCTCCTCCTTCCCCCTCTAACCTTTACTCTCCCACTCCGGCAAATTCCACCCTTTTTTCCGCCATATCTTACTCCATTTAGCCGTTTCGGCTACTGTTTCTGTCGCCCCGACGTTCTGTCGCATCGATTTTCGACGACACCGCTTCTTTTTTTGGGAACACCAACCTTCTATTGCAGCGCCTCACGCCGTCCGTCTTAGGTATTTCCCCCCTCTCCCTTCTCCCTTCTCCTAAAACGGCCTCATGCCTCTCTTCCCCCCTTCTCCAATGAATAACTTTCCGACCCCTCTCTCCCATCTATAACGTTTCATATTGTCTTGTCGCTCGCCAACAAATCGTTTTATTTCTCTACGTTGATCTACCTCCCTAATATAATTTACCAAGATAGCATTGGCCTCCTCTTTTTTCTATCCCCACGCCAGCTAAGAGCGGTCTACCGAAGCCTTCGTCGGCGACAAGCATTGCGGCTAGGATGCCGCCGATTCCTGTTCCGTCAACTATATCGAAGAACTCGGCGATTTCAGCATGATGACCGGTGTGCAGGCGGATCTGGTCTTCAAGGTGAATGAGAGCAGCTCCGACGATGTCGTCGATTGCTGTTCTGACAACTATACCGAAGAAATTCGTATCATTGTGTACAGCTATTGGAGCCAACATCCACTATTGGAATAAGTACAACTTCTCTTTTAGGATTAAGCTCTAAGTTTCGATTAAACAACTTGAAACGGCATTTTAATTTACTTGTCTATAGATACGAATACAAATTTTTAAGTGACAAAGGATAAGCAGGAAACATAAATGATAGGTGGAGGCCGACATGATCCCTGCGTTGTTCCTCGAGGTTAATCAATCGAAATCTGGAAATCTTTGGGAATACTCAGATCCATCTTCCACAGAAGAGATTTATATGATTGTTGCAAAAGAAATCGAATGGGCTAAACTCTCTTTTGTTTATGTTCTGCAGCTGTGCCAATGGTTGAAGCAGTGTTGGCTTCCCGGAAGCAGTGCTGTGCTAAACTATCTCAAAAATAAAAATAGGTATTGGAAGTTTAGCTTCCCGGAAAGAAGGTGGTTACGGCTACAGCGTTTTGGAACAGTTTGAGAGGTCAGATGCTGAAGAAGCTATAGAGTACAGTGTTTCTTCAAGACTTCAGTTGGCGTTGTAGCTTAATACTGAGCAATGTTTGATCAACAACTTTAAGTGTGAGCCTTCTATACAAATTTAATTGTTTTTACAATGTCTGATCAACAAATTTAACGAAATTTGTGCTACATTTCAGGTGAATTTTGTTTACCTGCAGACGTATAATGTAAATTTTGTTTGTAACTTACTAGACATAAGAGCTGTTAAAAACATCCTTATATCGAATCTCATTTTATTTTGTGATTTGCAGCGATTTTGTTGGGATTTTACAAGCATGCTTTGTGGTATATCGTTCACATGTTATCAGGTTCGTCGATATACTTGAATTATATAGAAAATCCATTCTCAATAGCGTGAGTTGGTCACTAAAAGAATGTGAAGCCGTCTCATTTCTCTCTTTCAGGGCTCCAACCTCGATAGAATTGCAAAATTGTTGCGTCTGGTTGCAGATTTAATGAACGATATCGGTATACTCCAAACCTTTGTTACTATTTCTCTTACATATATGATTCAACTGACCACATACACACTTGAAAGAAAATCGAAAAGGATAAAAATGATATTTTTAGTTGAGTTCTTCAGCAAGTTTTGTTGATTTTTCGCAGGTAGGAATGCTGATGGGCCTTCTATCTCCCTTGTTTCCATCTGCCTTTCTGGTTATAGTTTGTCTAGGGAGCTTATCGAGATCGTTTAGTGAGTGACATTATACGCAATCACATGTTGAAAATGGAACTTTACAATTGGAAATTTAGTTCTAAAATTTTATATATCCGCCATTTAAATTAGCTGGTGTCCTAAGTGGAGCGACTAGAGCAGCTCTAACTCAGCACTTTGCACTGCAAGACAATGCAACAGATTTTTCCACTAAGGTACCTAAATCCTTTTCCATTGGAAACTAAATATGACCCTGTAGCCATGGCTTATATATTTGTATATATGGACAGGAGGGAAGTCAGGAGAATATGACAACAATGATGAGTATGGCATTAGGGATGTTGGTGGCTCGGTTTACCAATGAAAACCCTTTTTCTATTTGGTTCTCATTCCTTCCGCTTACCGTATTTCACATGTATGGTAAGTTACCCATGACTATATTTTAATCTTTTTACCATTTAGATGATGCCTTTTTGTTCTTCGTTCGTCTGGTAAAAAGATTTGATCATTGTTTGTTTGGTAATAGCCATAGTTCCAACGTATTGTCAAGGATTGGATTAAAGTAATAGGACTTATGTCTGTTTTGCAGGAGAGGAACTTCCTGTTAAAAACACTCGAGGTTGAGTCCCTATCTCTATCTTGCACCGTTAAGAGACTTTTGGTATGTCGAAGGGGCAAGAAGTAATATTTGGAGAGTATGATATCAGAGAGTTCAAACCATGAAAAATTCTAGGTTTATCTTTTGTCTTCTCCTCTCTAATCGTCGAATATCAGTTCAGAAATCTTTAAGGTTTGGTTACACGAGAGGAATATGTCGAGAAGGTAATTGTGTTGATAACCTACTTCACTTGTGCACCATTTCTGTAGATTATAATAGCTTTCTAAAACATGGTAATACTGCCCTCTTTATCATCCATAGAGGGTCAACATTCGAAATAAGATAGAGGAGGAAGAGAAGGAGAAGCTGCAGAAGCTACAACAAGAGTGAGTTTTGTTCTTGCGGTTGCCTATCGTTTTTTTAATTGTTATCTTGGGCTTATTCTTCTTTGGCTTCACCTTTGCACTTAGGGAAGATGAATTTCAGTTCCAGAAACAAACGAAGAGAAAGTTTAATGGAAATTCCCTGTTGCCTTTTGCTAAAGATCTTGAGAATGGCAGCGGGGAAGAGGATGGGGAAAACAGTAAGAATTTTATTCATATATCTTGAATATTGACATTTTTAGGGAAATTATGACGACTGATGTGAAATTTGAGAGGTTGTAACTATGTGTGCTTGGAAATTTTAAGAAAAGATTTTCAAGGAAATTATGACGACTTGATTGTTGTTTCAAGAGAAGATTTTCAAGAAAAGATTTAAAATAGAACGTGATATGGTCTCTCCAAATAAAGAGACAATGAATATGCGGAGGTTGTTATTTCATCCTTAAGACTCGATGATGACCAAGAGAGGTGAGGTTTCCTTTAATTAAACCGCTATACTCATTACATTCACGGCGATATTGTCTTTAAAGATGAGTTGGCAAGTTTCTTTGCTTGATGCAGAATTCAAACAGATTGTTCCGTAGTTTCGTAGATCGGGTTGAATTATGCATTGATCTAAGATAGTTTCGTAGATCAAGTTGTTTGACATAAATTAGGTGTCAGATCTTAATATGAATTGATAGTTATCTCGAATCATATCTCATCTTAGGGATAATGTTGATGATTTAATATGGACTTACGAATATGGTTAACCATGTGTTGTGTTGCCTCAGATTTCCTTGGTCGGGTTTTCTGATTTGATGAATGAAAATTCCCGTGGTAAAGCAGGAAAGTGTGTTTTGAATTGAATTTTGAATTTGTTCATGTGAACAGGGTCGTAAAATGAGACTTTCATTCCGGAAGTTGTTCAGTAGGCTCTTTGCCAAGAAAGAAATGCATATTCTAATGGTGGTTCTTGATGCTACTGGTACGACCACCATTTTGTACATGCTCAAACTTGGAGAGATTGTGACCACTATTCCGACCATTGGTGAGTATTTCAGTATCCCTCTTCTGTCTCACTTATTTTTCTTTTCAAATCCCGAATTTTGGTTAGTTTAATTGTTTCCAGATTGAATTTTGCATTCTTATAAGTACAATTAACTGAATGATGAATGACTCGGTATCTGGAACTGATTCTTTTATCAGGATTCAATGTGGAGATAGTGAAATACAAGAACATCGGCTTTACCGTATGGGATGTCGGGGTCAGGACAAGGTTCTGTCAGATAGGCTTTAGATATCTTTTGTATGCATTAACGCAAAATTTTATCGTATTTTATATTTCAGAACGGATAATTTGTGACTTATTTGCTCTACTCAAGTTTGGAATATGTGATATACGATAGCAACTTTTACTATGCTACTTGGAATATGTTGTGTTTAGAATATGGATTGGTCTACTCAATTTTGCTTTTGCTTCTGGTTTTGGCATTGTTTCTGATTTGAACTAAAATCTAGAATGAAAACCAGTCTCATCAAGTCTTTCTTTATTTTTTTTTAATATGGAGTAGGGTTTATTTAGATTTGAATTTGATGTTGGAATGATATATATATATATATATACGGATCGAATGCTTCACCAAATTTTGTCCGGTTATTTGCATTTTTTCCTTACGATTATTAAATATTTTTACGTAATTCCAACATATTTATAAAAACAATTATACAAATCATCGCCGTGCATCGCGCGGAATCTTTTCTAGTTATATATATAATAGTTGTTGCAGAAAGAGGTTCTTCAGCTCTCCACGGTAGCTTTTTTAAAAAATTAATATATTTTTTTGTTATCCTCAACGTCAACCTTTTAATGTTCTGTAATTTCCTTGAATCTCCACTTCCTTTGCTCTCCCCATTTCAGCTATTTTTTTTATTTTATTTAATGAAATCATTGAATATTATCTTTCATGGATTTCTCGCACATTCTTCACGGTCACAGGAGAAAGGGCTAATGAAGAGACGATCGAGAAGTTGATATCAAGCGAAGAGAGCGAAGGTTTTCTGCAAAAGGCGATTCAAGAACAGGGTCGTGGACAGATCATGGACACATTATCAGAGATTCAAGAAAGACACGACTCGGTTAAGGAAATAGAACGAAGTATGGTGGAGCTGCACCAGGTGTTCTTAGACATGGCGGCTCTCGTGGAGGCTCAGGGCCATATCCTGTTCCGGGCAGTATTGAGAGAATATCTTCCATTTTCTTCGTGCTTCAGAGGGAATCCTTATGTTTCTTCTCCATAAATCATCTACAATTTTCGGTTTCTATTTCTTCCCCATAAATTATATGTGATTCCGAATTCTAGGTTTAGCTTTATATTTTGTCTTCTCCTCTCTAATCGTTAACTATTAGTTTAGGAATTTTACTATGATCTCCTTCTTGACAGTAAAGCCGAGGAACCCTGACTCTGCTTCAACAGAGGGTTCTTTTCCCTACCCGACAAGTACGCGATTTTTGTCATATGAAGAACTAAAGGAGGCAACTAACAATTTTGAAACTGCCAGCATACTGGGAGAAGGTGGATTTGGCAGGGTTTACAGAGGCGTCTTAGCTGATGGTAGTGCTGTAGCAATTAAGAAGCTTACGAGTGGAGGAGCACAAGGTGATAAAGAGTTCTAGGTTGAGATTGAGATGCTAAGCCGGCTTCATCACCGTATCTTGTGAAACTTGTGGGTTACTGCAGCAGTCAAGATTCTTCTCAGCACCTTCTTTGTTATTAGCTTGTTCCAAATGGCAGCTTGGAAGCCTGGCTCCACGGTACTGTTCTTTTTGCCACTGTAATTACTAAACTATCAAGCTTTTTGGATGCCATCTGTGAATTATGTTGAGATCTCGCATAAACTTGAGATAATGGTTTTGTGTTCAGAAGCTTTAGTTGATAAGAGTGGTTTGATTATGCTCTTCTTGTGCTTCAGGTCCTCTTGGATTAAATTGTCCTCTTGAGAATGAAGATTGCACTTGATGCTGCAAGAGGACTTGCTTACCTTCACGAGGACTCACAGCCATGTGTTATACATAGAGATTTCAAAGCTTCTAATATTCTACTTGAGAATAACTTCCACGCAAAAGTTTCAGATATCGGCCTAGCCAAACAAGCTCATGAAGGCAGGAGTAATCACTTATCCACTCGTGTCATGGACACATTTGGGTGAGTGTCATCTCTTCTCTCCTTCCAGTCATGTATCCTTCCATGTACAAACTGACTTATTGGTTCTGTGATTCCATTTTAGATATGTAGCACCGGCATATGGCATCACTGGACATCTGCTTGTCAAAAGTGATGTTTATAGTTACAGCGTTGTTCTTCTTGAATTGTTAACCGGAAGGAAACCGGTGGATATGTCACAACCTGCAGGCCAGGAAAACCTTGTCACTTGGGTAAGTCCTATTCACTCGGGAAATATTCTTTCCTTTAAAAAGGCATCCGAATCTCAAACTTTGTTACTATTAGATATTTTGATTCTCAAGTCGGATTTAACATCGTTGAGATGTCAGCAGCTAGTGATGTGTACTCTAGGCACCATGTAGTTGGTGATACTCTTACATCTTGTTTACATGGTTATTTCAAAAGAGTAACACATAAGTTCATTCCAGACAAGGCCAATCCTGAGAGACAAGGAGCGGTTAGAAGAACTTGTGGATCCAAGACTGGAAGGAAAATACCCGAAAGAAGACTTTGTGAGAGTGTGCACCATTGCTGCAGCATGTGTTGCGCCTGAAGCCAGCCAAAGACCCACGATGGGCAAAGTGGTTCAGTCACTGAAGATGGTTCAGCGGGTGATAGAGTATCAGGAACCTCCTACCTTCAACACTTCAAATGCTCGGCCAAACCTGAGACAGTCATATACTACGTTCGAGTCAGACGTAACATCCTCCATGTTCTCATCAGGCCCTTATTCGGGTCTAAACGCCTTTGATATTGACAATTATTTCGCGAACAGTGGCGTTCTCAGAAGATCTCCATGAGGGTCGGTGAAAGGCCTTCTTCTTCCATCTTACACTCACTCTAATTTTAGATCTTTAGGTAGCCTGATGATATCTGAGTGAAGGATTATTCCGGATTCTAGGTTTAACTTTATATTTTGATTTTTTTGGTTTCTCTGACATGGAAAACATAAGTGTGAATTCATGAGAAATATAGAAATACTTCGTTCAAACAAAAAAGAAAGTAATTACTTTTTTAAAGCACTCTGATACCAACCCAATATAAGATGCAAATCAAAAGAAATCTTAAAGTTTTCACTCATCATGTCTAATCAATTTTGTGTCATTGTGTAACAAAAGACATTAAAAAATTTTAAAATGAGAATTAGGGATTAATTAACACAAAAATTAAAAAAAAGTATAATATGATTACAAAACATGAGATACAAAATTATATCATCAACATCGACTTCTTTTGTCACCAATTTGATGATTTATATGTGCATATGAATTCCAAATCTATATTCGGAAATAAATAAAAATAAAAAAAGTCCGCACATTGCGTGGGTTTTCTTCCTAGTTACCCAAATAATCCGAAAAAACAGAATTATCCATAAATGTTCAAAAAATCGCTCTAGATGTCGCCTATCATGTCCGCTGATTAACCAGAATATCCAAACATCCAAATATTTTTCGGGTTATTTTGGATTAAATATTCCAATACCCGAACAATTCGAATCTAAACCAAAACCCGAATAGCACAGACAAAAAAAAATGGGATTAAAATTCGGATTCATTTTTTATAACTCGAAAAATTTGAACCCGTGGAACCCAGATCGAACCCCGGATTTTCCACCCTTAATCATAATTTATTTGCAATTATCCAAAATAAATTTATTAAAAAGTATTTAAACTAATTTTGTATTTATTTAATTTTATATTCGAGTATATGTATATATATATATATTAATATTTAATAAACTAATTTACTTAATAATATATAATCAAATGATAGTTTTTATATCGAAACATACAAAAATTATATTAAACATTGAGGTAAGATGTTTACCAATATTAATAAGTGTATACATTACAAATGTGGGTTTCACCTAATAAATCTATAATAACTATTTAGAATTTAGATTCTATAATGAAATTAATAGATTCAAATCTTCTTTAAAACATTTTTAATTTAGCCATTTTATATCTCTCTTCCATGTTATTATTATTACACCAATTAAAGTTTTTTAGTTTCATATGTTTTGTACATTAAAACCAAGCATATTATTCAACATATACAAAATCGAACTCAAATATATTGTAAACTCGAATAAAATATTTAGATACTCGAATAATTTACATTGAATTTGGATAATAAAAATTGTGTTATCTCCACATTTAGATTTTGGTTCGATTATTATATTTTCAAATCTTCGGATATCATTATAAATTCTAGGTGTAATAAAATACTTCAAAATATGCCTATAATTCTAACAATATTTGTTAAAAATTCCTTACCGTTTTAGTATTTTTCTGTTCTCTTGTTTCACAATACACTTTTTTTTACTTCATGACCATCTTTTTGTTCTTCTTTCTTATTCATGTTTCTTTTTTCGTAGCCATCTCATTCTTTCTTCTTCATTGTGAATGAGTTACTCTTATACAAAACACACTTCCAGTGAGTGTTTTCAATTTTTATTTGTTCTTCATCCCTTAATATATCTTATCAGATAGAGTTTTATGTGTATAAATAAATACTCTTTCAATTTATAAAATTTGAGATACTCTTTAATTTAACGCATATTCAGTGTAAATGTTAGTTTGTTGAATTAGAGATTAGAAATGTATTGAATTGATCAAATGCCTAAAGAGCAATGAGTGATAATTATAAATGGTTTTGATGAATAGATAAAAGTTAGTTATAATTATCCCCGCAGAGCGAATTTTCGGGACAAAAAAGGGTTCAAATGAGGGTTGCTCGACTGAACATTTTTTCAAAGGTGATGTATTCAGTTGCAAAATTTACATAATTTTTTGACCGAGAATCGAGGTTGCATAGGTTGACACCCTATCGACCTAGCAATTGGCTGCTCAGACCAATGAAATTACAATCTAAAAAGGGATTGATCGAGTATTGGCTACTCGAGCAAGCGGTTCCTCTGTGAAAATTAATCGACTGAGCAAAATGGTTGCTCGAGTCTAGAAAATTCTCTAGAAGAATCGTTCACATGTATATCGGGTTGTACAAGTGTTGCTCGACCCAAGCAGTTCCTTTATGAGAGACAGATTGACCGAGCAATTGGGTTTTCAGATGGAGAGAATCCTTAAGAAGAATCACTTACATATTAATCAGGTCGAACAAGTGTTGCTTAGTCCGAGCAATTTCTTGATAATGATTGTTCAATCGAGCTATGTGATTGCTCGGGAAAAGCGTTTTCTCGGTGATATAAAAGCTGGTCGAGTAGTATGATTGCTCGACCACACAATACCATTAGTAAAATATTGAGTTCCAAAGGATCAATATTTTCTTTTGCTAGTGTCGTTCCCATTAAAAGTAGATACATGAGTGGAATTCTGATGTATATGGTTCGACATGACTACTATGAGGCATATAAATTGAGGTTTAACGAGTGTAGATCTATTGCATGTGATGCGTCACATGCATTTGGATTGTATATACATTTGGATTATTCGGAGAATGCATATCATTAGTTATTGGTGAACTCAATTATGTTCCATGTTTGGACTACCATTAGTGATCGATGAACTCAACTATGTCGATAAAAACAACCTGACTACCAAGATACTATGGGACGTAAAGCCACTAAAATTGCATATACACCTATTTGAGAAGTGACCTGACTACCAGTAGGCTCAATATAGTAGATGAGTTAAAATACTATTAATAAGAAATATGATTTATAGTGTTAAATTAATAGTTAATAATATTTGGATGAAGTACATGTCTTAATGATGCTTATGAATGGTTTTACGTTGTCATGTGTTTTTCTTTCTATTTCCATATATTTCAAATTTTCATAAAAAAGATGTTTTCCATATCGTTGCGAGCCATCCCAGATGTCCAAAAACTTAATAGGACAAACTTTAATGACTAGTACCGCAACCTCATGCTGGTTCTTATGCATAAAAACTCATATATACGATTGATATTCTAGTCATGCAGGTTCCCCCTATGGATGATGATGATGCCATTAGTGCTTACCTGAAGCACTTGGATGATGTGATCCCTTCTTAGTGTATTATCTTGACATCATTGAGTTCGAAACTCCAATGACAATATCAGAATATGGATTGTCGCAAATAATCGAGTGATATGAATATACAACGACATTCTATTATTAGATGGATTAAAAAAAATGAAACCACCTAGAAATTCGATAGCAGAATGTGGAACTTAGCTTCCCAAAAGAATGATGCCCATATTCCAACTACAACTCGACTAGAATACCTCAAACTCGTTAGTGTGACCCGAATTATTGTGCAAATCTAGTGAAACATCACTCTCGTATGGGCTACTTCATTCAACTCAAACTCTCGTCCATCTCTTAAAAGAGAAAGAAACGGGTTACTCTTTCTTAATCTTCAACCAAAGCATATTCTTCATGATCTTGATATGGCCACGATCATTGTGTGTTTATCAATTTTTATAGTCAAGTAGTCTTCCATATCAACTCAAACCCGGTGTTCTAAGAACGTATAAAATATATCGAGATCAATTAGTCTTCAAAGATTTAACTACTCATAATGTTCAGACTCATTAATAAATTGAAAATATATTTACAAGGACTTGGGCAAATGAGAGTTTGATTATTTCTTGTCTAAGTTGGGTGTATATGACATATACACTCCAACACGAGGTGGGTATTGCGATGTATAGCAAGTGCTCGGATTGAGCAACTAAATGCATAGTCCATGTGGAATTTTTTACACCAAGTGCTCTAACCGAGGTATGAGAGTTTTGCGAACAGGTTGTTTACTATGAGTGTTTAGGTAACATATATATATATATACATGTTTGAGTGATAGAGTTAACCCTAATTTACATATCAATTATTAACAATTATACCGTTCTATATACCCCTTCAATATGTATCACTTTGTGTGAGTCCAATCTTGACACACAAAGAATCAAATAGCGTATGAGATCATGACTTCATAAGCACATCTACAAGCACGTAAGCAATGTGATTGATACGTACGGAACTAGTTTAAACATGACTTCGAATGAAATGGTAATTCAAATCAATATGCTTCATACGTGAATGAAAGATAAGTTTCAGATCGATATTTCAAATTGAATGAATGAAATGGTAATTCAAATCAATAATTATCCGTCGGTTCGAGACGAGTTTCAGATCGATACAGATTCTTCGGCTTATTTGTCCAGCCCTATTTGCAAAAATATTTTCCTTTCAAATATAGAAATCTTCATTTCCAACATATTTCTCCACCTTAAGAGATTAGACATGACGACAAATTTTTCCAAGGCAATTTTTCTTGATTCGCATCAAGATTACTTTTTCTGGTGAGGAAACTCCCTTTTCCCAAAACTTGTGCTCTTATACCAATTGAAAAATTGTTGCGGATCGATTTTCTGATTCGATTTCTAGTTATGTATTCGAGTGAGATTTGTTGAAGAAAATTCGAGCAAGAAGAACAAATGCACGCACTCATATACGAAATTTACGAATTCTTTTCTCAAATTGAGGAAATACGTCTCGACTCGGGTTAAAACTATCGAAGAAATTCACTAGAAAGAATTTAAATTTTGAATACAAACTAAATAAAAAACATTTACCCACTCTTCTCATAAGCAACGGGAAAACTCCATATTTATACAGATTCTTGCAACCCTTATTCTTGTAAACAGCAAAAAGCGTGGTGAAAAAGATGATTGCGTATTTTTCATGTGAATAAATTAACTCAACAATCCACTATAAACAAATGAGGATAATATCCCTTAAATCCACTTGTTCAGACAGAAGGTTCAACTAACCTGCTAAGGTTTAAATCCACTTGCCACGTCTTTTCAACCAAAACATCTATGCAACCTTACACCGAAAGCATGAATAACAGGGAAACAATTACACGTGTAACATTCCTATTGGTTCTAATGACGCAATAATAAAAAAAGATTCGTAAGCGTGTAGAAGGATTTGTCTTCTGACAAAGTTCCGAAACCTGAATCCCAGAGGCTCGCTAATTTTCTCTATTTCCGGCCCCAAGCGTCCGAATCCTTTCTTCTTCAACGCATCGACGGCACAACATTAGATTTCTCTTGCTCGTTGGCGATTTCTTCTTTTTCGTATGTTAATTTCATTTCTGATTTCTGTGTGAATTTCAGTTTTCTATCAAATTATTACGATCTCGGTTTCCTCGTTGATGTTTGTTTATCTTCGAAGAACTAGCTTAATCGGTACGATTTGATGATTAATCGGCTCGCTGGGAGAATTTCCGAATTTGGATCTATAATTCCTGGCTTTAATTTTACTAATGGATTAGGAGATCTGTTTTTATTTTTTCTCTATGATGTGTCTAAACCTGTGTTCATGTTGTGAAGGGACGAAGAAGCAAAGGAGAACAATGATTCGACTTAGGGTTTACACGGGTCTTAGTTTGGTTGCGACTTTGGCTGTGATTTATCATGGATTTAGCAGCAGAGGTCAATTTTACCCAGCGATGGTGTATTTATCGACGTCCAAGATCAGCTTGGTGCTTCTTCTCAACATGTGTTTGGTCATTATGTTCAGTCTCTGGCAGTTGGTCAAATGTGTGTTTCTGGGTTCCCTTAGAGAAGCCGAGATCGAGAGGCTGAATGAGCAAGCTTGGAGAGAGCTCATGGAGATACTCTTTGCCATCACTATTTTCAGGCAGGACTTCTCTGTTGTTTTCCTCACCATGGTTGTGACTCTTTTGTTGATCAAGGCTTTGCACTGGATGGCCCAGAAAAGAATGGAGTACATCGAGACTACTCCCACCGTGCCTACTTTGTCCCATATTCGAATTGTTTCTTTCTTCTGTTTCCTCCTCCTTCTAGATGGTCTCTTTATGTACAGTTCTATCAGGCATTTGATTCAATCGCGGCAAGCTTCAGTTTCTCTGTTCTTCTCGTTTGAGTAAGTATCTTTTTGCTTCTTTGGATGTTATCTATGGTATTAATTGGTTATATCAAACTCGATTGATCATTTGTATCGCTTTGGCTTAGTACTCAGATTGGTTAAGAATCCTATACCATGGGAACTTTATGGGAAGAAGAGTTGTTGTCAGGAGGGTTTGGATTATACATTGATACATCTTCTCTGCTGTTCTGGGTCTTCTTGAACAGCAGTATTAGGATCAGGGTTCTGAGAGTCATTGAGTTGCCAAAACATGTGAATTTTGAATAGCTGAGTTAAGATCAGAATGATGCTCCATGTTAATACCTGCCAAAATTTCTTTGGCAGCCACCCCTTGAATGATATCCTTGATATTCAGTACCTTTCTTTTGTCAGTTTATATAATTTTGGTTTTCAAGTTTGTTTTCAGGTTTAAATTTTCTGGACTCTAAGACATACTGCCTGCTGCTATTTAGCTGATAAGTTTCTGTTGCAGGTATATGATACTGGCAACAACAACAATTTCCCTTATGGTGAAGTATGTTTTCTATGTCAGCGATATGATTATGGAGGGTCAATGGGAAAAAAAGCCAGTATATACCTTCTATCTGGAGCTTATCCGTGACCTGCTTCACCTCTCTATGTATATTTGCTTCTTCCTTGTCATATTCATGTAAGTTTCTGATCCCAATTCATCTTTCAGCAATCAAAATCATATATATTTTCCTAGGAAAAAATTGGAACCTGGACTTGGCTAACCAACGATGCCCAAGTTATAGCAGTTGCTACGATCAACTCACCTTACCCTTTTAGTATATCTTAGGCTGAAATTTGGTTCCAAGAATAGTTTTACTTGCACGAGAACACAAGATCTACATTTTCTTTATTTCTTCGATAAAATGTTAGTTCATATTGTTATATTTGGAAACTGAAATGCACTTGGGAGAGAACAAAAAGCAGCCACAAAATCAAGTTAAACATCTAGTTAATCTGCGGAGACTAACACAACTTGTTGTGTATAGTTGTGGATGTCATAATAAAGCATCAATAGGATTATGAAGCTTGATAACATTTAAACAAATGATAGAAGAGCCAAGGTGGTTCTTAGCGGCTTAAGGGAAGGAATGGATGATATGGGAGGAAAATTTTACTAGCTCTTATAATGAAAACGTTTGATATACCCTTGTGTTCCTATTAAGTGGGAACTTTCCCTATTTATCGTGCAGCATACTGTTTAACACATGTCTAGTTGTTTGAGATAAAAGATTCTCTCAAAGATTCTTGAACTTCGCCTAGCTGTATGTTTATTTTGGTGTCAATTGTCTTCATGTCTAATTTGAGTATTTACATTTATTGTTCAGGAACTATGGTGTTCCCTTGCATTTGTTACGGGAGCTCTACGAAACATTTAGAAACTTCAAGATTCGTGTTGCTGATTACCTTCGCTATCGCAAAATCACTTCCAATATGAACGATAGGTTTCCTGATGCAACTCCTGAAGAACTCAATGCGTAAGTTTAAGATATTCTCAGAAGATTTGTGTTTTTTTAATTGTTGAAATCTTTTATCAGCATTTAGCGGCAATTTCCAAGATCATGTGCACCTCTAGGAAATTCTCTTTCATGATCTGTCATTTCTTACTGTGGATATGTAGAAATGATGCCACCTGTATCATATGCCGTGAAGAAATGACTACTGCTAAGAAACTTATATGTGGGCATCTGTTTCATGTCCACTGTCTACGATCATGGTTGGAGCGGCAGCACACATGTCCAACATGTAGAGCATTGGTTGTACCTCCGGAAAATGCTACATCAACTGTGACTGGACAACGTGGATCACAGCAAGATACTCCTCAGCAGGGTATTCATCCCTCCATGCTCATGCATTTCTGTTTAGGATTTCTCGTTATACACTTGCTGATGTTCCATGAGATTATTGAAATTAGGAGTTATACGATGTCTGAATTCAGCTTCTGGGAGCAAAGTATCCTAGATGAAAATGGAGTACTTAGGTTCCTTTTTTTTCTGGGTAATTGGAACAGGAACTGGTGCTTCAAGTTCGGATAGTCAGTCTTCTTCCATTGCTGCTTCCGATGATAATTTTAGCAGGCACCAGGCCAGGCTTCAAGCTGCTGCTTCAGCAGCCTCCATATATGGAAAATCCTTTGTTTATCCATCCGCAAACTCACTAGTGTGGTATGCACCTGGATTCTAAGTTGTTTGGTTATTTCACTATAATTTAGTGTAGAGTAAATAATTGATTTTCTCATAAACTTTTTTCTTATTCGTCCATCAGAACTAGTTGGCCTAACTGCAATATTGTTGCATAGCATGAATAACGTTATATTCAGACATTATCTCAAAGTATTCAGACAAGGAAATCCTAGGAAGCTATCTTAAGGCTATCTGTTTGCATCTATAATCTCTGTTTATTTCCTTTACTGCTATGGTTTCAGCTAAACGTAATCTCAGTCTCCATCTCATTTCATCTGTTCTCTTGGTTTTCTGGTCGCATAATCTTCAACTCTTGTTTTACTCCTCCAAGAATATGTTGGAAAATTATTTAACACAAAGGTTTGATGAATTTCACGAAGGTCTTCGGGTAATTCCTTGGTTCCTCAGTCGGGTTTCCCTGGTTCATCAGAAGGTGTAGAGCAAGTGTCTTCCCAACCTCATCGGATGGTGTCTTCTGCCGAGGGTGTAAGATTTCCCTCCCCTCAATCTTTTCCTCCAGGGTTTCTGCCATTTCAGCTGCCCAGTTACGTGGCTTCTGGAGAAATTTCTGATGTGAATTCAGAGATTTCTAAGGCCCAGCTGGAAGCTCAGAGAAAATTTCTTCAGTCCCAGATCGACGTAAGCTTCTGAAGAACCCTCCAAACTTTCTTCTTTGATTTCCACAAGGCTACAATGTTCTTCAGTCTATGAGCAATGGGACATGGATTTGGAGTGTGTAGTTGTAACATTTCTGGGTGTGATCTGATTGGTCTTATGCAGGTGTTACGAAACCAACTGCGTCTTCTCGAGAAGCCTGAATCCGCAGACTCCTCAGCAGAAACTGATAACGATGTGAAAGGAAAGTCGATTGCGGAGATGGTTGAATGAGAGTAGCTGATAGGAAATGTGGTGGCTTTAGAGAAGAGTGAGCCAAAGAGAAGGCAAACTTGGGTCTGTATAAATGGTTCTTAGCGGGCAAGTTTTCAAGTGAAGCATGAAACAGAACAAACATGATTTTGAAGTGTAAATGTTGTTTTGCTCTTCTTATAGAGGATAAACTGAGGTTAGCTTGAGGATCTTTGTTATACTAAATGCAGTATCTGAATTTTAAATTATCAAAATTTTAATAGTTATATACTTAATAAAATAGTAAAAATAACGTAGTTTTTCTTTTTAAAAAAAAATTAATTATAATTGATGAAGACCGCCGAATTTTGACAATTTTATAGGGTCGATGTAAAGGCATTTCAGTACAAAACGGCAGCAAGAAAATGTGTTTCTAAGACTTAAGTATATATTTGTAATACCAGTTGATGACATGTCAAATATATATGGAACAAGTCATGTTAAGACTTTATCATATGACTAGACGACTAGATTAGAGGTATATAAATTATCTAAAAAAATTCGTTCCAATCTAAAATTTATTCCAAATCCGCGAAAAATTATTTAAATATAGATTTAAGAATTTGGATATTTTTATTTGTCCACAAATACGAATGCATATATATAAAAAATAAAAATACATATGTACATTACATTATTTATCAATATACCATTAAGATTTTTTAAATATTCTTTTTTTTTTCTGTTCTGTCTCTTTCTTTTCAGCTTCAGCCTCCTGCGTTCCATTGTCTCTTCTTTGCAGCTCTGTCTCCTCGGCTCCCATCTCCATCGCCTCTGTCGTCTCCGTCGGCTATTGTGCGGCCGCTTCTCCTTCTCGCCTCCATCGTGCGACCGTTTCTCCATCTTGCGGCCGCTTGTCCATCTCGCCTCCATCTTGCGGCCGTTTCTCCATCTCGCCTCCATCTTGCGGCCGTTTCTCCATCTCGCCTCCATCACCTCTCGCCTTTTTCTCGTCTGGCTGTTTCTCAATCTCACGCAGCTACCTCTCGCCTCCTTCTCGTACGGCAGATTCTCGTCTCCGTCGCCTCCGCCGCTTCATCTCTTTAACTGTTTCTTCGCCTGTCTGCCATTAGAGGGAAGAGGATGAAGACGGATTCGGGTACCCGCGGGCATCGACCTTGGGTATCCGAAGCTCGGTTCACGCCTTCGGGTTCGGATAGAAAAGTTCTTGCCCAGGGTACCCTGAAAATTCCGGATACGTGTCTACTCTTAGACTTTCCCGCTCAGAATTATTAATAATATTATTTTTATTTAAAATCGATTAATGTTTCGCGATTCCTGTAAATACTTGTCAAACATGGGCTCTGTCTAACTAATCTATGTCTAACTAATCTAAAAGATAGTTCAAGAATTTAGGGTTATTCAACACCATATATATATATATATATGTTTCAAAATTTATTTCCTAACCGATATAGGACAACTTATCATAACATTTTTCTTCACGTCCAGATTCGATCCTGGAGCGTGGACATCGCAATCGGGGTCCAACATCGGTATATTCAAATCGGGACGAACCGGGCTCTGATACCATGTTAAATATGCGACTACATTTTGAAAGAAGTCAAATCGATTCTCCGTTCGTTCTATTAATCACGGAATACGTTTTTATATATAATATCATACGTAAAAGGAAATATAATATCGCAAAATAATATACAATCTTCGAAATATTTCGATATTAAATAAGATATAAGAAAATATCCAGAATATCTCGTAGAATATTTTCAAAATAATCCGTGTGATCTCGGAGAATATTCTCGAATCAATCATACGGATTATATCCGTTAATACCCTCCCTCAAGTTGGAGCGTGCAAATCGTGATTCTTCTTTATGATTCTTCTTTATATACGCCCGTTTTGTTGGTTTTCAGATTTTAAGGCGACAAGGCCTAGACGAACATAAAAAGGCGAATTCCTGAATCAAACCACTCAATTTGAAGACAAAATTCACTCGGAGCCAAAATCAAGCCACAAAACTCAAAGGAACACCCGAGCACCAAGCGGAAAAGAGCAAAATCAAGAAATCAAGAGTGCCCGCTCGGGCACTGAGGTCTACCTGCTCGGGCAAAACCTACGGGGTTTATTTGCAACACCTTGCATGACCCGAGCACGAAGAATACATGATCGGGTAGTAATACCCGATCGGGCGCAACAAGGTACCCGGTCGGGCAGTTAATTGTTCCTGAAAATCCCCGAGAGTTTACACGACTCGGGCTGTTCAACCACGCGATCAGGAATCATTGCCCGATCGGGCTCAGCACTCCACACGATCGGGCGCAGCTCTGCACGGACGGGTAAAACTACTGCCCGAGCGGGTCGGCTTTCTCGCAACAACCTTGATTTTGAATTCGAACGAGCGAATTAAAAGAACAGAACAGATCCAGACGCAAGGGGGCGACGCCTAAGGCAAGGAAAGGCTTGGAAATCATCAGGAAAGGCTCGAGAGACGCTGGAGAAGGAGAGAAGCATCAATCCACACATCGGTAACACAATAGGGAAGATCGAGGCATCGAGTTTCCTAGAGTTTATCATGTTTAGGGTTGTGTTATTTCCTTTGTTAGTAAACTCCATGAGTGAGTAGATTCCCAACTATGGGTTAGGGATATAGGATTGTAACGGATGTACAAATTTATGCGTTAATGCTTAGATCTATCGTAATTGTTTTGATATTCGATCCTACAATCAACATCGTAACTCTTATACTAGTGTTGCCCGCTCAGTAACATAGGAATTCATATTTTACTGGAAGGTTAAACTGTGAATCCGGAACTGTTGAGTTGTAGGTTAAGTTCGATTAATGAGAATCTGACCGGTCGGTTAATCGACTTAGGAATTAGGATTGCGCTCGTAATGCTGTCATAGTACGGGTTAATCGTTGCTGGAAGGTAGGGTTGCACGTACTTATGGTTAGGAGGTCTAGGCTCGGCAGAATCATTCCTCACCTTAGAGCATGAATTTCCCGTTATCAAGATAATTCGATAGGTTTATGATCTTTAGTTGTTACATCCATAACATTCCCGGTATCCTGACACCCGTAGTATTCGTTATTGTCAAGTCTTCCCCGACCTTCTACCGTTGCTACCATTTAGTTAGTCTTTTAGATATTTCTCATCACGCCATCATCTACTTCTCATCGTCTTAGTTTAGTGATATTCTTAGGATTGACTGCCTTAGTCCCTAGAGTTCACCCTGGTACTACACGAACCGTACACTTGCGGTGAAGTGGTCTAGAAAATATATTTAGCTTGATATTTCCGACATTAAGTTTTTGGCGCCGTTGCCGGAGACTAATAACGGCCTAGACTAGGAATTAGCTAGATTAAGATCTAGTCCTTTCCAGAGTCTTCATTTGTTTTTCGCATTTTCTTTTCGTTTTTCTTTTATCGAGTCTATTCTACCTACCGCGGATCTACACTTTGGTGTTTAGTTTCTTGTTGTGTAGGAGCCTTGTATGAGAAGCTCCACACAAAAGCTCCTCATTTACGATCCCGAGGTCGAGCGAACTTTAAGGAGCCTGCGCAAGAAGAGAAGAGTTGGAAAAGCGGATTCTGAGTTTGAGGTAGAAAGAGCGAGCAATCACAAGACATACGCCTCTGAAGAGGAAGAAACCAATTGCAACAGCGCAAGCAACAGAGAGGACAACGCAAATAATCCAGACATGGCTGCTGCCGATGAGACTTACGGAGCCTACACCGCTCCGAAGCACACACAGTTACTTTCGTGCATGGCCCGCACGATCAATAATCAGGTTGAGCTACAACCGGCCTTCATACAAATGCTCAACAACTCGGCCTTTAGAGGAATGGAGAACAAAGATCCGAACTCCCACCTTACGGACTTCAAGATGCTTTGCAGCATTACCAAGGTTGGTACGGGAGTTACTCGGGAGGATCTCTACTTGATGGCGTTCCCATTCTCGCTTAAGGATGCGGTGCAACGTTGGCTGTTCAACTTGCCGGCTGCATCAATTACGTCGTGGGATGATCTGGAGCAACGTTTCATGCAACAATTCTTCTCGGATCATAGAACGCTTCTCGCCAAGAGTCGCATTAATTCTTTTCTACAAGAAAGAGGCGAGACGCTACACGATGCTTGGGAGAGATTTAAGAACTACCAGCGGATATGCCCACACCACGGAATGGATAAGAAGTATCTTATCACGAGCTTTATCCAAGGTCTCCAAGAAACCACCCGATTCATGATCGTGGCAGCGGGTGGTGGTTCCCTTAGCAATCTTACATTCAATCAGCTCGAGAAGTTGATCGAGAGCATGGCGAGGGAATGAGGCAAGAAGGTAGGGGAATACAATCGCGATTATCCATCCAAAGCGGCAGTGAATGAGCTAGGCATCGCCGACCCGGAATTAACGGACATGAAGCAGCAAGTTGGCGAGATACATCGGATGATAGCTGGACTCCATGTGGACCGACACGATGCATCCGTAGGCCAAGGGATGGAGAAAGTGAACTACGTTAGCAATCGGGCCTACCAGCAAAATTACATCAAGAGTTATCCCAACCTCTCATATGGCAACACGAGCAATGTAACGAATCCGCAGGATTTCCAACCGCGAATAATGGTAAGAAACCAAAATCAAGGTTTCCAGCTGAGAGGAAGTGGCCAATATTACGGATATCAGCCGCGCGCACAATCTTTAGGTGATTCTGAGATTTTTTCAATGCTCCAACTGATGCATCAAGAGCAGAAAAGTGCGCTTGGAGGGATTAGGGCTGAGCAAGAGGACATGAGGAGGAGAATGGACGGATTCCAAATGCACTTGAGACTCCTAGAAACTCAAGTGGCGCAACTAGCCCAAGGTTCGAGCCGAACACCCGGACAGCTTCCCGGGAAACCCGAGACGAACCCCCGCGAGCAAGTAAATGCCATTTTCTTAAGGAGCGGGAACACGGTAAGACAACCAATGCCTTCCATGGCTGCAAGAGAAGAGCCTTTGAGTGATAAGATCGAACAACTAATCACTCCAGCCGTGGAAGAGAAGGCGACCGAGGAAGAAGAGAGGGAGTTACCCTACGTAGCAACTCCCCCGAGGGTACCACTGTTACCCTTTCCACAGCGCCAAAGGAAGCAAAGTGACGAGGCCCAATTCTCTCAATTCGTGGAATTCTTGAGGAAGCTACAAGTCACCATCCCCTTCTACGACGCGCTCACAAAGATCCCATCATATGCAAAGTTCCTCAAGGATATCATAATGAGGAAGAGAACCGTGGACAACGAGATGGTAATGGTCACGAACTCGCTTATATAGCCTCTTACCATGGTCGAGAAGATGTCCGATCCAGGTAACTTCGTTATTCCCTGTAAGATTTATGACTACGAAATTGAGCATGCACTAATAGATATCGGAGCGAGTGTGAGTTTGCTACCATAATCCCTTGTTGAGAAGCTCAATAGAGTAGGAGATCTTCAACCCACGCTAATGCAAATCACATTGGCTGATCAATCCGTACAGAGTCCCGTGGGTATATTGACGAACGTTGCCGTACAAGTGGGAGAATTCTGGTTCCCCGTGGATTTTGTCGTTGTGGACATGGAGATCAATCCGAAAATCCCCGTCATTTTGGGACGACCATTCCTCAACACGACAAAGATGGTCATCTATTGCGCGGAAGGTAGGCTAGTGATGAAATTCGGGGATGAGTCTATCGAGTTCAAACTCGACGAGGCATTGAAGAAGTTATACATGACCGAACCCGTAATGCACGTTACCACGATAGATGCACCAATGGAGGAGATTGATCATGTACATCGAGACATCCATCCCGAAGAGATACAACTATCCGAGTGCACCGGGAGTCAGTTTCGACGGAGAAGATTTAACGTGAATATCGTGACATTCATCCAGAGGAGATACCACTATCCGAGTGCACCGGGAGTCAATTTCAGTCACCAGTAAGATCGGACACATTCACGCAATTCAAGGAGAAGCAAAAATTCCCTCAGTAGAGAAGTGACCCGAGCGGACAACATACTCCACCCGCGCGGGCAGAGTCAGTTTTAGGAGACCCGATCGGGCAGCCACATAGCTCGACTCAGGTAGTACCTACGGGGGTAAATGCTGCAACTAGCCACCCAAGCGGGTGGGTTGATGAGCCCGATCGGGCTGTGGAAATGGATAGAAACCCGCCCGGGCGACCTCACAGCCCGATGCATGCACAATCCACGGGGGTTAATGTCATATTTAAGGACCCGACCGGGGCACAGAAGGAGCCCGATCGGGCACCAGAGAAGAACCACGATCCGCACGGTTCAATTGAAACTTCCACGCGAGCAACGGTTCTAAGGCCACACATATTGTCTCCTACACCCTCAATGACCCACATACACTCTTATCTCGCATGGAATACAGAGGAAACACTCAACCATAACCGAGTCCGAAGGAGATACCAAGGAGTCGTGATATCGGGCAAGAAGAACCGAGAATCGCAAGTCAGAAATCCTCCAGGGTTCGAGCCACGTCATGTTGATAAGTTAGAGGACGGAAGAGGCATACCTCCTCTCTCCGACATCACACGCGTATGAAGACGCTAGGGTCGAGCTAAAGACCGAAAACAAGCGCTTCTCGGAAGGCAACCCAAACCCCGTATCCTTTCATCGTTTTCATTTTATTTCCATATTTTTGAACTCTTTTTAGAATTTGGACATTTTTTTAGGATTTAGGAATTTAATGGTCTTATCGATATTTTTATGCTGCATGGTTTTCCTCGTAGAATTTTTCTGTTTTGCAGCAATGCCCGGCCGGGCAACACCTCCTACCCGATCGGGCATCCTGCAAAATTATGCCTATCGCTTATTTTTCTTATTCGTTTGTTTTGCAGATGGCCCCGAAGATCTTCCAGAGCTCAAAAAATGCCGATCTGACGCCTATGATCCAGAACACGGATGGCCAGGAAAGTCGGATGCCGTAACGGAACTAACGCCCTACATGCCGATCACCACGTCTCATCAGCAATACAACTATCGGATGATAACTTTCTTGTCCGGTCAGAAGTCGAGATTCACTGAGCTGTAGCCGCGGATTTTCCCATCCCGTTTCCTATCCTCGGAAGCAATGAGTGCCCTCCACATCGAGGAGCACATAGACACCATCTTCAATACCTTGGGATGGACGGGATTGAGGGACATTCTGGAGTACACCTACCGCAACCTCACAGCGGAGTTCTTCGCGTCTTACACAACATTTCTCCCCGAGTTCGGAGATCGGGAGAGAGCTTTCATGGAGTTCCATCTGCTGGGGCAGAACTACCGGCTCAGCGCGAGACAGTTTGCAATCATTCTTGACGCTCCGCATTGCAACTTCACGAAGATGCCAGAGCACAACCGGAGCCGTCAAGCGCAATTCTGGGCTCAGATTGCATACGGTGATTACTCAACGAGGTCGAAGGCCAGCCACATACGCCACCCCGCTCTAAGGTACTTCCATTACTTCCTAGTGTCTTCAATCCTAGGAAAAGGAGCACAAGGCGGAGTCAACCACACAGAGTTGGCGTACCTTAGGCGGGTGGTGAGCACATGCTTTGTTGTTGACGAGTGGGATATCTTAGACGTCGACTTGGCGTCGCTAGTCATGCGGTATTTCCTTGACATCGCCACCGAGAAGTGTAGCACGGATACGAAGATCATGTGCGGTGGCATTGTCACCATGATAGCACGAAGAGTCGGGATCAACCTTGGCATCCTGACTGAGGACAAGATCAATGAGGAACCTGAGCTGAACCTTGAGAACCTACACAACCGAAGGGCGATAACGATAGAGAGGTATAATGTCATATGGAGTTACAAGGACGAGCACGGTCACAACTTGGAAGTCGACCTACGTGAGATTCAGATGCCGGGTCTAGACGAGGAGGGATCTCGATTCAGGATTGACCCAGCCATCAGACACATCGGCTCGAGACTAGGTGAGGTAGATCCACCTCCAGCCGCTGCACCACGACCTTCGATGTCCCGACAGTGCAGCCGACGCGCCACTCACTCTCGTGCCCGCCTAGAGTATCCTCATCATCGCTCTAACTTCCCTTCCTTGGAAGGTGTCTCCGAAGTTCTCAGGTACGTTGCGGAGGAGAGCAGGTATCAGTCTTACATGACAGAGCAGAGGTACGACCTGGAGGCGGCGAGACACGACATCGAGGCTGCGAGGTATGTGGAGCAGCAGCAGTCGATACAGCACACGTACTACCTGACGGAGTCCATCCGTAGATTCCAGCAGCTCAGCATGCAGCACTACCAGGAGCCGTACGTGCCGATCCCACATGATTACCATACTGGCGCTATCCCGTACCGCCCGCACATCCCGTACGAGCTGCAGTCCTTCTACTTCCCACCTGGGGGCACACGCAGAGCCAGCAGACCCTTCGGTCACCCGCGGTGGAATGGAAGAGGATTAGACCACATTTCTTCCTTTTTCCTTTTTCTTTACTTTTCTTTTTCTTGTTTTATGGACCTATTTTGCTTATTTTCTTTATTTTTAGTTTTCGTGCATGTGTACGCTCTTTGAACTTATTGATTTAGTGATCTTTGCTCTATCTTTTGCATTGCATGATTCTCATCTCAGGTCCTTCACGCTAACACCTGCATTAGAACAAGAGAGTATCACAAATCCGGATGTATCACAAATTCGAGAAAGCTAAACACATCAGGTGTATTCGTTCTTCTTTTTTTTATATATTTTCTCGAATTTTATCATGCGTGTATCCCTCATAGGTCTCAAACCCCGGGACTGTGTTCCGTTCAGGGCTGGGGGGGGGGGTACTCACTCTTCATTGAATGATACGATTTTTCTTAGAGTGACATAATTGCGCATAGGATTAGGATTAGATTTAGGATTAGGAATAATTGATGGATATTAGTACAAATTTTCGAGCCTTAGTCATTTTTTGCGACTTTGTCGAATCGTGAACAATAGGCTAGGTTTGCTTAGAAGCCTTTTGGATACCGATTAGTCGAGTGATTGTGTTTGAAGCCTTTATCTATAGTTGAATTCACCCCTTAGATTTCAGTACCAAGTAGCCATATCTCCGTGTATACTGTCTAGCCTTTGCTTATTTGATATATTTACCATTCATAGTCATTAGATTCCACACGCTTATACTCCGCTGTCATCTAGGATAAGTTTACGACTATTCCAAGTTAGCATTGACATGAGTACATCGATGATCGATGGTTCGGGTCTAAGTGGTGGGTTGAGGCGCTGTTCTACGTCCTAAGGGTTAGAGTGATGCGTAATAAAAACCGAAAAAAAAGAGAAAAATTATCTTCAACAACGCACCTCTTCACTCCGCTAAGGTCACACGACCTTATGTGTGTGCCATAGGCAGCTTGGGTCTAAGTAGAAAGCCATCCCTCTTCGACTTCGACGTCCTAGGAACCAAGCGTGGATCTAAGTATCGAAAAAAAAAGAGAAAGAAAAGAATAAGAACGAGAAAATGAGTTTAATGATATCAAAAGCTTAGAGAAATTGGTATGGAGATTGTTTGGACGCTATCTAGGGTTGTGAAATAGACTTAGATTTTTGGTTGGATTTCATGGCTCGGAACTTTTAGTAGATATAAGGCTATACTCGGTACGCTTAGGCTTTTGTTCATGTGACGCGTTGATTTGCGGAATGACTAACTTTTTCAAATTTCTTGTGCTAGTATCCATTGTTATTAGATTCTCTCTACACTTGGCTTTAGTTTTGTTTGAGGACAAACAAAGGTTTAGGTCTGGGGGAGTTTGATAACACGTAAAGTGTATCAATTTTAGGTTAGATATTAGTATCATTTTCGCATATATTTCTTAGTTAAAGTTACATTTCCGATATGATTCTTCTTTATATACGCCCGTTTTGTTGGTTTTCAAGTTTTAAGGCGACAAGGCCTAAACGAGCATAAAAAGGCAAATTCCTGAATCAAACCACTCAATTTGAAGACACAATTCACTCGGAGCCAAAATCAAGCCACAGAACTCAAAGGAACACCCGAGCAACGAGCGGAAAAGAGCAAAATCAAGAAATCAAGAGTGCCCGCTCGGGCACTGAGGTCTACCCGCTCGGGCAAAACCTACGGGGTTTATTTGCAACACCTTGCACGACCCGGGCACGAAGAATACATGATCGGGTAGTAGTACCTGATCGGGCGCAACAAGGTACCCGGTCGGGCAGTTAATTGTTCCTGAAAATCACCGAGAGTTTACACGACTCGGGCTGTTCAACCACACGATCTGGAATCATTGCCCGATTGGGCTCAGCACTCCACACGATCGGGCGTGGCTCTGCACGAACGGGTAAAACTACTGCTCGAGCGGGCCGACTTTCTCGCAACAACCTTGATTTTGAATTCGAATGAGCGAATTAAAAGAACATAACAGATCCAGACGCAAGGGGGTGACGCCTAGGGCAAGGAAAGGCTTGGAAATCATCAGGAAAGGCTCGGGAGACGCTGGAGAAGGAGAGAAGCATCAATCCACACATCGGTAACACAATAGGGAAGATTGAGGTATCGAGTTTCCTAGAGTTTATCATGTTTAGGGTTGTGTTATTTCCTTTGTTAGTAAACTCCATGAGAGAGTAGATTCCCAACTATGGGTTAGGGATATCGGATTGTAACGGATGTACAAATTTATGCGTTAATGCTTAGATCTATCTTATTCATCTTGATATTCGGTTTTAAAATCAACATCGTAACGCTTACACTAGTGCTGCCCGCTCAGTAACATAGGAATTCATATTTTGCTGGAAGGTTAAAGTACGAATCCGGAACCATTGAGTTGTAGGTTAAGTTCGATTAATGAGAATCTGACCGGTCGGTTAATCGACTTAGGAATTAGGATTGCGCTCGTAACGCTGCCATAGTACGGGTTAATCGCTGCTGGAAGGTAGGGTTGCACGTACTTATGGTTAGGAGGTCGAGGCTCGGCAGAATCATTCCTCACCTTAGAGCATGAATTTCCCGTTATCAAGATAATTCGATAGGTTTATGATCTTTAGTTGTTACATCCATAACATTCCCGGTATCCCGACACCCGTAGTGTTCGTTATTGTCAAGTCTTCCCCGACCTTCTACCGTTGCTACCATTTAGTTAGTCTTTTAGATATTTCTCACCACGCCATCATTTACTTTTCGTCGTCTTAGTTTAGTGATATTCTTAGGATTGGTTGCCTTAGTCCCTAGAGTTCGACCCTGGTACTACACGAACCGTACACTTGCGGTGAAGTGGTCTAGGAAATATATTTAGCTTGATATTTCCGACATCAGTGTTGCGAAATACGAAGATGAGGTGTTGTGTGATGTCATTCCAATGCAAACACATCACCTCTTGTTGGGACGACCATAGTAGTTAATACTCAAGTGCAACACGACACATTCAGAAACAAGTATTCTTTTGATTTCAAAGGACGACACATTCGCCTAGCTCCATTCACAGAAAAAGAGGTATTCGAGGATCAAGTATGATACTAAAGAACCAGAAGAGGGATATTCATATGAGCGACCACGAGCTAGTTCACAAAAAGAATGAGGTCTTGAGAGAAACCCATAAATAGGCTTTTGAGAGACTACCCATGTGCACAATCTTTCTTTCGATGAGAGGGAGAGAATTCAACAAGGCTTGGCATTCAAACCAGCCTATATTTGTACTTGCTCAAAGATTCATATTTTACTAACCAGCTCACCCCTTCTTTATCTAGTGTTGTAACTGAGTTATTACAAGATTTTGAGGACATGTTTCCCAATGAAACATCCAACGGCTCACCTCCGCTGCATGGGATTGAGCACCAAATGGATTGCGTACCTGATGCAAGTATCTTAAACCCGCCAACTTACTGAACCAATCCCGAGGAGACTAAAGAGCTCGAGAGACAAGTCCATGAACTCATATGGAGAAAGGATATGTGTGAGAAAGTATGTCATCGTGCATTGTACCGGTGATACTCGAGCCCAATAAAGAGGGAACATGGCGTATGTATATTGATTGTCACACAATAAAAAATATTACGGTAAAGTGTCACCACCTCATACCTTATTTGGATGATACGTTGGATGAATTGCATGGATCTTCCATATTTTATAAGATATATTTGAAGAGTGGATACCATCAAATTCGCATGAAGGAGGTTGATGAATAGAAGACGACCTTTTAGACCAAACTAGGCCTATATGAATGGTTAGTCATGACTTTTTTTATAACTAACGCGCCTAGCATGTTTATGCGATTAATGAATCATATTGTTAGGAAATTTATCGGAAAGTTCATGGTTGTATACTTTGATGACATCTTAGTGTACAACAAGACCTTAGAAGAGCATGTAAGGGACCTGCGGCCAATTTCTAGACATGTTGCAAACCGAAAATTTGTACACTAATCTTAAGAAATGTATGTTTTTTGTAGTAACGAACTTGTGTTTTTAGGATTTGTTGTAAGTGAACAAAGAATACACGTTGATAAAGAAAATATCAAGACAAATGCAATTGGACGAGATCTAAGACGGTTGGAGTGGTCCAAATCAAGATATGATTGTCTTTGTCGTAGTTGATTGATTATCTAAGATGACTCATTTCATTGCATGTCATAGGGGTAGCCGATTCGGGTTACTCGGACCGACCCGAGCATCCCGAATCGTTTAGAGTATGATTTACCTAAGAACCCATATGGGTTCAAATTTAAGAACCCATTCTGTTTGGTTCGATTCAGTTTCGGATAAAACCCGCGGAACCCGAACAATCCAATTTAAAAATTAAAATATATATAATTTAAAAATTTAAAAATATACATACTAAAATATACTAGTATATTTTATTTTCTGTATATTTTTATGATATATTTTATATTTTTATTTTTGTTTTATATTAAAAAACAAATTATCCAAAGAATTCTAAAACCGAATAATCCAAATTATAATATCCAAAAAACCTAAACCCAAATAACCTGAAATCCCCGAATAACCTGAATTAAACGAATAACCCAACTATCCAAATACAATTCGGGTTATTTTGTGTCCAATTTTTTAAAACTCGAGGAACGTGAACTCGAGCTGAAACCCGAAGAACACGAACCGAAACCCGGATTGGCCATGTCATAAGATTAATGATACAACACATATAGTTGTGTTATTTTTTAAGAACATTGTACGATAGCATAAAATGCACAAGACTATCGTGTGTGATAAAGATGTTAAGTTTCTTAGCTACCTTTGGAAGACGATGTGGTCTAAATAAGGTACCAAACTTTTATTCCCCACTACCTTTCACCCTCAAACCGATGGAAAAATTGCAGTGATCAATAGACCTTGTCGACCTTATTACGTGTGTTGCTCCAAAGTAATCTTAAGACCTGAAAAGAGTGTCTACCCCATGTTGAGTTTGCATGCAATATGACGGTTCATAGTGCTACTTAGTTTTTGCCTTTTGAAACCGTGTATGGATTTAATCTACTTACATTCTTAGACCCCTTTACCGTGGTCAGAGTTTACTAACCCCTATGGAGAGAAAAAGGTTGAGTTTTTGAAATAGATACATGAGAAGGCACGAGTCAACATAAAAAAGAAGACAAAGCGATATGTCAAACATGCAAACAAAGAATAGAAGAAGGTTGTTTTTCAACCCAGTGAACTTGTGTGGATTCATTTGCGCAAGAAATGTTCTCCTCATCCATGTAAATCCAAGCTCATGCCCGCGGTGATGGAACGTTCAAAGTGCTAGAGCGCATCAATGACAACACATGCAAGATTGAGTTACCTGGTGAGTACAATGTTAGTTCAACTTTCAATGTTGCTAACTTTGCTCATTTTGATGCAGATGTTGATCTTGATTTGAGTTCAAATCCTTATAAAGAAGGAGATTATGATGGGGATGAGACTCTGCCCGACACACTGATTACACAAGGACCGGTTACAAGTTTCGAAGCTAAGAGGATGCAAAATGTGTTCGTTCAATTGGTGGTGGACGTTCTTGCTAATGCAACAAAAGGGCATCAAGAGACATCAAAGGAAGCTTATGGGGGGTACCAACAAGTGGACGAGGTCGGAGGGAGCAAGAAGCTATAGTAGCACTAAATTTGGAATTTGAGAAAATCACAAGGACAATTTGAAAGAGAATTTGAAAGCAAACAAGAGGAGACTAATAATGGAAAACAACTTCTAAAACGCGATTCCGGAAGAGGAGACTTACGAAGCATATATCGTTCCTAAACACACTCAACTCCTATCATATATTAAACGATCGAATATCGATCATAGTCGGTTTGAGCTTAAGCCATCATTGCTCCATATTTTGAACCAATCTCGTTACAAAGGCGCTCAAAAGAAGACCCAAACCTCCATCTTTTTTGGGACTCACTCAATTAGGTTAAAGGAGTGACAGATGAGGATGTCATGGTATTGGCCTTCCCATTCTCTTACGGATAGGGCACATGAGTTGATGTATACTCTGGCTCCGGACTCCATCAATACATGGAGCCAATTTGAAGAGCGTTTCAAGATGAGGTTCTTCCCACCTAATAAGAAGTAGATGTCAAATAACAATATAAATTACTTCACACAGGAGGATGGTAAGACACTATATGAAGCGTGGGAGAGATGGAATGGCTATCAGCGTACGTACCTGCATCAAGGGATGGATCGAAAATACCTCATTTCCACCTATATTGAAGGACTCCGCGAGGACATCAGCATATGGATCAATACAACATATAAAGGTTCATTTTCATGACCTCCATTTCAGTCAGTTGGAGAAGTAGATTGAGAAAATAGCCAAAAAGCGGAATGCTCGTAGCGGTTATGTTAGGAGAGTTCCCCCGAGGGAATGAGCGAAAGAGGTCTCAATCCTTCAAGCTGAACTAGTTGAGATGAAGCTCTAGATGGCTAGCATGAAATGAGAAGCATAACCATCAACGGGGCTTCAGGGATATCAGAACGATCAATCTTAATTTACATGATAAAGAAAACGAGAGAAGAAGCAAATTACATGTCGAATAACCCTTATTTAAAATCTGGATTGGAGATATCACCCAAATTTCTCCTACAAGAACGTCACCAATATCCAGAATATACATTAGGGGAACTAATAACCTCAAATGTTCCTCCGAAATTCATAGAATAGGAATTTTCAAAGCAAGCTGAAGCAACATGATCCGACCTACCAACAGATGGGAGTTCCATTTGCACCGCAACAATTTGAGGTGGATGACGAGATTAAGTCTATGTTTTCACAACTTATTCAGAAACATAAGACTAATGGTGTGTAGCTTTGCAGAATAAAGGTTGATCATTAAGATTTCAACTAGATGATTGGACAACATATTGAAGGACTCCACAAGCATATTAACATGCCAGATACCCAAGTCGCCCAACTTGCAACAACCTCATCAAGAGTAGCATGAACACTATTGGGGAAGCCTGATAAAAACCCCCAAAATTAGAAGCATATTTGATCAAGTTCGAGAATATAAATGAACGTTTCTCAAAAGGCAACCCGAGGATTTTCACGTACACTTTGATTTTCTTTAAAGTTTAATTTTTTGGACCTATGGTTTTTTAAGAGTATATTAGTTTTTGGGATCCATATTTGCATATCTATTGGCTCCATGAACTATAGAAATAGAAGACAAAAAATTTCGGATGAATGAAAAGAAATCCAAGAAAATGCTTGGGTCGAGGGACATTAAGATAAATATCCGCTCGGTCAAGTGTTAGGATTTGTCGATGAAATGTAAAAGTTCTCGGATGGTTTCTCTCACCTAAACAAAATTTCTAGAGCAAAAATATACTCAAAACTAATGCTGCTGTAGACTTCATCATGAGGCTCATTTCCCCTGCTATTGTGTGTGGTCGTCGAAAGAGAGATTTTTTTCGGTGATAGAGAGACCAAGAACCAAAACTGAAAGTCCTTCTTTCTCTCTTTCTTGAATTTTGTTCATAATTGATTAATTTTTTTCGTATTCTAGGGCTCGTGGCATAGTGCACCATTGAGTGTTGTATAGAGCGGCCGAGTATTTCTATCAAGAAAAGAAGATGTCGGTGAACGAGTACTCTGGTAGAATTAGAGTTCAGTCTAAGCACACATCGGACTCACCTCTAGACCCTTGACAACACAACGAGATGATTTGAACCATGGAGCATTAGTGCTTCCAATAGTGACATTTCTTCGATCTCTCCTTTTATGTTTATGTTTTATTTTCATTTCCGTAGAATGTAGTAAGCTTTATGATGTTTATCTCAATGCATGGTACTCGATACTCTCTCTTTCTTTGTGATTGTGATTTCAGGTTCTTATAAGAGTGAGTATAACATCAAATGACAATGAGCCAAAACTATTGAATATGAGATAGAACAACGAAAAACCACGTTTAGTTCAACACCGAGGACGGTGTCGAGTCTAAGTATGAAAGAGCGTAGAGGATATCTTATCTACTAGTGAAGTTGCATTTAGGTTACATCATAGTGTAATATTGTTTTAATGATCCAATAAACATAAGCATGCATATATTTAGCTTAGTCATGAGGTAAACGAATGATTTATAAGAGATTACATAATCTTTCTTGCTCCAATAGCTATATAAACCTAACTTAGTTTCGACTAAATATTTTGAACAAATTGTCGAACATAGTTGACTTAGAGGACCCGAGCTTAGTTTGATTTTATTGTTTTGTTGGATATATTAACATTTAGCCATCTTAAGATCATTCTGAAACTTTAGTTTCAAGCTTATATATATTTCTCTATTAGTCGTTTCTCATTATTTGGAGTATTAGGCCCTTTTTATCTTGTTCGAGGTTACCATTTGTATAGTCATATATCCTTCAGCCGTACAACAGCCAGGCATGAGTGGTGGCAATCATCTTGCATATAAAAACAAAGAAATAATAATAAGATAGAAATAATAATAATAAATACATAAATAAAAAGGTCAAGTCTCGAAAAGAAAAATATCTATGAAAATTTTTATTTAGGACAATGATAAATGGGTTCTAGAAATATACTTGGTAGGATTTGTATTTCATTCTCTAAATATTTCTAGTTTTCATGTAAATCCTACGACTTAGAGTCTCTCCATAGTTAGAGAACTATATACGAAACTAATTCAATTTTGATTTCGAAAAATATAATCTAAGTGAGCATGAATTTCTGAAATCTATTCTGGTCTTGATTTGCCTTATGCTCCCTTTTCAATGTTATTCATGGATTATATTTGCTCGAGGATAAGCAAAATATCAAGTTTTGGGGAGTTGATCACACTATTTTCACTTTATAGTTAGTAGCATATTTTACAAGTTTGATTATTCTAGTCTCTTTACTTCATTTTTATGTCTTCTTTGATACACTTTATGATCTAGTAAAAAAAAGGGCTAAGTAGCATATTATGGAAAAACATGATCAACATACGACACAAAACGAACATAAAAAACAGAAACAAAATAATTGATCAGTCTGAGCATCACTCACTTGGCCAAGCATGTAAAGATGAGATGTTCAAAAGTTCCAAAGGAGTCGCTCAGGTAGAGCGAATTATCACTAGGTCAGTAAGAAACAACTAAATCATCTCCGAAGATTTATTCGACTCGAACAATGAACAACTCAATCGAGCGATAATACATATACGAAGCTTTTCACATTTGTAGGTTCGCCTGACCCAAGTATTTTCCTATTCGGTCGAGTGATGTACCTGATAATGCCAAAGTTGGCTTCGGTTTTTCAGGGGCAACGCACAAACTAACCTACCTCTATGTTTGAGATGACATCGGTCGAGCGATACACACAATTCATTTAATAATTTAAATGTCAAATTATTTAAGTGTTTGAGAGCTTTCCTATAAGCAGGGGATGACAATAAAAAGACGAAAGAAGAGAAAGTACCTATAAAATAAGATAGTATTGAAATTAAATCCCTTGGATTTTGCGAAAGAGTTATAAGGCTATCGAACTTCATCGAATGATCGAACTATCGGTGAGGACAAGTTTAAGGTGAGGTCATGGAAGCGACTAATCAAGACATCATATGAGTTTTTCTAACCATTTCTCTTATCATTTGTCGTCGTATTTCTTTGTTAATATATAGATCCATAGATTTGATCCACATTTTAGGCTAGAGTTTTGTGTATGCAAACTCATCATACTCAATTATTGGATTTTTTTTTGCTTCTACAGTTTGATGCATATTTTATTCATTCATTCTTGAATGAGCCTTTTGAATTGATTGTCAAATGTTAATTCAGATGGAGACGTAAGGTTACACTAGATCGTATGCTTCAAATATAACGATTGGCCGTATCATGAAGTAGATGAATCGTTTTATATATGATGATATTAGACGCTAATGCATTCAATATGTAGGTCATTACATGGACATTTTAATAATTGAAACATTGGATAGGGTTTTAGACTAATATATTGAAATTACGTTCACTATGTAGGTAATTAGATGAACACATCGATGACTAAAATACATGAATATAATCTAGACCTCGAGAGGACTTAGATTCATATAAGATTATTGAATTTTCTGATAGAAACAAAACGATATTTTCCAAAATTTTAAATGAATTTTATATGTGAGAACAATTCTTAAACTTAGAGCATTGTCTCACTTATACATAATTATAATTGTAATTTAGTTATTGATATTAGAGAATGTATATACGTATACTTTTTGTTGTTCATGAGTTTTTGTGAAATTGATAGTTGTAATCTTTCTTAATCCACGTGCTCCACTATGGTACTACGCGATTTGTATCCTTACGGAATGTCTAGTCTATGTATAAATATTAAATTTTGATATTATTAGATCACACCTAGGTGATACATCAAGCTCCTCACAATCCTCATCAAACTTGTATGATATTCAACATCGTCGTTCGATGCAGTCAATACTCTTTATCAACTCTTATCACTATCCTTCGCAAAGTTGCTTTGACCTTGACACTTAAAATATTTCATGTCGTGTTTCAATGTAAAGTGTCACTAGTAACTTGAGATGTACATCGAGGTTTCTTATCCTTTTTCATGGTCTTGTTTGCTTCCATTCGGTTTCAAACCAAGTGAATTCTAGTAGGTAGTTAGAAGAAGAGTTCATGTACTTATGAATTCACTTTCTTATCCCCCTTGAGTTGTTTTTCAATCTTGATAACAAGATGTAATAGATTTCCCATATCCACGTAGTGGTCACTCTAAGTGAGCTTGAATGTCCTAAATCAGTCCATGGTGGCCTCTCTATCTTCTTTGGTATTCATGCAGATCATTAATAAATTCATATATTTATGTAGTCCTCCACACTTTTACTATCTTACACCAATCGTTTTAGACATTAGTTGACATCTTGATGATTCTGAGTAGGTATGAATCTTCGTCTCTTTATAATGGTTGACATATCATCCGACACCGTAATATCTTTCTCACCATTATGATGTGGAGAGAAACTAAGTTGGTCCCATTATGATAGAGCGTAGTCTCTGAATTTTGTCGATGTTAGCTTCACATTCTCCATCTGCCTCTCGTACTCCAAGTAATCTTTCGTATTCTTGTTTGATAAGGTTGAGAACTCGAGTCTAATTTTCACATGTGCTCCTTAATAAACCAAATCCAACACTCCATGCTACAAGTGTTATAATGAAAAACATAAATCCTAGCTCGACATAAACACACACATTAGATCCACTTTTGATCACTTCTCTTTTTCTTTTTCTTTTTTTGTTAGATCTTTTTTTTTTGTGGTTGACACTAGGGCAATGTTATAACAAAAATAAAATATAAACACAAGCATAAAAAATTGATGAATAAACAAACTCAAGAATGAGCTCTGATACTAATTGATATGATCCTAGATCGGCTTTCTTTCATTAGTATGAGAGATAACAATCTTAAAATCATTTAGTAACTAAAAAAATGAAATTTCAAATTTGTTCGAGTGATAATGGATACTTCAAATCTCACTTTAACCCTACTAGAGAACCTTAAAACCATATGACGATAACAATCATCCAAATCCAATAGCTTTTTCGCTAAATCTCAAAGCAATAGCAAGAAACTTTTTACTCTAAAAAAATATGTGTTAAATTGATCAAAATGGAGTCTCTAAATATAAATATGTCGATATCTAAACGTAATGATAAAAGCCATGATGTTTTGGATATGGAAAACCAAAAATATCTGCAATTCAGGAACAAATGCGAGTAAAGATTTTGGGCACTTGGGTTAAGCATTGAATTATTCAGGTGGATCTTCAAGTTTCAGGAGATCCGTTAGATTCGTGTTTTCATATTATTTGTCGAGCTCTTGTTATGGGACGAATGCTCCAGTCGAATTTAAAAATTGTTCGATCAAGTTATTAGTCTAGTATGAATGTGTGGATCAAAGTTCTATTTAGTTTAAACAACTTACTCGTCTAGTAGGAATTCTCGGGTCGAGCAGTTAGGTACTCCAGTAGATTTGAGTAATGTTTGAAAACTGTCATAATTATGGTACTTCATGTTTTTTCATATTTGACACTAATATAACATTGTGTCGCGTTTTTCTACCGAAAATAGAGATTTTAAATAGACAATTAGGCGACATATATCTATTGGTAATCCATGTTAATTTTTAACAAACCACCATTGAAATGTCCAACAAAAATCCATCAAAACTTTCAACGACTGTTTCAAAAGGTTTCAATGAATATTTGAATGTCATGTTTTCATTTGTATTCCATTGACACTATTAACATGTTTCGAAGGATAACTTATGGATGGTATCCATTGAAACATTTTTGGATGGCCGCGTTCAATTGTAAATTTATAGTAAAATGATGTGTTTTGCAGTGATCAAAGCTCATATATCTAATGAAATTAGATACACAATACTATTTTAATTCTAACATAATGAAAATTATTGAGTCTTTAGTGTTCCACTGCAAACTCATGTATGGTTGCCATATTAGATTAGATGATCTTCAAATTTATACATCCATGTTTATATCATGAACACATATTATGTCAACTCTTTCACTTGCGAAAGTTCTCAGGTAATTTAAAATTTCGAAACAATTATATACTTAACTGTTAGAATTATCTGGTACATATATCAGGCTTGAGTTGTTTTCACATCTCACATTGAATCATCATTTAGTTGTCATTCGACTTACTTCTATATATCTAAATATGTTCCATATGTTATGTAATAACACTTAAAAAATAAAAATAAAAACAAAAATATAAACTAATGATTGTAAAGGACAATTCTATCATTTCATTATATGTTCTAGGGCTTGGTAATCACTTCTATAAGTACTCTTGTAATCTCTCTCGTTAAGAATTAATTTCATTTTGTTATTCAATTCAACATGGTATCAAGAGCCTAAGAAAGTCAAACGACAACCCTAATTTTTTTTTCAGCCGCTCACATCTCTTTTTGAATTTCCAGCCGCCGTCTCCTCCTTCTTGCTCCACCGATGGCCGGCCACACCAACCCCTCCACCGCTCGTCTCTCCGATGTGGCGACAACCTTTGATACCCAACACCCTCACAACACTCTTCTTACGGTGAATATGACCAACATTACCAAACTCACCCCTACCAATTTCTCACATTGAGCGTTCAAGTCCAAGCTCTTCTTGAAGGCCACAACCTACAGTGTTTCATTGAGGACAATTCTGTTGTCCCTCCCGCCAAGATCTCCCGTGATGGTGTGTCTATCGACAATCCAATTTCCAGCCTTAGAAGCAACAAGATCGCCTCCTCTTTTCGGCTCTCTTTGGAACTATCTCGGTTTCCCTTCAACCGCTCATTGCCCGCGCGCCGTCTACCTTTGAGGCGTGGAAAACCCTCGCCAACACCTACGGCAAAGCATCTCGGGGTCATCTTCTCCAACTCCACGACAGAATCAAACGGTGCTCCAAGGGATCACAACCGATCGATGACTATTTGCGGGCAATCACATCCACTGCCGATGAACTCGCTCTCTTAGGGAAACTGCTTGACCATGAAGATCTCCTCGACGCTATTCTTGAAGGTCTTCCAGAGGAGTACAAACCTATAACGGATATTATCCGAGCAAAAGACACCGCTGCGTCCGTTGAAGAAGTTCATGAAAAACTCCTTCATCATGAAGCCAAATTGGCTGCTGTCGAGTCCCAATATCTCTCGGCCACTGCCCCGATCACAGCCAATCCCACGACCACCCGTTCTCGGTCAAACCCGCGGTCGTCCGGCTCACAAAACTAGTCCCACCGCTCTCGTCAAAATTTGCCTCCCTCACGTCGTGGATATCAAGGCCGTTGCCAAGCTTGTGGCGTTCACGACCATAGCGTTCAACGCTGTCCGCACTTTTGCCTCGTCTCCTCTCCCGGTACACATGAGAACTCGCCGATGCAACCATGGTAGAATTCTCCACGCCACGACCGCAGGCACATCAAGCTATTTCTTCCTCCTATTATGCAAACTCTTGGCTACTTGATAGTGGCGCATCTCATCACATAACGTCGGATCTCTCCAATCTCGCTCTTCACACTCCCTACCGCGGCAGCGAAGATGTTGTTGTTGTAGAAAGGGATTTCGTATATTGATTTCAGAATGAATTACATCAGTTATGATATAGATATACAAGGTAATATGAAACCCTAATGAAGTAAATTACATTTATGTCCTTTGTGCTAATACCTGGGATGACTCTGACTCAAGAAAGCAAAATGTGAGATACTGTAGACTTCCAACAATAGTCCGATAATTGGTTGGGTCGTCTAACTTATCACCTGAGGACAAGGTAAGACGTGCGCTAGGGGCCATAGGAGTGGTGACTGATTTTGCTTCGGAGAAGTGAGCTTTGTTGAGGATATCCGTAACATATTTGCGTTGAGTGAGAAGTAATCCAGAGGCTGTGCGTGTTACTTCAATGCCAAGAAAGTAAGATAAATTGCCCAAGTCTTTGATGGAGAAGCGGTTTCCAAGCACTATGATGAAGCGTTGGACTGCTCCCGAGTTGCTTCCTGTGACCACAATGTCATCCACATAGACAAGAACATATATAGTTACCTCGGGATTGTGAAGAATAAACAAAGATGCGTCGGCCAGGGAGTTGACAAAGCCTTGGCCGAGGAGAAAATCCCGAAGTTCCGAATACCAAGCCCGAGGAGCTTGTTTGAGACCATAAATTGCCTTGTTGAGTTTGCATATGTGGTGAGGATGATCATGATCAACAAAACCTGGGGGTTGTGTCATGTATACCTCTTCCGTGAGTTGCCCTTGAAGAAATGCATTGTTGACATCTAGTTGACGAAGATTCCAGCCATTTGCAATTGCAACACTCAAAATCAGTCGAATGGTAGTCGGTTTAACTACGGGACTGAATGTTTCAAAGTAGTCCACACCCGGGCGTTGTGTAAAACCTTTCGCCACAAGTCTGGCCTTGTAGCGATCCACCGAACCATCAGGTAATCGTTTGATACGATAAATCCACTTGCATCCAACCACATTTGATGCATGTTGAGCCGGTACAAGATCCCATGTTCCGTTACGAACAAGTGCATCAAATTCCTCACTCATGGCCTTCCTCCAACTCGGATCTTTAAGGGCTTGACAGACGGTTGTAGGTTCGGTGTCAGAGAGAAGTGCCCGATCGGGTGAAGAGGACGGGCCCGATCGGGTTACCATTGTAGAATGATCCCCGTAACTTTGCACGACTCGGGTCTTAGTGTCACATGCTCGGGCATAATGTGCCCGATCGTGTGAAGATGGAGAGCCCGATCGGGTGTCTGTTGTTGAAGTATCCCCGAAACTTTGCACGACTCGGGTGGTAGAGTCACCCGTTCGGGTGTGATGCACGATCGGGCGATTTACCTGTCGCCCGGTCGGGCTTGAAGCCTGCAACTGTTTTGTTTTAGATCTCGTTTGCATTGGATGAGTGTTACCTCGAGCTATTGGAGCGGCGACTTCAGGAGGCAATTGTTCGGACATTATGGTGTCATCCCGTGGAGTCGTATGAGTCTGCACTTCCGGTGAAGGATCCATTACAGGGGTGACGGAAGGTGATGGTGATACGTGTGGCATTGGGTAAGAGGGTGCAACACTTACGGGTGATGTCCATGAATATTCGGGTGGATTGGGGTTGGAGACGTTGGTTAGGAAATAGTGGGAGTAGTTGGAGTACGGAAAGATGGTTTCATGAAACTCTACATGACGGGATGCATATATACGTGAACGTGTGGGATCAAGACACAAGTAGGCACTCTGAGTGGCGGAGTAACCTAAGAAGACACAAGGCTTTGAACGAGGCGAAAGTTTGTGTGTGGAGTACGGACGAAGCCATGGATAACATAGGCAACCGAAAGTCCGAAGCTTAAGATAGTTCGGTTCGGTGCCTAGAAGTCTAGTGAATGGGCTGTCGTACGATAGAACGGGGGTGGGTAAGCGGTTAATGAGATAAACCGCGGTTGGGAAGGCATAGGACCAGAACGAAGAAGGTAGTGACGCATGAGACAAAAGAGAAAGGCCGGTTTCAACAATGTGACGGTGACGACGTTCTGATATGCCATTGTGTTCAGGTGTGTGAGGAGGGGAGGTGTAATGGGATATGCCGTGAGTGGAGAGGAATGAGGCTAGGGCAATGTACTCACCACCATTATCGGTGTAGAGAGTACGTATGACGGTTTGGAATTGTTTTTCCACTAGGGCTTTGAACGTGATAAAGGTTTCTCGAACTTGGGATTTTTGTTTGAGAGGGTACAGCCATGTATATCTAGTGAAATGATCAACAAAGATGACATAGTACTTGAAACCATCAACCGAGATGATTGGTGATGTCCAAACATCGGAGAAGATGATTTCAAGGGGAAATGAAGTAGAGATTGTAGATTCATGAAACGGTAATTTGTGGCTTTTATTGCTGGAACAAGAGTTACATAATGACGACAAACTCGACTTAGACAATGGTAAGGAATGCGTAGAAACAATACGCTTTAAAATGGAAAGCGAGGGATGACCTAAACGTGAATGCCACTCGGACAAAGTGGACTTGACACTGTGAAGAGCCACAATGGACGGTTGAATGGAGTTGGGTTTCGGCCACTCATAGACACCATGGTTAGCCTTTCCGTGAATTATAGGATCCCCCGTTTTTAGATCCTTCACCTGAAAATGATCATCAAAGAATTCCACGGAAATTTCATTAGTCCGACACAATTGACTTATAGAAATCAGATTCTTGTTCATAGTAGGTACACATAGAACTTCATCAAGGTGCAAACAATTATCATGAATTGAGTTAGGGATTGAGAGTGAACCAATATGTGTGATGGGCAAGGAGGATCCATCACCAATTACCACTTCTTCACCTCCTTTGTACGGTGAATGCAATGATAAATTTTGGAGATCCGAGGTGATATGGTGAGAGGCGCCGCTGTCAAGAAGCCATGACTCCGGTTCATAGTTGGTGAGAGTGGTGTTGTGAGCACGTGGTTGCCATGGTCGTGGTGATGAAGCCCACGGTGGTGGCGTTGTGGTGGGGGGGTTCCGAGTTGCAAGTTGTGAACACTTGCGAGCACTATGCCCAAAAACGCCACATAGTTGACAGCGACCTTGATATCCCGATGACGATCTATTTGCATTTCTATTCCATTGGTTGGAGCCATTTTGTCGATTGCGATTGAATTGATTCGGACGCGTGTTGGCAGCAAGCGCATTGACGGGCGGCGTGAACAACAACGGAGCGGTTTGCAGCAACTTTGCTTCGTGATTGAGGAGTTTCTCGTGAAGTTCCTCAATCGGAATGATGCTATCTCGAGCATTGACAGCATCTACAATTGGTTTGTAGTCCTCCGGCAATCCATCAAGGATGTATTGCAACAAGTCTTCCGCATCACGAGGTTTTCCGAGGAGTGCTAATTCGTCCGCCTTGTTGATGATGGTGCGCATATAATCGTCTATGGGTTGAGATCCTTTGGAGCTTCTTTTGAGTTGTTCCTTCAATTGAAGGATGTGCCCCCTTGATGCTTTTCCATATGTGCGAGCAAGGAGAAGCCACGCTTCTCGCACGGATGATACCCTAGCAATCATCGGTTGAAGTGGTGGTGAGATCGCTCCTAGAATGGCCGAGAATAGGAGACGATCTTGCTGTTTGAAAGGTATGAAGGCGGGATTCGGGACGGTGATACCATTCACATTGATGGTAGCCTTCGGGACAAGAGAATCGGTTTGGAGAAAGCAATCCAACCGATGGCCTTCGAGGAGTGCACGGATCTGAATACTCCAGATCATATAGTTGGAGGAGGTGAGTTTGGTCACATTTGCCATGTTGACCGTGAGGAGGGTTGCATTGGGATCATTGACATTGAACGCCGGGGTTGCATCGGCCGCGGAGGAGGTAGACATATTTGTGCGGAAGAGTGGTGGTGCTCGGTCGGGTAGTGTAAGAGTGCCCGGTCGGGTAGGGCAAAAGGTGAGATACTCGGGTAGTTATTGGATGCGCCCGATCGGGTAGTATATGAGCGCCCGGTCGGGTACGGCTGAAGTTTGGACGTTGGCAACAGCTGAACGTGGGTTTTGGATCTGAGGTGGGAATCGACGGTGAGAGGGTTTAGGGTTGAGAGGGCCGACGGGAAGGGTGAGATTGGCCGACGATGAGATAACAACGGGGAGAAAGGAGGTTGGGAAGCTTTGGGACGAGGGAGGGATGGTGGAGCCGGGATTGAGAGAGAAGGTTGGGAATGACCGGCGGCGGGCAGGGGCGTTCGAAAGAAAAATTAGGGTTAGGGTTTTGAGTGAGAGGGATCGACGGTGAGGGTGTTTAGGGTTGAGAGGGCCGACGGGAAGGGTGAGAATGGCTGACGGTGAGGTAGGGTTAGGGTTTAAGGGCCGGCGGCGGTGAGGAGAAAGGAGAAGAGAGGTGGCCGGCGGCGGTGGTGATAGCTAGGGTTAGGGTTCGGATCAAGGCTCTGATACCATGTAGAAAGGGATTTCGTATATTGATTGTGGTGATAGGCTAGGGTTAGGTTCGGATCAAGGCTCTGATACCATGTAGAAAGGGATTTCGTATATTGATTTCAGAATGAATTACATCAGTTATGATATAGATATACAAGGTAATATGAAACCCTAATGAAGTAAATTACATTTATGTCCTTTGTGCTAATAGTTGTTGGTGATGGCAGCGGGTTACCCATCACACACACGGGTTTCATCTCTATACCTCTTAACACTCGACCTTTATCCTTACAGAATGTGCTATGTGTTCCTAAGATCTGCAAGAATCTTATTTCTGTCCATCAGTTGTGCAAAAATAATGACGTCTCTCTTTCAACAAACACCAAACTACACTAACTTTACGTCTTTGGATGCCTATGTTATCCATGAATACGTCCCTATACCGCACATAAACTAGAACCCAAATCTGATCCTTGTGTCTTCCTAGGGTACTCTTCCACTCAAAGTGCTTATGTTTGTCTTAATCCTCTTCGGTCTCGCATCTTTCTGTCACGTCATGTCCAGTTTTTTGAGTCCATCTATCCCTTTGCTAACCCTACCAAATTCTTCCCTCAATCAAAGTCGGACACCCCAATGAACACCATCATCCCACAAACATGTGTCAGTCCTACTCAATCCTTTTCTCCGCCACTCATTGCTCCTCCGTCGTCTCAGCCCCTACGCTCGGATCCTTCGCCGCTGCTACCACCTGATGTTGTCTCTCGGTCTTCGTCTCTAGCTGCAAATCCTCCAGCATCACCGCAGGCTCCCGTGCCTGTCCTCTCGGACGCCCCGCCACTGCTACCTACGGACACCACGATCAATTCACATCCAATGGTGACCCGCTCGAAAAACAACATTGTGAAGAACAATAACAAATTTACCTTTGTTGCCCAGGTAGACAGTGAACCCGCTACTATCACTCAAGCTCTCAAGGACCCTCGATGGCGTGAAGCAATGGATGTCGAATTACAAGCCTTGCATCGCAATCAAACTTGGCACCTTGTTCCCGCCTCTCACGCTAAGAATATTGTTGGTTGCCGCTGGGTTTTTCACATCAAAAGAAAACAAGTGGAACCGTGGAACGTTTGAAAGCTCGACTTGTTGCAAAGGGGTTTCATCAAAGACCGGGAATTGACTATCATGGAACATTCAGTCCAGTTGTGAAGCCTACAACCATCCGCATTGTTCTGAGTCTTGCAATCTCTCGCGAGTGGTCTCTCAGACAACTTGACGTTAATAATGCGTATCTTCAAGGACGTCTATCGGAGGAGGTATACATGTCTCTACCCTCAGGTTTTCTTAATAAAATCACCCTCTTCATGTGTGCAGACTTCAGCGAGCAACATATGGACTTAAACAAGCCCCTCACGCATGGTATTCGGAGCTTCGGACTTTTCTATTTGCTCGCGGTTTCACAAACTCCTTGGTGGATACCTCTCTCTTCATCCTCCGGACCACCGAGCTAGAAATATATATGCTGGTATATGTTGACGATATTGTTGTTACAGGCGATTCCCCGTCACGGGTACAACACTTCATTGATGCGCTAGCGGCTCGTTTCTCAATCAAGGACTTGGGTGCACTGTCCTTCTTTCTTGGGGTTGAGGCAACACGGACATCTCGCGGTCTCCTTTGACCCAACGAAAGTACATTTCAGATCTCCTCAACCGTTCCCTCATGCATGAATCGAAGTCCGTTCCTACCCCGATGTCGTCCACCTCGCGCGTGACTCTCCAAACCGGTATTCGTCTATCCAATCCAACGGAATATCGGTCACTTGTTGGCGGGCTACAATACTTATCGCTCACGAGACCGGACATCAGCTTTGTGGTCAACAAACTATCTCAATTCATGCATGCTCCCACAGATGTCCATTGGCAGGCAGTTAAAAGGGTGTTACACTATCTTGCTGGAACGAAGGATCATGGCATCTTCTTTTTCGCCACAAACTCTCTGTCCTTACATGCATTTACCGATGCTGATTGGGCTGGTGACTGTCATGATCTCAAGTCCACTGGTGCATATCTTGTATTCCTTGGTGCGCATCCCATTTAATGGTCGTCCAAGAAGCAAACGGGACTCTCATGCTCATCTACAAAAGCTGAATACAGATCTGTTGCGTCCACCGCTGCTGAAGTTCTCTGGGTTCTTGCCTTGCTATCAGAACTTGGAATAACACCATCTACACCACCAACCATCTACTGCGACAACATTGGAGCAACATATCTGAGTGCTAAACCAGTTTTCCATTCCCGTATGAAACACTTGGCTCTCGACTATCTATGTTTTCGCGGCCTAGTTGAATCGAAGACTCTTCGGGTCACCCATGTTCGGGCCGCTGATCAACTTGCAGATGTTCTCACAAAACCTCTCCCACGGCTTCCCTTCGAGCTACTGTGTTCCAAAATTGGACTCACCTCGGGTGCTCCATCTTGTGGAGGCGTGTAAAGGACAATTCTGTCATTTCATTATATGTCCTACGGTTTTGTAAACACTTCTATAAGTACTCTTGTAATCCTTCTCGTTAAGAAATAATTTCATTTTTTTATTCAATTCAACTATGATTTACTGACATATTCCAAATTAAGCACTACTTATCCCAAACATGACATGGGTTTCATACGATCTGCGAGAAATAAATATCTCGCAATTTTTTTAAAACAATAACTATTGTATATGAAGAACTGGATGGAGAGAACAAAATATATATTAAAATAAATTAAAAAAATAAAACAAAACTAGGGGTGGGCAAATAGCGAATATCCGTAAATATTCGACTATTCGTATTCGTATTCGTCGAATATTCGATTTTACTATTCGTATTCGTATTTGTATTCGTAAATACGGATATTCGTAAATTCGAATATCCGCAAATATTCGGATATTCGTCGGATATCCGAATCCGTAATAAAATCAATTTTAAAAAAATTAATAAAAAAATTCTAAATAATTTATATTTAGTCCTTAAATTAGGGTTAAAACTTTTATAATTTACATTTTAGTCCTTAAATTTTAAATATAATAACTATTTCTTTATATATTTGATGTGAAAATAAATTATAATAATGTTTTTTATTTATAATTTGATCCTTAAAATTAATTTTATTATATATATCTATATATTAAATAAATTATCTATTTAGTACTTACGGATACGAATACTTACAAATAATTGAGTATACTATTTGTATTTGTATTTGTATTTGTCGAATATTTAAATCCTGGTATTTGTATTTGTATTTGTTCCTACGGATATTTGCTTTTTCGGATCGAATACGGTTCGAATACGAATCAGATACAAATACTTCGAATATTTTTTCCAACCCTAAACAAAACAATACTTCATTTATTTATTTATTTATTTATTTTCTATTGTTTATTGTTTGTCATGTGATAGTTTTCATTTTTATTATATCTATCTATCATCATTATTATGTTTGCGAAAATCAATGAAATTTTTAATTGTATGAATTATTTTAGACTCTAATATTATGTTAAAATTACATCAAGTTTTCATTTATATTATCCAGTAATAGAAAAATAATTGATATAATTTAAAAATTTTGCTAAGGTTTGTTTTTTGTCATTCTCCAAACAAACAATAGCTTGGCTAGATGAGGGAAAAAATAATTAAATAAAAGTGAATATTAAGCTGTGTTGCATGTTTACATTGAAAAGAATCCCAAAGCGACTAAGATAATCAACTACGAAGGATTGGTGCTAAAAAGTTTCATTATCAATATGAATAGAGGAGGAAGAAAGTTACAGGAAAAAAAATGGAAGGTTTTTTCTTTTTCATTTTTTGGAGATATTAAAATTTTCTATCAAATACACAAATTGTTGGATTGTATTTAAGATAAATACAAAAATCGAATTTAAATAAAAAGTTTTTGAAACATAAATCGCGATTATAAATATACTTTTTCTGTAGATTTTGGTCATTTATAGGAGATGAGAAAAACAAATGATAATATCGAAAATCTAACCTTTAAATAATTACCAACTAATGTAATAGATTCAATGACCTTAACAAATTCTTATTAGGATAAAAAAAATATACATACACTAGCCATTATATGTATACCATTAGTTACAGAGTCGTTAGACTTTGTTTCTTGTTTTTGCTTCAGCTTCTATATATACAATTTGAAAGTGACAGAATATTAGAGTACTCTCTTCTGTGTAATTCATTTTTCCATTGATTTCTGCAACTCTTCCATCAAGAATGATTCAAGATTGAATCTAATATGATATCAAAACAATTTTTTCCTTTCCGTGTCTTTTAACTCACCTCCATTATCAGTATCTCTTCCTTTTCCTTCTTGGTGTTTCACATATGTTCTTCTTTCACAATGTTGGAAAATCAATTTGATTTCATCTACATGGCCTTTGAAATTCTTTCTTGGTTTGGAGATTGCTCATATTGGCCTTTCACTCTGTCAAAGGAAGTATTTTTATTTGATACAAGACTTCTAGGTTTCAAACCTTCTTAGTTTCCTCCTGATCCGAATAAGTGAGTAAAGACGATGGAAATATCTTAGAAGATGCAACTGGATTCCAACACTTATTGCTAAATTATTATTATTAAGAATTACCAGACCATATATCACATTTGATGCGCAGAAACAAAGTCAATTCTTATTGTCTTCAACAATAGATCATTTAGCAGCTGCACATAGGAGAGATATCTGAAAAACAATCTGAGACATAGTATGCTCTATTCTACAAATTCTAATCTATGATTGAATGTTTTTGCAGATGCAAATTGGGCTTACTTGTAGGCGTTCCATTTCTGGATTTTGTGTTTTACTTGGTTTCCTATTGGTTTCTTAGAAAGCTAAGAAGCAAAATATTGTCTCATGAAGCAGTGTTGTGAGTACAAAGCTTTAACAACTGCCACTGAGATTGTCTGGTTAATTAACTTACTGTCTCATCTTCATGTCTATGTTACAGGACCAACAAACCCTTTGTGACAAAAAAATGCAATTCAATATCGCTTCCAATCCGATTTTTCATGAGAAATTGAATCACATACATATTGATTGATATCTGTTTACAAAATGTCTCTAGCCAAACACATTCAAATTCATGTTGAATAAAATTTTGTGTCTCAAGCTTATTTCTTCCTTAGTCATCATACAATTGAGGGGATATTAGCATAGAAAATATATAATCATTACAGAGCCGTTGGACTATTTCTTGATTTTCCTTTTGTTTATATACTCCTAAGTAACAAAGGATTAAAGTACCCTATTCCCTTTAATTCATTGTTCTTCTTGACCTTATTTCACCTTAATTGCTAACAAGTCAAAGTTATGTCTTGGATTGAATGGTGATAGCATTTCTCTGCTGTTTTCTTTTTCACTTAAATCAATACAAAAATCTGTTCCTTCAAATACTTTAAATACTTCTGTAACTCTTCCATAAAAAGGGAGATTCGAGATTGAATCTAATAGTTATAATAGGGTACTAGGCATGATAATTATCAGAACCAGGAATTTTGGAGCGGTGAAACTCACTCGCAAGAATCACGAGTATGCCTTCTTCGTACGCGCGCATAAATTTTCTTTTTGTTAAAAATTAACTAAAAATACTATGATCGTAAATATATATATATATATGGATATATGATATAGATATATACATGTAAATATATTTGTCTATGCAAAATATATATATATAGATAGATGTTAATAACATGATTATTGATATGTATATATATAATATCTGATATGCATAATATTATATATATATATATATATAATATTATATTATAAATATATTATATATATACATATCCATGAATATGAGAGAATGAATAGAGTATGACAGAATAAAAAAAGTTTTGTAGTTTATAAGTTGTGTATTGAAATGAATGATTACATTGCCTATTTATAGAAAAATAAATATGATTCTTTAATTTAAAAAATATAAATTCATTATGACTCTTTTAAAAAGAATCATAAATTCAAATATGATCATTCATAAAAGTATTAGACATTCAAAATTTTATATAATTATAATTTTCATAGTTATAATACTCCTCCTTGAATGTCGATCGACTGTCTCCTTAAAAAACTTATCATGGAAAACCCATTGGGATAAAACAATTATGAGGAAAAAAGAGTGTAACCATAAAAACTTCTCCTCGATTTGTCAACCCTTTGTTTATTCATAAGCTTCGAAGGTGATGCATCATGATGTTATGTGTTTTCTCAATGTTGAAATAGGGAGCCCCTTTGTGAATAGATCAACTATATTTTTGTTTGATCTGATGTAACGAACATCAACGTCTTTCTTCTTCTCAAGCTCTCGGGTATATGAGAAAAATTTAGGAGGGATATGTTTCGTCCAATCGCTTTTGATGTATCTTTCTTCTTCTCAAGCTCTCGGGTATATGAGAATAATTTAGGAGGGATATGTTTCGTCCAATCGCTTTTGATGTATCTTTCTTCTTCTCAAGCTCTCGGGTATATGAGAAAAATTTAGGAGTGATATGTTTCGTCCAATCGCTTTTGATGTATCCTTCTTTTGTTTGGGCGACACATGCTACATTATCTTCATATAATATTGTTCGATCGATGTTAGCCGATAATCCACATGTTTCTTGTATATGTCGGGTTATAGCCCTGAGCCACACACATTATCCGGTTGCTTCATGGAGTGCAATGATTTCGATGTGATTTGAAGATGTTGCAACTAATGTTTACTACTAAGAGCGCTATGATATCGCCGTACCTCCAATTATGAAAACATATCCAGTTTATGATATGATTTTATGAGAATCTGATAAATAATCTGCATCTACAAAACCGATCAACTCATGTTTGGAATCTTTAGGATAAAATAATACTAGATCAATCGTCCCTTGTAAATATCGAAAGATATGTTTAATCCCTATCCAATGACGACGTGTAGGAGAAGAACTATATCGTGACAAGAGATAGTAGCAAATGCTATATCAGGACGAGTGCAATTTGCTAGATACAAGAAAGCCCCTGTTGCGCACATGTATTGTACTTCTGCTCCAAGTATATCTTCATTTTCTTCACAAGGACGAAATAGATCTTTTTCACCATTTAAAGATCTACATACCATTGGGTGCTTAATGGATTTGTTTTATCCATGTTAAAACGTTTTAATACTCTCTTAGTATAATTCGATTGATGTACAAATATACCATTTTTTGGATGCTCTATCTGTGAACCAAGACAAAACTTTGTTCGTCCAAGGTCTTTCATTTCAAATTCCTTTTTCAGATAATTGCGAGCATTTTCAATATCCTTTGAGGTCCCAATTATGTTCAGATCATAGCTTATAATCACAATCCACTTGTTGTTTTCTGAACAAATACACAAGGACAAATAGGGTTATTCACAAATCCCCTTTTTAATAGATATTCACTTAGACAATTGTACCACATACGTCCATATTGTTTCAACCAATATAAAGATAGTTGCAGTTTAATTGCACACATTTCTTTAAGATTTCAGTTGATGTTTCTGGCATTCTTAATCCTTGAGGGATTTTCATGTATATATCATTATCCAAAGATCCATATAGATATGTCGCAACCACATCCATAAGGTACATATCTAAATTTTTTGGATGCAGTTAAACTCATCAAGTATCTAAATGTGATTGCATCCATAACAAGGGAATAGGTTTCCTCATAATCAATTTCAGGTCTCTGACAAACCCTTGTGCGACAAGACGTGCCTCATATCTTATGACCTCCTTGTTTTCATTTCTCTTTCGCGCAAAAAACCCATTTGCATCCAACCGGATTAACACCATTTGGAGTTTAAACGATGGGTCCAAATACTTTTCTTTTATTTAATGAATATAATTCTATTTGCATGGCTTCTTTTCATTTTATCCAATCATGCCTCTTTTTACATTTTGACACTAACATTGATTCTAGATCTTCATTATCATTTTCAATTTTTTTGGATATAGAGAATGAGAATATCCCATCATATCATTTATTTCATCTCTTCTTATAATTTTTTCATTACAGATATAGTTAATGAAAATCTCATTATTCTTTATATGCTCATGATTATTTTCATCACTTTAATTATGAAGATCATCTTCCTCCTTTCGTTTCTTTTGGAATGTTCTCTATGATTCGAGAACTAATATCTTTATCAAACTTCTTTCTTTTTTGAAGATTTTAATCTTTAGAACCAAGTGATCTTTTACGCTTTAACTGTTTTGTAGACTTATTTGAAATTCATTCACTCGCATGACCTTTTAGTATTTCTATACGAGCAGGTGCAAATACAACCAATATATATGATTTTATAACCCGTGTTGTATCATTGAACCCATATGGAAGCTGATTTGCAATATTCTACAAATGTATGATCTTTTGCACTTCCAAATTGTATTGTTTTGTAGGAGAATCAAGATATAACAGTGATTGTGCTTTCCATGTTAAATCTTGTGAGGCTTGTTTTATTCCTCCTCCTAACGCTGGGAATTCATTCTCATTAAAATGACAATCAATAAAACAAGTTGTGAACATGTCATCCATTTGTGGTTCAAGATATCTAATGATGGATGGTAAAGTATATCCAACATAAATTCTGAATCTTCTCTGTAGGCCCATTTGTGTCCGTTGTGGATGAGCAATCGGAATATATACCGCACAACCAAATACTCGAAGATGAGATATATTTGGTTCTTGGTTATTTGCTAATTAAAATGGAGAATATTTATGATAAACACTTGGCCTTATTTGAATTAGTGTTGCAGCATGTAAAATGACATGTCCTCAAGCAGAAACCGAGAGTTTTGTTCTCATTAGTAATGGTTGAGCAATGAGTTAGATGCGTTTAATTAACGACTCAGCCATACCATTTTGTGTAAGAACATGTGGTACGGGATGTTCAATCTTAATGCAAATCGATGTACAATAATCATTGAAAGCTTGGGAAGTGAATTCACCAGCGTTATCAAGTCTTACTTTCTTAATAGGATAATCGGAGAATTGAGCTCATAATTTTGTTATTTGAGCAAGAAACCTCGCAAATGAAACATTGCGGGTTGATAATAGACATATGTGTGACCGTCTGTTTGAAGCATCAATCAATATCATAAAGTATCAAAATGGTCCAATTTGTGGATGAATTAGTCCACATATATCCCCATGTAGTCGTTCTAAAAAAGATGGTGATTCAATCCCAACTTTGACCGATGATTGTCTTATTATCAATTTTCCTTGAAAACAAGCAGTACATATGATCTCATGAGATTGAAATATCTTCTCATCTTTTAATGGATGACCATTGGAATTTTCAACGATTACCCGCATCATTATTGAAACAGGGTGACCCAGCCGATCATATCAAATCTTAAACACATCTTTATACTTTCAGTTGAAGGCGGCATATGATTCAACCACTCTTATCTTTGTGAAATATAATCCAGAGGATAAAGCTGGTAATTTTTCTATAATATGTTTCTTTCTAGAAACCATTGTCGTGATATAAAGATATTCATGATTTTCATCATTCATTGTTTCAACATGATATCCATTTTGGCGAATATCTTTGAAACTCAATAAGTTTCTTTGGGATTATGAAGAGAATAATGCATCTTGTATAATAAATTTTTTCCCTCCGTACATTATAAAATTTGTTTCTCCATATTCCTTAATTATTTTTGCACTTCCAGATATCGTATTGACACTAGATTCATATATTCTCATCTTTGAAAAATACTTTTTTATCTTCAATATTGTGTAGATATATATCTTCATCGTTGATATTTGATCGTAACATTTTTATGTTGCTTTGATCCGATAAATATAATAATGAACCTGAAATATATGAAAATTATAATTGCATATAATGTAGAGAAATTAACAAAATAAAACAAAAATTAAATTAAACACCTAAAGAAAAAATACATTTGAAATTAAAATAACAAGTTAAAACTTAAAAGTACAAAAAAATTAATGTCATTATCATTCATTGTCATTGTGGTCCACGAAATCTGCGATGTCGAGATGCATTCCATCCTTATTGTCATCAAGGAAATCATCGAGATTATAAGAGACAAAGTTCGTTTGAACATTTTTGCCTTTATCTTTTTGTGACTGTTGGTATAAATCAACAAAATGTCTCAGTGTATGACACACTTGAGACCAATGTCCACTCATACTGCACTGATAACATATTGTATATATTTTCTCTTTTTATTCACATTTTTATTTTTCATCGTTCGATGATCCTTCCTTTTATTATCTCCATTATTAAATTTGTTTGGTGGAATACTTCGGCCTCTTCCTCTACCGTATCCATGATAACGACCATGTCCACGACCTCGACCATGACCACGTATATATCCACGCCCGTTTCATAGAACGATGCAGAACCACTAGGACGAGCATGATGATTATTCATTAATAGCTCGTTTTGTTGTTCTCCAACGAGGAGAAACTGCAACAACTCACGATAGGTTTTGAAATCTTTGTGCGATAATATTTTGTAAAATAACATTATTCGCATGGAATGAAGATAATGTCTTCTCCAACTTTATCGTAATAGCTTGTCTTTTCTCCACATAGCTCTATTCTGTAGATTATTTCAAACATCACAAAATGATATTCATCCACGGATTTGTAATCCTAAAATCTCAAATTTAGCCAGTCATTCTTTTCCTTTGGAAGGATCACATATTTTTTTTATCATCAAATCGATCTTGAAAAGATTCTCACAAATATGCGGTATCTTCTTTTGTTCGATATTCATTCTTTAACCCATCAGCAATATGATGATGTAAAAATATCATGGTATTTTTCTTTTCATCCTCTGAGGAATTATTATCTTTTTCAATAGTGACAATGAACTTTTTGCCTTTTAGATGCATTTTCGCATCAAATGCTCATATCATGTAATTTTTTCCAAAAGCATCAAGTGTCGTGATTTTGTGATTCACCACGGTCAACATGATAACTATATTCAAAATAAAATTCACGTTATTCATTATCATAATAATATTTAGAATATGATATAAAAATAAATATGTTAATAAAAAAATAAATTGAAAATTGAATTAATAGATATAATTAAATGACATAAATAAATAATTATGTGGCATGACATCCTTTAAAAAAATAAGATATAAATAGAGAGGTATTAAGATATTATCTGGTAGTCGAGTATATAAAATTATATAATATAAAATATATATTTTATGTTTGTTAATTAGTCTATAATATTTGATATTTAATTCATGATTTATTATATTTAGTCATGATATCTGAACTTCAGTCATGATGTTCGATATTCAGTCCATGATATTCAATCCAATGTATCTAGTGTTTAGCCCATAATATGTATATATATATATATATATTCTAAACCAAGTCAAATTGAAAATTAAAATTGATTGAAAATAAAATAAATTTAAAAAATTTTTACAGTAGATTTTTTATGGCGTAATTTTTTATTATATAATTTTTTACGATGTAAATATATGGTTTTTTATTTATTTATTTTAAGTTTGTTGAAAACATGTTAAAAATTAATTATTAATAATATTATGATCGTAAATATATAAATATATAAATAATATATATAATATTATATTATAAATATATTTATATATGATATATATAATAAAAAATATAGAAAATTTATAAATTACGTTTAAATGGTTGTACTGTCTATTATTTATAAGCAAATAAATATGAAATCTTCAATTTGAAAAAAAAAGTCATAAATTCTTGGTATTTTTTTATATACATTCAAAATTTTTTATAATTATAATAGTTTTATCAATTTAGAACAAAAAGATGACAGAAGTTGTCTGAGTACTATAAGAGAAAGGGATAAATATGTAATTTAACGTTCATTAGGGTTTCTAATCCTTGTACCTATATATACATCTTGTACGTCACTCAATGGAATCAATAATAAGAATACAAGTTCATATGGTATCAGAGCCACTAAAGACCTACGTCTAAATTTTTTCCGCCACCGGCCAACCTACTTTTCTTTTCAGCCGACGTTCACCCTATTTTTCCTTTCAGCCGCCGTCGGTCCTCTTTCTTCACCGAACCGCCGTCGGCCAACCCTACCCTGTCCCCGAACCGCCAGTTCAACCGCTGCCGCCGCGCCGTTTCCGTCTCAATTATGGCCAACCCCTCCGCTGCCGACGTCACTCCGGCGTTCAATCCCCACGAGCCTAATGGCACTCTTCTCACGGTCAATATGTCGAATGTGACCAAACTTACCTCCTCCAATTACTTGATCTGGAGTATTCAGATCCGTGCTCTAATCGAGGGTCATCGGTTGGATTGTTTTCTCCAAACTGATTCCGACGTTCCTAAAGCTACCCTCCTTGCCGATGGCATTGTCCATCCAAATCCGGCTTTTGCCCCATACAAACAGCAAGACCGCCTCCTGTTTTCTGCAATCCTCGGTGCCATCTCTCCCCCTCTACAGCCGATGGTAGCTCGGGTCTCGTCCGTGCGAGAGGCCTGGGTCCTCCTTGCTCAAACGTATGGTAAGGCATCAAGGGGGCATATCCTTCAACTGAAGGAGCAACAGAAGCGAAGCTCAAAAGGATATCAACCCATAGACGATTACATGCGCACCATTATCAACAAAGCGGATGAATTGACGCTCCTAGGAAAGCCACTTGATGCTGAAGATCTGCTGCAATACATCCTCGATGGACTGTCGGAAGACTACAAGCCTATTATGGATGTTGTGAATGCTCGAGACAGCATAATTCCGATCGAGGAACTTCATGAAAAACTCCTCAATCATGAAGCAAAACTACTTCAATCCACTCCTCTGCATTTCTCGTCGCCTGTCACTGCTCTCGCTGCCAATACTCGCCCGAAACAATACAACAGGCAGCACGGTTCCTCTCGCCGCCTGTCACTGCCCTCGCTCTGCCAATACGCCCGAAACAATACAACAGGCAGCACGGTTCCTCTCATTGGCGACGGAATGACAACCGACCATCTTCAGGGTATCAAGGTCGCTGTCAATTGTGTGGGATCTATGGACACAGCGCCCGTCGGTGTCCACAGCCGTCTGCCCCTCACGGAAGTCACAATTCCGCTTATGTTCCCTCACCGCATTGGACTCCCTCGCCGTGTCCTTGACAGCCGCACGCTCACAACACAACCCTCACGACATATGAACCGGAACATTGGCTTCTTGACAGCGGCGCCTCTCATCATATCACGTCGGATCTTCAAAATTTGTCACTACATTCTCCGTACAAGGGTGGTGAAGAAGTGGTAATCGGTGATGGCTCTTCTTTGCCCATCACCCATATTGGTTCTTTCTCTATCCCTACCTCATCACGTGATTCATACCTTCACCTTGATCATGTCTTATGTGTACCTACGATGAACAAGAACCTTATCTCCATTCAAAAATTATGTCGGACTAATGCAGTTTCCGTGGAATTTTTTGATGATCATTTTCAGGTGAAGGGTCTAAAAACGGGGGAGCATCTACTTCACGGAAAGTCTAAAGACGGTGTCTATGAGTGGCCGATTTCCGAGTCTTCCACCCCTCAAATTGTGGCTCTCCATAGTGTCAAGACCACTTTGTCCGAGTGACATTTTCGCTTAGGTCATCCTTCATTTTCCATTTTAAAGCATGTTGTTTATAAGAATTCTTTACCGTTGTCTAAGTCATGTTCGACCTTGTTATGCAATTCTTTCTCAACCAATAAAAGCCACAAGTTACCATTTCATGAATCCACT
>CM071864.1:39093522-39128093 GCA_036759665.1 Gynandropsis gynandra | reverse complement strand
ACTACTCTCTGTATTTCGGTTCCACCTCCTCGGCTCCAAATCCGCCTAACTCCCTATGGTCACCACCAGTTTCTGTTGTTCCTCCGGGTCCTAGGCCGTTCTTGACACCGTCCTCTTCCGTCACTCCTGCAACAGATCCTTCACCGGACATGTCTACATCTCATGCTTCACCGGACGTGGCCTCTATTTCAGATCGCTCAGCTTCAGACGTCACTGCCCCTACGGTGAATGCACCTATTGTTCGTGGCAATGTTCATCCTATGCAAACAAGAGCTAAGGCCAAAATGTCGAAGGTGAATCACAACTGCTCCTATTCCGCTGTTCTCTCTGATCACGACATTGAACCGAAGACGGTTTCTCAAGCTCTTAAGGACTCTCGGTGGAGAAAAGCCATGAGCGAGGAATTTGATGCACTTGTCCGCAATGGAACCTGGGATCTTGTACCTACTGAACAAGCCTCGAACATTGTTGGCTGCAAGTGGATCTTTCGCATCAAACGCTTGCCTGATGGTTTTGTGGAGCGCTACAAGGCTAGACTTGTGGCCAAGGGTTTTACACAATGATCCGGGGTGGACTTCTCTGAGACCTTCAGTCCAGTTGTTAAACCCACTACAATCAGATTGATCTTGAGTCTTGCAATTTTCAATGGGTGGATTCTTCGCCAACTAGATGTCAACAATGCCTTTCTCCAAGGGTTTCTAACGGATGAAGTGTATATGACACAACCTCAAGGCTTTGTTGATCATGATCGTCCTCACCACATTTGCAAACTTCGCAAAGCGCTCTATGGTCTCAAACAAGCTCTCCGGGCGTGGTATTTAGAACTCCGCGAGTTTCTCCTCAATCAAGGATTTGTTAACTCTCTTGCCGACGCATCATTATTCATTCTCCGCAATTCTGAGGTAACCATATATGTTCTCTTTTATGTGGATGATCTTGTGGTCACAGGAAATAACACCACGGCAGTTCAACGATTCACTACCACCCTCGGAACTCGCTTCTCCATCAAAGACTTGGGAGATCTATCTTATTTTCTTGGCATTGAAGCAACACGGACTACCTCTGGTTTGCTCCTCACTCAACGCAAATACGTGAATGATATCCTCAACAAAGCTCAGTTTTCCGATGCCAAATCCGTTGCCACCCCAATGGCTCCGAGCTCTCGTCTTACCTTGTCCTCGGGCGACAAATTAGAAGATCCCACAACCTATCGGACTCTTGTTGGTAGTCTACAATACCTCACACTTACAAGACCGGATATCAGTTTTGTTGTCAACAGATTATCTCAGTACATGCATGCACCGACAACAGAACATCTACAAGCTCTCAAACGGGTACTTCGGTTCTTGGTTGGAACACGGGATCGTGGTATTTTCTTCTCCATGGGCAATACTTCATCTCTCCACGCGCCTTCAGTGATGCAGATTGGTCGGGGGATCGTGATGAGTATATCTCTACAGCATACATCGTCTACCTTGGTAGCCATCCGATTTCATGGTCTTCGAAGAAGCAGAAATTCACCGCTCGCTCATCCACGGAAGCGGAGTATCGCTCTATAGCGGATACAGCAGCCGAATTTCGGTGGATCACGTCTCTCCTAACAGAACTTGGTATTTCTACGTCTGAGCCTCCGATAATATACTGTGACAATATTGGTGCAACATACTTGAGTGCCAATCTCATATTTTACTCTCGCATGAAGCATCTTGCCTTGGATTACCACTTTGTTCGTCAACAAGTGCAAGGCAGCATCCTACGAGTGTCTCACGTCAACTCGTCTGATCAACTAGCAGATTTACTCACCAAACCGCTTTCTCGTCAACCGTTCCTTACACTTTGTCACAAGATTAATATCAACAATGGTGTTCCAGGGGACATGTAAAAGAAAAGGATAAATATGTACCTATATATATATATATTACCTATATATATATATATATTGTAGGTCACTCAATTGAATCAATAATAAGAATACAAGTTCGTAAATACTTCTATCCGTTTCAATTGCTTCCATTGATTGTGGCCTGTAATTCATCTTAATTAGAAATTCAGAAACTTGAGATTTTTTTCAGTGTTTCGTTTTGCTTTTGCTTTATTCAAAAATCGTATTTTTTTCGCCATTGTTGATTTGATTGCTTATGTATTGTTTGCATACTTGGTTGTTAATTCGATTGACGCCACGGATTATGCTCGAACAGGGTTCTTCGCATAATTCGGTTCCATCTTAATTCGCACAATCTTCCTTGTTGAATTGGATCTTCTCGAAATCGATAGAGGATTCTGTATGTATGCTTGAAAATTTTCATCTTTTTCATTAATTCTTTTCATCTATCGAGTTATTTATATGAATCACATAAAAATTTATATGGTAATCGATAATTTTGCTTCAGATTCTGCATTTTCTTGGTCGAATTATCGAGAGGTTGTTAGCTGTATTTGCTGTCTTTGTATATATTCCTGCAAGGTGTTCGATGAAATGACTCACTGAACTCTGAAATGCTGTTGAGATGTTATTTAACAATGTCTGATCTGTCATTTTGTAGGTACATTTGCTCTTTGTACTGGAATCATGGGTAGCTTGATTTGGTTAACTGCAGAAGAGGCCGCTAAAAATAGGGCACGGGTTCTTTCGCTGTATCGCCAAATACTGAGGAGCCTCAACTCCCCAAAATTGCAGCTTAGTTATGCTTCCAGGCTTGCGAAGAAAGCAGAAGCTAGAACTATCTTCTTGTTTGGTGCTGAGGAGATATCCAAACACAACGTCGCAGACCTCATTGATACAGCAGAGTATGCTCTTTCCCAGCTGAAACAGGGCAAGATACCAAAGAACACCACTCAATATTGAAGCATGAACATACTTGTTATTCGCACTCAAATTGGGTTCAGATCGAGCTTTCAGAAACATGGTTTTTTTTTTAGTTCAAGTTGGAAAACAGTCTAGCTGAATTGGAAACCGAACTGATTAGTTCAGAAAAGTTTATTTAACAAGTATGGATTCGGCATTGCGAGCCCTGAATTATAGGATGGGCACGGGTTGGGTGCCAGAAAATTTTAGGGTACTCGATCGAACCCGAGTGGGTAATGGATTTTTTAATCGAACTCGAAACTGTGTATCACGTGTACCGAGTTTCAGATCCGAGTGACGAGCCATGTACCCGCAGGTATTCAAAACCAATTCACGATCTCCTTTTTTCGCAACTTTATCTCTGTTCTCCTCCTCCTATGCAGCCGCACCGACAACGGTGAACGACCAGTGGGACGAGACGAGGGATGACAACCAGTGAACGACGGAGAAGGAGAGTCCGAAAACTTATTACTTTCAAAAAAGAGAAGTATTTGGGGAAATTCAGATAGGAGTAACGAACAAGCACGGAAATAGAGCATAAAGCCCTTTATAGATTTCGAGTCGGGTTCTAATGCTAGTCTTACACACTTAGCAGCCAATCCTGTGTTCCGTGCCCGTTCTAAGACCGGTGCTTTCTTTTCTTCTAAGCTTAAACCCGCTTATACTTATATAACAATTCACTAACCAGAGGCGTTCCTAGTCTAACTAGAATCGTGGGTGGCCCGATTCACTGATGGCGAACAAGCAACTGAGGGAGTGATAATCAATGCACAAGGCTCCCGCTTTTTCTGGAACGCCCTCTCGCAAAGCTTGAGCTACTCAGTACCTCTTCTTCGATCCCGAATTCCATTTAATTGAATATTAGAGTGAATCTTCACCTGACTAAGATTCTGACTCTCGAACGAAAAAAGATCTTTATAGAAGTCCCTGTACACTCCAACCAAAAAGTGAATATATAAATATATATTTATAACAATTTGTTGATGTTGCCACCACGAAGTATGGAAAGTGCCAAACATTGGGAACGACCCGAGGAGGAGTTAAGAATAAGAACAAGGAGATAAATCCAAGCACCATGAAGGGAATCCAAACTGTAAGCAGAACGTAGTTTTGGAGATCGAAACATTTGCTTTCTTTTTCGTCGAAAACGAAGAAGGCCGAGGATAGCCTACGATGCGTGTTATCTGAAGGGAGTCTTCTATTACATTACGGAGAAGCCCATTCCGCTTGGATACGGTTTCCGGTCAGAGATCCATGGGATCACAAACGGTATCTGCTTCCACTTATGATTTGGAGGACGATTCGACACCTTCCCGCCCTTCCTAACCTTACCCGTAACCACGACTCCCTCACTTCTCGCATCGAGCCTTCCTACTTCATGTTTGTTAATATTATCTACTATAAGGATATATCTGACTTGAAGATGAAAGAGATGGAAAGAACGAAGAGACAAACGGAGAAAGATAGACAAAAACTAAGAGAAAGGGACGAACGACCAACGAATAAGGAGAAGAAGTTCGAGCACGTAGTTCTCTTCCAAATCTAACTTCAAATAGGGTGAACGACCAACGAGACGAGGAAAGGCGACCAGCGAACCACGAATTACCAATGAAAGATAGATGAACTGAGAGTGAAGGACAACCCGAAAGAGAGATGGCCAGAAAGAGATGGACGATAGTCCAAAGAGCAAAAGACATTGTGAAAGAAAATGTTTAGAAACAGGAGATAACAGGAAAACTCCGATTATAATTTTGTAAATAATATAATATGTATGAATATTTTAATATTTTTTAAATATAATCTCATTTACTTTTAAAGATTCAAATCCAAAAATTTCCGCATTTAAATAATTTTTCTGTAAATTTAGAGTGATGAATTTTTCGAATAATTTGCCAACCTCTGCTGGATTAGAAGTTTATTAAGCAGTTCTCTCCATTTTAAAGAAACTAAATAAATGGCAACACAAAAATTGTATTCCTGATTCTGCAGCTGTATCAATCATACTTACTTGTTATAGATACTAGAAAACCAAAATGCCTGCCTGATCAATCGACACTAGAAAATCAAAATGCATGCATGATCAATCGACAATTGGCCAAAACCCGAATAGATCACATTTATGTTATACTAAACTCACATCAGAATCTATCAGATCATTTTTTTCATGCACAAAACGCTACGAAGTATCTCAGTCTGAGTCATTGTGTGCTTCTTCTGCCTTCTGAACTGCATTTCCAATCTGAGGCCGTCGGAGAGCTGAAAAGATACCATGCAGTGTATGCTGATGAATAATTTAACCCTCTCCAAGTTTTGTTTTCGTAAAATATAAGCTAGAACAATGAGACACTCACATTTTAGAGATGAACCGGCTAGACATGTCAATCTAGATTTTGTATTGGTCTCCGCCAATGGTTTTGCTTTCTCCTTCATGACCATTCTAACATCCCAGACACGTATAATCCCGTCAGATGATGCGGAAGCGACTAAGAATGGATCTTCTGAAGCACCGTCATTATGATTCCTGGTAAGCACAACTACACCTTTGATACGAGCAGGGTGAGCATCTTCGATGCAATAAGCAAGCTTCCCGCTGTTTGTGTCCCAAGCAGTGAGTGCCCGATCCTCTCCACCCGTAAACAAAGTCCCATTCTGTTGCAGAACAAGCAAAATAAGCACATTTAGCCAAATAATCAATTTTCTGCTCTGAAGAAGTGTGCTCCAAAACTATCACCTTCACCTAGATAAATCTAATACGAAATGTCGTGAGCTAGAGCTTAGCCCAACAAGAAACCGGAAAACTCAACAGAATATCATCTTTGTGGTGTTCATCAGGTACACTACCCTATAGGAATTCAGAATCATTCACAGAATATTCAGAAGGAAATATTTTCCTGCAGAACTCGTTTTCGTAGCTTCAAGAAGGTTGATCTCAGACCATGGCACATTCATTATAACAGACCAAAATAAAGCATCAGAAGTAAGCTTGAAGAGAACATAGAACCAGAAGAAATACAGCTTTTGGTTTCTATGACATCTAAAAACGTAGACTATTTCGAAATTGCAATGCCAACGCCGAATCCTACGGTTTTCTGCATCTAAAATTAACAAAGGAAGTTCTGCCAAGAATCTCAAATTCGCTATTGAGGACAGATAGTCTCGACCCAAAATAATCCTAAGTTTTCAAGAGGGTTCACGCAGCCCCTAGAACACGCTCATGGAATCTTCTGAGACACCAAGCAATGCAATCAACAAAACATTCCAATCTTCCTTCAATCCAAGGACTAGAATTTTCCCTAACGGAGTTGTACGGAGCTTTTATTGCACAGAGTGAGAGAGACAGAGATACCTCTCCAGGAGAAGCACAGAGAATCCGCTTGCGACTAGGGTTCTCAAGCTCAAAGAGAAGCTTTGCATCCTCGGCTTGATGGACTCCAACCTTGCTATTCACCACCATAAAGAACTTCTCCCCACTGGAATCAAACTTCACAAGACTCGCTTCATGCCCTAATCTGCAACAGAAGCTCCTCCTTCCCCTCACCAGATTCGACATCGCCAAGCACTCGTCCCTAGACACCGTCAAAGCAAGCTTCCCCGAGGGATGAACAGCTAGATCGTTGACACCCTTTCTGTGAGGCCGAAACGACTTGAGCAACACAAAAGGGTCAGCGTCGAAGATGGAGACGGATCCGTCGGCGGCGGCGGAGACGAGGTTGCGGGGGAAGGAAAGAGACGGAGGAGTGAAGAAGGAGAGGGCGGTGATGGAAGCAGTGTGGTTGTGACCAAGGAGGGAGCCGAGGGAGGCGGCGGAGGGAAGGTCGTATAGGTGGATGGCGTCATCGGAGCCGCCGGAGGCAGCGGCGGGACCGGCGGCGGCGACGGTGGTGATGGGGGAGATGTGGGAAGGGTAGGAGAAAAGAGGGGTTAGGGTGAGCGTTTTAGAGTCGTCTTCGTGCTTTGAGGGTTTAAGCTTGAAACCCCATATGAATCGCTCGTAAGAGCCTGCGATGAGGCTCATGGCGAACTTGTGTCTGAGGTTTTTGGCTCTAAATCAAAATGCTAGGGTTTTTAGCTTCTTATTAAGATATGGGGATGCCAAATTATTTATATAAAAAGTAAATTTTTTAATAAATTATTATTTTAATACAAAATATTCCTTTTTAAGAAAATTGTAAACGAGCGAAGTTGTATAAATAAAGCTAACAATAAATTAAATTTGCTCAATATATTTTAAGAAATTAAATTGAATTAATAAATATTTCTAGACTTTAAATTTATTATCACCTCTAAGGTTTGCATAGACGTAACTTCAAAAATATTTCGTAGCGTTAAAAGATTTTAAAAATATTTTTTTCGAAAAAAAATTTTCGCTTCAAAAATATTTAAAATTTCCAAAATACCCTTGCGACTCTTTTCCCTAATTTGATCCAGTTTGACTCTACGATCCAATGCGACCCTATGATCATACGACCCAATGCGATCCTGTGACTCTGCGATCCAGCGACCCAGTCTAACCCATCGACCCAGTCCGACCCTGTGACCCAGCGATTTTGTTCGACCCTACGACCCAATCCGACCCAGTTCGACCCTATGACCCAGCGACCCTGTCCGACCCTACGATCCAGTCCGACCCAAGCCGACCCTACGATCCAACAACCCTATCCGACCCTGCGACCCAGCGACCCTGTCCGACCCTGCGGCCCAATCCGACACAGTTCGACCCTGTGACCCTGTTCGACCCTGTGACCTAGTGCGACCGCCGGAAACTACCAAAAATCGTCGGAAACTACCAAAAATCGCCGGAAACTGCCAGAAATCGCCGGAAAATGCCAAAAATCGACGAAAAATGCCAGAAATCGCTGAAAGTCACCTATAAATCGCCGAAAATCGCCAAAAATCATTGGAAAATCGCTAAAGACGCTGGAAATTGCTGGAAATCACTTAAAATGGCTGAAACATTGTTGGAAATCGCTCGAAAATTGCTGCAAAACGCTCAAATGGAAGGAAATCACTCGAGAATGGAAAGAAATCACTCAAAAATTGAAGAAAATCGTTCGAAATTAGAAGGGAAACACTCGAAAATGAAAGAAAATAACTCTCTACTTTGTTTCCCTCCTCTCATATTTGCCTTTCCCTCCTTTGTATGTGTTTTTCATTAAGGGCACATATGTCTTTTCTCCAATTTTTTTTCATCAGATTTAGAAGGGTAGTTTTGAAGTGTTTTAGCCCTAGGAGGGCATTTCTGATATTCTCCCGTTTTCGTAACCTCCTTAATCTTAACTAGATATATAAAACTTCGTGAACCAATAAAATATTATTTTAAAACGTGTTAATTTTATTCTTTCCATATCATGTAAGTTTAATTAAAAAACTATCTTTTTATACTTTTATGAAATGGCATAAAATTATTTCTAATATATCACGCCATAGACAATTCATTTTTAAATAAAGAACAAAATTATTTAAATAAAAATGATTATCTTCTTCCTCTTCTGAAATAAAATTCATTTCAATTTTCACGATTATTGGAAAATGGATTTTTTTTCTTTTTGTTTTTGTTTGATTTGTTGTAGATGGTACTCAGTTTATATTGGTAAACAATTGCAGAGACAATATAGCTAAGGATTCTCGACGGAACCGTACCAATGACTCCAAAAGATGGCGGTTTTCTACTGGAAAAGCAGTGAAAAAACCATCATAAACAAACAGATCATCATCTTCACCATTACACTACTATGATGTGTAGGTTGATTTCAATTGCGGAAACGTGTTTTTATCAACCCAAATTTTAGATCTAGTCATGTTCGGATTAGTTTTTCACGGATATTCAACAATAAACAATTTACAGAAACAATTTCGTAATACCTGTCGTTGAACGTGTTACTGTCGGATGCGAGGCTTGATGGTACAAGCCCTCTACGCGTATCCACGCCGAGATCGAGATTGCTTTGATGTAGAAATCGGAAGAACGAAAATTGTTTTTCGTTCTTCGGGTTTTTCTTTTCTGACGGCTAGGGTTTTCGTCTTAGAATAGTGTATATGACGAAACCTCGTAAAGCGTTTATTTATAATTATTAACTCTTTAATAATTACGACTTAAACCCATAACTATCCAATATTACATATTAGGCATATGACTTTCAATCTCCCACTTGCCTTTACGTAATATTTCAAATAGTCGAAGTACATGTATCTCCATACACATACTTGCCCGTACATCTTATGTACTAACCTAAAAGAAAAAAAATACAATTATATTCTTCGGTGCTTGCAGATGAATATAACTGTATCCCACACTGATTGTCTAACAATCATAAGCAGATACCAAGACACTCGTGTGCGTGTGACCTCGTAGGTTCATCACTAAGTTGGTAGTCAATTAGTCTCACTAATTAACTAATCGAGGTTGGCGTCTAGCAACACTCCTCAACGGCCAGATAGTGTGAAGTAACATCCTTACTCTGTAGAACCATGGTAGAAGGATAATATTATTATTTCCCTCCGTCTTTACAGCTCCGGATAATCCTAGGACATGGTCTGACTGTCAAGTCCTAATAGATTATCAACTATGTTTCATGCCTAACATAACTGACTGGTGAATGATTGCAAGAAACTCTTTTCTTCTCTCATTCAAATGCCCTGGCCAAGGTCTTTTCAGTCATTATGTTGCTGACAACATAGAGCTCAAACTCTTTACCTAGAGTTGACGGATTCCATCTTGATCAATCACTAACTACACAAGCATCTAATCATTCACAATATCCTTTCAACTTATATCCCAAGACATAAGGTGTCCAGAATCAAAGAATGGTAGATAACTTGCCAGTTACCATGTTGATCTCAGGTCTAAGGAAATTATAATATTCCAATCCTTTTAGAGAAATTCCTATTGACAGTTCAAAGCTAATGTAACCATTAGGAATTCTCCCTTAGGGTCAGTTCAATGATCACACTCTATGTGCATCATCCATGCATGTGATTTAGTAAAAGAGATCTACTAATTTCTATCAAATAGAAACAATCACATCCATGTTGATCTATCCGGATTACTAACGTCCAATTAGTTATCCTATGATCAAGAACGATTTAGATTAAGTTTTACCAAAACTTGAATCTCTTTATCATGATCTCTATCATGATGACAAGTTTCTAAACTTAATCATGGACTCTATCATACTAGCTATGAAAATATATACACATATATATTATGCAAATATCATCAAAATGATAAAAGAATGCAAGTTTTTTATTCACAAGTGTTCAAAAAAATATATGACATAAAATTAGATCTTAAATAGTTACAACAATTGTACTATTCCTAGAACTAATTCCAGCATGCCATGTCTTTCAATCCAATCTTCAACTTGTCCTTGTCAAACTCATTTGAACCAAGCACCTTTGTGAGTTCTCATCCAGACCGCTTCCTTAGCAGCTTCGCAAGCCGCTATGTATTCTGCTTCAGTAACCGAATCAGCTACAGTAGCTTGCTTGGAACTTTTCCAACACACTGCACCCCCATTGAGACAAAAGACATACCCCGATGTCGATCTGCTATCATCTTTATCAGACATAAAGCTGGCATCCGTGAACCCTTCTAACTCTAAGTTAGAATCTCCATAAACGAGGAATTGGTCTCTAGTCCTTCTCAAGTACTTGAGAATGGTTTTCACCAATTTCCAATGTTCCTCACCGGGATCTGCCTGATACCGACTCGCTACACTTAGCGCGAAGGCTACATCAGGCCTCGTACATGTCATGGAATACATGATGGCTCCCACTGCGCTAGCATATGGGATCCTACTCATGCGTTCTCTCTCTTCTTGTGTCTGAGGACAATCCTCTTTGGAGAGAGTAATTCCAGTGCCTATCGGTAGATAGCCTCTCTTGGAATTTTCCATGTTATACCTCTTCATGATGGTATCAATGTACTGGGACTGCGATAGTCCAAGCAACCTCCTTGATCTATCTCTATAGATCTTTATTCCCAGAATATAGGTTGCTTCTCCCAGATCTTTCATGGAGAATTGTTCGGATAACCAGAACTTTGTCTCTTGCAACGCCGGAATGTCATTCCCTATGAGCAATATGTCATCCACATAAAGCACAAGGAAGACAACCGCGCTCCCACTAAACTTCTTGTACACACAAGGCTCTTCTTCGCATCTAACAAAGTTGAACTCTTCAACTGCCTTGTTAAAGCGAATGTTCCAGGTTCGAGAAGCTTGCTTGAGTCCATAAATGGACCTCTGAAGCTTGCATACCATATGACTTTGAGTTGGCGACGTGAAACCCTCAGGTTGAGTCATGAAGACTTCTTCCTGGAGCTCTCCGTTAAGGAAAGCTGTTTTCACGTCCATCTGCCAAATCTCATAGTCATGGAATGCGCTATCGGAAGCAGAATCCGAATAGATTTGAGCATTGCCACAGGGGAGAACGTTTCTTCATAGTCAATCCCTTCTCGTTGACTATACCCCTTGGCAACTAGACGAGCTTTATAGGTCTCTACCTGCCCGTCCGCTCCAATCTTCCTTTTGTAAACCCATTTACAACCTATCGGTCTGGAAGCCTGTGAAGAATCAACCAAAGTCCATACTTTGTTGATCTTCATAGATTCCATCTCGGATTCCATGGCTTTCCACCATTTCTCAGAATCAGGGCCTTGTATAGCCTCTTGGAAAGTCAAACGGTCGTCATCTCTATGACCGACCACATCCTCTTGCACCATCAGATTAAGTCTGTCAGGTGCACGTCGAGAACGTGTTGACCTTCTCAAGGAAGCCTGTGTAGCAGGTTCAACCTGCGCTGGGATATCTTGTTGGGCTTGTTCCTGAACAGGTTCCTGAACGGGTTCCTAAACTTGTTCCTGAACAGGCACTGTCACTTTAACATTTGAAGATGAAGCGTCGGACCCTAACACTATATCACTCAGCCAAGAACGCTCATTTGACATCTCATGTCCATGAGCTTGTGTTGGCTCATCGGGTTCTTGAATCTCGTCAAGAACTACTTCCCCACCATGAATTTCTTCATCAAGGAATTCCCTTTCAAGAAAGGTTGCCGTTTTGGCCACAAACACTTTGTGTTCAGACGGGTGGTAGAAAAATATCCCATAGTTTCTTGGGATAACCTATGAACCTACATCTGTCAGACCTAGCATCAAGCTTGTCTGGCTGAAGTCTCTTAACGAAGGCCAGACACCCCCAAACCTTGATGTGTCTCGGGTTTGGCTTACGTCCTTTCCATATCTCATATGGTGTCTTCGAGACTACTTTGGTGGGAACTTTGATTAGCAGATAGGCAGTTGTTTCTAAAGCATAGCCCCATAAGTTCATTGGAAGATCAGTGAACCCCATCATGGATCTCACCATATCTAATAAGGTTCGATTTCTCCGTTCGGATACACCATTATGTTGTGGTGTTCCGGGAGAAGTCCACTGAGACAAAATCCCATTTTGCCTTAGATAATCGACAAATTCATGACTAAGATATTTACCGTCCCGGTCAGATCTCAACACCTTGATACTCTTTCCAGTTTGTTTCTCCCCTTCACTGCGGAATCTCTTGAACATTTCAAAAGATTCGGATTTGTGTTTCATCAAGTACGAATATCCACCCCTGGCTTGAACCCTCATAGGTCCACATACATCAGTATGTATCAGTCCTAGGAGTTCTGTAGCTCTTTTCCCGGTTCCAGTAAACGGAGATTTGATCATCTTACCAGTGAGACAGGACTCACAAGTTGCATAAGATTCATAATCGAAATGGCCTAAAAGACCATCTTTATGCAACCTATTTATCCTCTTCTCACCGATATGACCAAGTCTACAATGCCAAAGATACGTCTGTCTTTGACGATCATCTACCTTTCTCTTACTTGTTGTAAATAACCATTTACTCAAAATTCATCACTATGATAAATAGAGCAAATGTTATTACTAAAAATTGTTCGAAATCCACGTCTATTAAGCATAGAAATAGAAATTCTGTTCGAAACAAATTTAGGAACATAATAACAGTCGTCTAACAACAAGGTCTTGCCCGTAGGCATTACAAGGGAAATTGATCCTACGGCTAGAGCATCAACACTTGTGTCATTTCCAACCTTCAGACTGAACTCTCCCTTCCTGAACCTCCTACTGATCCTCAGCCCCTGCAACATATTGCAGATGTTAAAACTGCTACCGGTATCCAATACCCATCTCGACAAATCAATAGTAGTTAAGGAAATCATGAAAACATTTTCCATGAGAATCTTACCTGGCTTCTTGCCCTTCAGAGACTGCATGTATTCTTTGCAGTTCCTCTTCCAATGCCCCTTCTTCTTACAGAAGAAGCACTCAGCGTAAACTTGGTCAGATTTTCCCCTTTTGGCCTTGGGTATGGTCACACCACCCTTGGGCCCATGGAGCTTCTTCTTGGGCTTTTTGTTGCCCTTGCCCTTCTTGGAAGAAGAGCCGACCATCATCACGGCACTATGTCCCTAGACGTCTCAAACACTGACTGACTCTCATAGTCAATCAGTTGGTTCAGCATCTCATGCAGATCCATGTCCATCTTGTTCATGTTAAAGTTAACAATGAACGGAGAGAACGTCTCAGGCAATGACTGCAAGATCAGATCTTGAGATAACTCTTTACCTAGTGTGCACCCCAGCTTCACAAGCTGTTCAATAAGACTGATCATCTTACGAACATGGGGCCCCACCAGAGAGTTCATAGACAATCTGGACTTGAACAAAGCCTTCGACAACTGATATCTAGTCGTTCGGCTCTATGCACCGTACATCTTCTTAAGATGCTCAATGATAGCAGCAGGATCCATATCCTCATGCTCGCACTGGAGTTCTGAACTCATTGAGGCTAGGATGATACACTTGGCAGTGTCAAGGTCATCCTTTTGCTTTGCCCAAGCAATCAAGCCATCCGCATCGTTATCAACAGGTTCCTTAATAGGGTTCTCGATCGAATCGAGTATCTTCTCCTGCTTGAGGACGATCTTAAGGTTGCGGTACCAATCATCAAAATTTTCCCCAACAAGCTTGTGGACATCGAGAATGGCACGTAGGGAAATTGATGACATTTTCGGGAAATCTGTAAGGAAAAATTGCAGAAATCGTATTTCTTTCAGTAATATTTCCTAAACTAATCATGCATAAGCCCCCTGGTAGTCAGGTCGTTTCTTAAGCATATTAAACAGGTTGGATTTAATATGGCTCTATATCACATAGTCACCTGGTAGTCAGGTCGTTCCTATCGATATAGACGAGTTTATCCTTCAGCTCATGGTCAGGTATCAATTAAGTTTATGTCCCCCGGGTAGTCCAGGCGTATACAAAAACTAATTGTTCCCTCCCACTAGACATCTGATGTCGTAGATGTATGAATCGAATTATTGAACTACATGCCTCCTGGTAGTCAGGTCGTACCATGTAAACAAGAACCTATTCAAAACATCTACGATGAAGGAAAAGCCTAACGATAAACAATTTATCGTTTTAGAACTCAATTATTAATCAAAATTCTTAATTTTAATATAACTCTATATCACATAGTCACCTGGTAGTCAGGTCGTTCCTATCGATATAGACAAGTTTTATCCTTCAACTTACGGTCGAATATCAATTAAGTTTATGTCCCCCGGGTAGTCCAGGCATTTACAAAAACTAATTGATTCCTCCCACTAGACATCTAATGTCATAGGCGTATGAATCGAATTCTCGAACTACATGCCTTCTGGTAGTCAGGCCGTACCATGTAAACGAGAATTTATTCAAAACGTCTACGGTGAAAGAAAAAACTTAACGATAAACAATTTATCGTTTAACAATTCAATTATTAATATTTTAAAATTAAAATTCATTTAATTTTAATCTTAATTTTTTTTGTCCGCTCGTGCCTGGCCGTTCGTCCGCCGGAAGTCGTTGACCCTCGCGACCCCAACCTAGGCGGAGCCATGTGACGCCGTCCGCTCTCTCCGTTCGCCCGCTCTTCTTCCCTAGCGCACGAACCAGATCACAGCTCGCTGCTCTGCACAGCGTCGCCTCCAGCCCGCGCCTCACCGGACGATTCGCGTCCGGCGCCCGTCGGTTCGTCGCCCTTGGACGCGCCGACCCTACACTGTCGATCGACGACGCTCGTGCGGCCGGCTAGGGTTCGACCGTCGCCTGGCTTCGTCGTTCGGCTTTGACACGATTGCGTGACTTTCTGGTGCGCGCGCGATTTTCACATTTTCGATCCAATTTTTCATAAAAATTTCGAAAAACTAATCCTAAACATGCATCCAGACGCTGTGATACCACTGTAGATTGATTTCAATTGCGGAAACGTGTTTTTATCAACCCAAATTTTAGATCTAGTCATGTTCGGATTAGTTTTTCACGGATATTCAACGATAAACAATTTACAGAAACAATTTCGTAATACCTGTCGTTGAGCGTGTTACTGTCGGATGCGAGGCTTGATGGTACAAGCCCTCTACGCGTATCCACGCCGAGATCGGGATTGCTTTGATGTGAAAATCGGAAGAACGAAAACTGTTTTTCATTCTTCGGGTTTTTCTTTTCTGACGGCTAGGGTTTTTAGGTTTTAGAATTGTCTGTTTACGAAACCTCGTATTGCGTTTATTTATAATTATTAACTCTTTAATAATGACGACTTAAACCCATAACTATCCAATATTACATATTAGGCATAGGACTTTCATGATGTTAGCCTCGTCAATGGTTTCAACCTTTCAATCTCCATGAAACCATTGGAGGTTGGTGTTTCATCCTACGTGGGTGATCTGAACATTTGTTGTCCTTCAGCTTTGGAATAAAAAAAATGGTAAGGTTGTGGGGTGTAAAAGTTCATGCCTCGCGATGCAATCCGCCAAGTATTGTTTCATGGGAGAGTATGCAAATCCTAAGTCTTGCAAGCCGACACTCTTTGCAAACCTGTTCAAAGCCATTTGCCCTAAGGTTTATAACCATGCATTTGATTATATCAATAGCTTCAACAAATACATATCAATAGCCTCAAGAAATGTAGAGCTTCACATTATGTTAATCATTTTTTATCCTCCAAAATGAAAAGAATCAGGAATTCACTCCTTGTTTAGTTACTCAATTATGTATTAGATTTGATTCGTTTGGCTATGTTTTTGGTCTTTTACTTTGGTCATTTACGTGTTATTTGTTGGTGGCAATTCTGCAACTTTATGTGTAAAAAATTACAAAGAGAAAATTTGCACTTGAAAAAATTGTCGGCTCTGCATAATTTCGTCGTCTTGATAGTCTACGATAAATCATTAATAGTTGATACTTGTGTTTAATACAATTTACTTTTAAGTTCGATTTTTATGACACCTTTAAATGCTTTTAAGTTTCTGAGACACGCTAAACAATGATTCACGTATTTGAAAGAAACTTTCTCCAATATCTCTCAAACTTTTCGAAAAATTGAGAAAAAATTAAACTTTTTATTGTTTTTTTATAAATAAGAAATGATTCTTTCTCTTTTTGTTGTCTCTCAATGATCACTTGTGGTTTATTTATACTACAAAAAGATATCCACGTGAGAGCTTCACTCTATTTAAAATCTTAGAAAAAGGTTACATTTGCTAAGTCTTTTAGATTTAGCAAATTGAGTAATTTAAATATTCTAGTATTTCTTAGCATAAATAAAAAAACTTGGAAATCTTTATACAAAAATATGCAAAAAAATATGAGATTTTATTTTTTGTTCATTGAGAATACATCGTTCCAGAAAGGTAGTTTTAGCATTGAACTCTCCATAGTGAAGTTTTGTTGGATGCATTTTCTAGAAAGTGATTATGATGTCTATTAGAAAGTGCCTATGATGTCTTAACATTCCAACTTTTTATATACACCAAGACAACAATATTCACACAAAGTCTTATCTTTCTCTAATCAATTCATTTGTTACGCCCATTTTGGTCTTGAGACAACCTGATAGTTTTCCATCAAGTACTTTAGAGAACTAGCCCTATTGTCATTCTCATATAAGCTGCCTATTTCATACTTGTTATAAGAGATTTTCCATTGAGAGTATCATATCATACTCTACTCTTATTACAAGAGATATGAATCTTTAAGAAAATAATCTCAACCTTACAAATTTATATTACTTTATTTTTCATCATAGGAATGAGAAGATATTTTTATTATAAAGTGATCTCATCGACTCCCCCACAATTCGGTTCTCCTATTGAACTTTAGCACTGGTGTTTGCCCAGATTGTCATCATGGTGGTTTTTAATCTCATTCCCCTTGATGTCATGTTTACCCGATCTCTATTAAGGAGTTTAGTTAGAGGATCAACTCAATTTTTCTTTGATTTCACATGATCAACGGATATCACTCTGTTGTTCAATAATTTTTTAACAGAGTTATACGGATGGGTCGTGACCTTCCATTATAAATATAGTTTTTAGCTCATCTGATTGCAGACTGATGATCACAATGTATGCATATTGCATATAACGGTTTAGGCCATGTTAAAAATTTCTTGAGAAAGTTTTAAGCCATTATATTTCTTAACCGGCTAGATCTAAAGCTATTAACTCATTATCCATAGTTGATATTGCAGTACAAGTTTTCTTAGAAGATTTCCACGAGATTAACCACATCCAACAACAAATAATTGATCTTTATCATCTGAAAAGAGGAAAAAACGGAGTCTTTGCCTAATGAAATGTGTTGACATGAGATCTAACTTGTATTAAAATATCCTTCTAAAACACCTGGATATCTCAAATTATGTAAACCATAATACTTTGTGTATATGAGATAATTAAGAAGTCTAATTACAGCTTTCCAATGACCCTCATCTAGATTGCTCGTATATCTGCTAAATCTGTTTACAACATTAGCAATATCAAGTATCGTGTTATTCATAAGATGCATTAAGCTTCCTATGATTCTTGAATGTTCTAATTGTTAGACTCCTTCCATGTGATGATTTTTCAGTTGAGCATTTACATCAATTGAAGTCCTTGTCTCAACATCGCTATCTTTATTAAATCTTTTCTAGATTTGTTTCACATAATGATTTTGGGATAACAAGTAACCATCATGTGTTTTGATAACTTACATAACAAGTATCACATCAACTATTTCTATGTCTTTAATGTTTTTGTTTTATAGAATTTTCTTGTATTTTTAATCGCATGATTGTTACTCCCAATAACGATCATATCATCCACGTATAGACAAACAATTACATATTTTGTCTCATTATCTTTGACATAAATACACTTGTCAACCCCGTTGACATAAAAAAATTGACAGCATCACACTATCAAAATTCGCGTGCCATTGTTTGGGAGATTGCTTAAATCCATGCAATGACTTTAAAAGTTTACACGCTTTTCTCTCTTAACCAACCATTATGCACCTTTCACGTTGGAACATGTTTATTTCCTTATTTAATTCTCCATTCAAGAACATTGTCTTTACATCCATTTGGTGTAACTCTAAGTTATACAAAGCATCTAATGCTATGATTAATCGAACTGATGTTTTTCTTGTGATTGGAGAATATATGTCTAAATAATCGACTTCCTCAGTTTGTATATTGCTTTTAACTACAATTAGCGTTGTATTTCTCTATTGTGCCATATGGTTTCATTATTCACTTAAAGATCCATTTATATCCTAGTGGTTTATATTCATGTGGAATATCCACTAGCTCCCAAGTTTAATTTTATCTAATTGACTCCGTCACTTCTTATAGCTTCTTTCCAATAAGGACCTTCTTGAGATGACATAGCTTCTTTGTATGTTTGTGGTTCATTTTCTAACATGAATGATAGATAATCAACCAAAATAATTTGATTCCTTTGCCCTTTTACTTCATCTAGATTCTTCTTCTACTTCCTCCAAATAATTTGATATTTCATAATATTTTTAAACTTGATCATCGCTTGGGTTCACTTGTACCGAGTTTTGTATAGAAACACATCTTCAAAGAATGAAACATCTCTAGACTTACTGACATTAATCACATGTATTCTAGAACTATCTAATCTATACACAAAAAATCGGTAAGCATTTGAATTATGTGCATAACCAATAAACACACAATCTATTGGTTTTGCTCCTAGCCTAGTTCTCTTAGAGATAGGTATAGAAATTTAGCAAGACAACCCCACACCTTTAAGTATTTCAAACTAGGTGTTTTACTTAACCTAAACTCATAGGGTGTTTTGTCAAGTTTTTGATGGGGCACTCTGTTTTATACAAAATTAGCAGAGATTATTGTTCCCCCTCACAAGTTCAGGGGCGATCCAAAGTTTATTAAAATGGTATTCATCATTTCTTCCAACGTTCTATTTTTGTGTTCAACAATGTCATTTTGTTCTGGCAAATAAGGGGTTGTAGTTTGATGGATAATGTCATTTTTAGAATATATTTGTGCAAATGGTGACTCATATTCACCTCATCTATCGGTTCTGAAAGATTTTATCTTTTTTAAAAGTTTTTTTAACCTCATTTTTGTACAGAATAAACATCTCAATCGCTTCATCTTTACTTCTCATTAAGTAAAGATAACATTATCGAGTACTATTATCGATAATGTAATAAAATATTTTTTCCATCTCTGTTTTGTATGACCTTTAGGCCACACATTAGTGTGTATTAGTTCAAAAGGTTCATAACTTCGTTCTATTGTTTTGAACGATATTTTGTAAAATTTGCTTCAACGCAAACTTCACATATATGGTCTTTGTTCAATTTGAACTTTGGTAATAGATTTAGAGACATTAATATTTTTAATGATTTTACATGTCCCAAGTAAGTAGAAAAAGATGAAGTTTTATTAATCTAATGAGAGGATACATTGTTTGTTGCAGTGGTATTACATAAAGTCATCACATTAATCTTAAACATCCCATTAGTCAAGTAATATCTACCTAAGTACATACACAATGGACAATACAAATCGCTCAAACTCAAAGACAAGTTTAAAACCTTTTTTACTAGCACAGATCCGAAGAGTAGGTTCTTGCAAATGTCAAACACATGCAGAACCTCAGTAAGTGTCAACTTCTTCTCATACGTCATCTTCAAGATAATTGAACTCTTTCGTTCCACTTTGGATGAAACAAATTTCTCCATTTGTAGCTTTGCTTAAATGTCAATACACCATTATTTTAGATTATCTCCGATCATGTTCACTTCTGACACCACTGCAAAAACTTTAGTGTCATCATCTTCTACTTCAGCTATGTGGTCCTAGGTATTCTTCCCCTTTTGACCACCTTTCTTGCGATGGTAGCAATCCTTTGTCAAGTGTCCGGACTTACCGCATACATAAAATTTCCCTTTGAAGTTCTTGGATCCGTCCTGTTTGACATTTTTGTCAATCTTTTGCTTTTAGATCCTATAATCTTGCCAACATTAATGGAACTAGCCTTTGACATATGTTGTATGTTAGGCTTTAGTATTGTTTGAACATCTTCATGAATTTTCAAATGACAAAGCGATATTCAACTAACATGTCCGTAGGCTGAGGGATCTTGTTTGAAATGAATCGGTTCTTGGCCTATTGGGCCAAAAAATCTATTTTCCATTTTTCTACCGTTTTTCATTTGGTTGTTGGGCATGGAGCACTGCGTCTTTCCAAATGCTCCATTCGCTCCTTTTACCAAAATATGCATTCAAAGGGGATGACCCATATATTTGTACCCGAAAAAACCTATAATAATGATTGCTAGATATGTGACAAAAAAATTAGTACCAATCGTTCATTATCCTCCAAAATTTTTTAGATAAAAACCATAAAGTACTTTTGTTAAGAGATTAAAACTTGAATCTCTTGAAGATTGTTGAATCTCCAAGATGAAATTGTGCATAAATTTTTGTTAGAACATTACAAACTGTATGCCTCGATCAATAATAATCTAGTATTATACCGTAATTGTTGTTTTACATTCGTCATTTTTATTGTTTATTTATAAATTTTACATCAAAACTCATCGGTTCTAAAAAATATAAGACATGAATCTTATGTGATGGACCAATCAATATCGGGTGTGAAAAACAATCACGCTGAAAAGTTTGAAAATTCAAGGGCAAAGACTTTAAGCATTGGCAACAGAAGATGTGGTTCTATCTTTCAACACTCCAAATTGCATATATCTTGAATTTGGATCCTCTTGAGACCTTAAATGAAGGCGATGAGAGAGTCTTACTGCTGAAGAAAAGGTCGAAAGAGAAAAGGTTGTAAAGGCTTGGGCATAAAATAAATTTAGTTGTAAATATTATATTTTGGATGCATTGGATGGCTATCTTTACGACATGTATTCGAAGTGAAATTCTACACGATAGGTGTGGAAAGTCTTGGAAAAATGGTATAACATTGAAGTTGCCTCTTCAAAGAAATTTGTGACTAAGAAGATTCTTAATTTTAGAATGATGGATCGTAAATCGCTTATCAAACAAGTGGAGGAACTTCAAGTCATCATCCACGAGTTAAATGAGGAAGGTATGTTACTGCCATCAACATTTAGTGTTAGTGCATTCATTGATAAATTGCCACATTCCTGGACAAATTTTAGGAAATATCTAACACACATACATGTGGATATGAGCTTCAAGGAGTTTGTCCTGAAACTCTATATTGAAGAGAACAATTGGATTGGTGAAAAAGGTGACTTGACATCTATTGAGACAAATGCTAATGTGGTTGAGGACAAAACAAAGAAGAAGAAAAAAATGAAAGATCATGTATACAAATCCTACTACCCTTGCTCCAAAGAAACTAGAATTCAAGGAAACTGCAAGGATCAGGGCAACAACAAACTGCTGGATATATGAAAGAGGTGGACATAAGGAAAAATATTCCTACCACAAGAAGACACAATATCACGGTACTGGTATGGGGAAGAACAACAACCACACTAACGTTGTTGAAAATCCGTTTGTCACTATCATTGAGGCAAATTTGGTTTCTAATACAACTGAATGGTAGGTTAACACCAGAGCCGCTATACATATGTGTTTGTCTAGAGAGTTTTTTTTACATACCAATAAGTTGAAGATTAAGAAAATATATACATGGGAAATGAAGCAACCACAAGGGTTGTAGGAAAAGGCGAAGTAGTTCTGAAGTTAGTGCTTACAACCGAACACAACATTCTGCCACGAAGCACTCACCTTTTGAGGTCATCTATGGGTTCAAGACCATCGCTCCCTTGGACCTCTCGGCCTTTCAAGCATAGAGGTCGCCAACTTGGATGATAAGAAGAAAGTCAAGATTATCAACACGAGAAAGTTTGGGAAAATATAAGAGGAAGGACTGAATAATACGCTAAACAAGCTAACAAAGGGCAGATAAATATGGTGTTCGAAGAAGGAGATTGAGTGTGGCTACACATGTTTTGCATTCTAGAGCGGATCAACGACAATGTCTACCGCCTTGAACTATTAGGTGAGTATAACATGTCATAACATTCAACGTTGTTGATCTATCCCCTTTAGATGCAGATGATATTATTACAAGAAAGGAACACTCGTAAAGGGGAAGGAATGATTAGAACATCATACTCGAAGCGGAACAAAAGGTGGGTCACACGAATGAGGAGCTAATGAAAGGAACCGAGCGAGCAAAATCTTCCCACGGCCTATTCACATGAGGACAAGCAAGGAGCTTGCATAACAAGGCAGCGGAGATAGTGAAAGAGGCATGGGATACTTAAAAAAAAGAGAATTCAAGACCAACTCGAAGAAACTTCATGTCGGTCTTGTACATCTCAATCCACCCACCTAGACTCGACGAACTTGGGCAATACGGATAAGGAAAGGTGGAAGATAAAGATCTTTTCTTATCCTTTCCAACGACTAGAACATCCTCCCCAATAGCTAGGCAATCTTTCAAGCAAATCTTATCCTACCGGATCATCTTTTTTTTTTCGTTCTGAAGATTCCCAATGACCATAAAATCTTTCCAACAGCTAGTAGATCAATTCGTTATCTATCATTTATGCACTTTTCTTATTGTAATATGGAGTCTCTCCTATATAAAGGACTCCATTTCATTTTTAATGTCGCCATTTAAATTGAGAAGAAATAAAGTCCTTTTTGTATTCTTGATGGTGTGAAGAACACAGTGACTTTAACTTGTTCCGAGAACAATTAAAGCCATTATCCGACTTTATCATGAGGCTTCCGCACCTCTTGTGGTGTCTATCGCTCCATCCTAAACATTTTGACTTCCACCTTCCACCTTCATCGCACGAATCTTGAAGAGAGCCCTTAGGTCAGTCAATAAATCTTCCACTGCCAACCACCATCAATAGACGAATTTTTTGAAGAGTTCCTTTAGGCCAATCGAGAGATCATCTTGGACTGATGAATCATACCCAAACTATCGAGGTTATCGGATTCTCTATACGTATCCCGAGTTCCTACCCGGAGGTATGTATCAGAGAGCAAGTTTTGAATACAACAAAGGGAATAGACTTAAAGCTAATAGAATGAGTCATCACTAGGCATAAACCTAACTTAGCAACATTAGAAAATTCTATGTCAAGGTTCAATAAGCAAACTAGTTAAGAAAAACTCAAGTCTCATGACATATTATCAAGTATTTTCTATGCTAAAATCAAGTGTGTCTTAGTTGGTGATTAAAAGGATGACTTTTTCGATCTTAATAATGCTAATAGCTTTGAGAGTGGAATTGATACATACTATTCTTGATTAGCAATACTTATATGAGATCGATGTGAGGTCACATATATATGAGAACCAAAGATGGTTAAGTTCTTTAGAAATCTCATGAACAATAGGCACATTTAGAAAAAAATGAACACAACCGTAAGAATTCAATATGTTGGGTTGGTATGTGTGATACTTATTTGTCTAGATTTACTAAGAAATGTGAGTAGTTCAAGACTGAAGTTCACTAACTCAAAAATGAATTCGATTAGTACTCACAATGAAAGGTTCAAGTTCCAAAGACACCTTTTACATACATACTTAACGAGTAGTCTCAGAATGGATAAAATAAATTATCTTATTTTCTATTCAAATGTGGGGTATTATTGAGTTTGAATAGAATATATGGGGTATTGTAAGGTGCACATGTATGTGAGATGCATGTGCATATGTATTAAAGTCTCACATTGGAAGTGCAAACATTTACTGAACACCATATAAATATTCATACATGGAAAATCATTTAATGGATAATTAAATAGGTTAGTTGAATGAGTTTGGAACATATATTAATAATCAAAATATGGGCATTGAGCCTTGTGGCTCTTGGTTGAGATGGATCGAGCTTGGCCCATCGAGCCGAAATTATTTTTTCCTATTTTCCGATCGTTTTTCATTTGACCGTTGGGAATTGAGTATTGCATCTTTCCAGACGCTCCACATGCTCTTTCTACAAAAATATGCATCGGAAAGGGATGATACTCGTATACTTGCACCCCAAAAAACCTATAACAATGATTATTGGATTTATGACAAAAACTTAATCTCAACAATTCATTATCCTCTGAAACTTTGAAATAAAAACCACAAATTAGATTCGTTACAAGATCAAAACTTGAATCTCTTGAAAATCGTTGAATCCTCAAGACGAAACTGTACATAAATTTTTGTGTTAGGACACTACAAACTCTACTCTTCGATCAATAATAATCTGGTATTTTATGTTAACTATTGTTTTACATCCGTCATTTTTATTATTTATTAATAAATTATGTATCCAAACTTATTGGGCGGAATATCAGAATTATCCTTTTAGGGCTAAACCGCTTCAAAAATACCTTTCCCTAAAATAATTATTAAATCGGGAAAAAACTGAAGAAAAGAAAAATTTGCCCTTAATGTTCGAAAGTGAAAAAATCCACGTTCTGCAGTTTTTTGACATGAAAAACTGACAAAAACGAGAAAGCAGAACAGTTTTTCGATGTGAAACCTGTTTAAAAGTTTATAGCAAGAAAGAAATAAATGATATCGAACTTAAGAGGGATCAATTTGAAGTTGGCGAGAAGGAAAATGGCTATAATCAGCAGCAACAGTGATGAAGAGAGCACATGTCAATCTTCAATGGCGTCAATAAGTGTAAGTAGATCGATTTCTAGGGTTTTGCAAGCTTTCGAAATACAAAATTGTTTATTGATTTTAAATGGGTGAGTGTCAGTGAGTCGGTTGGGTTGCAAGGATCGCAGGAGTTGCATGAACATCTTCGACTTAGTGAGTCGCTTGAGTCGCAAGGGTCGTAGGAGTTGCATGACCATCTTCGACTCAATGAGTCGTTTGTTTCAATGAGCGGGATGGGTCGCAATGGTCGTTTGAGGGGCGTGGGTCGGTTGAGTCTCAGTGAGTCGGTTGAGTGTTGCAGAGTGTCTGAGGGTCGGTTGAGTCGCATGGGTCGGCTGAGTCGCATGGGTCGCACAAGTCGGTTGTGTCGCATGGGTTGGACGAGTCGCATGGGTCGCTTAAGTCGGTAGAAGTATAATGTATTCGTAATTGGTCATTTTGCAGGTGGCGCCAAAGCCGAAGTTTATGTATGAATTCAAGCACATGGACAGAATGCCAAAGATCACCACTAAGTGTTATCCTCACGAGACAGTAAGGACGCTGAGAGGAATCTTAGATGAACATGAGTTGCATTACTTCGAGAAGGAGTCACAATTTAGGCATTTATTCAATTTATAATGTGACTCCATATTGACGAAGGTTCAAATGTCTATCCTACTAAATCACTCCGTGATTATACGGGATAAGACGGAGTTGTGGTTCGTCATAAACGGCATTCCCACCCGGTACTCTATAGTGGAGCACACACTAATTTCCGGATTGAAATGCGGACCATATCCCATAGGATGGGAGTCCATGATGGGTGTCACATTCAGGCTGAAGAATTTCGGATTGTGGTGGTTTCATGATCCCACTAATGGTAAGTTGTATATATTATTCGAATAACTTGAATGTTTTCGTACTTTTTGTATTCTTATCATTTTGTTTTAATGTTTCAGTTACTTCCATTCGAAACCATCCTTAGTTTTGGCGGAAAAGGATGGTATGTTGAGGTTGTGGATGCGCATCGATCATGCCCAAGAATGTGCAAGAAGATGGTTAAATCCAATTTTAACCCGAAGTATGTAGATGTGGATTAGGCAGTTGGAGATTCTAAGGTAACAATTACACAAGGTTCACAAGGGAAACAAGGGTCACAAAGGGAAATAATGGTTATTTTTTGTTTTTCAGGATATTCTAAGTATTCTTCGTGCTAAACACGAAGAGGAAGTTTTACTTTCTGATCTGGAGGATTACGAGGGATGTGACGATCCTGATGTTCGTAGAAATCCGAAGGATATTTGTTGGGAGGATATCCGTAAGCAAGAACTGTTGACACGAAAAGCAGCTCTTGTTGATCAAAAAAAGGAGAAGGAAAAAGGGACTAAGAGGAAGGAGAGCGTGAGTGATGCTGATGCTGCAGTCCCTCTGACACTTGAGTAGAAATTAATAAGGGAAATAAGGAAGTTGGAGAAGAGAATCATCAACGTCGTAAGAGACCTTCTAAGGGATGCCGGGATTCATATGCCTAATCCAAAATAACAGGCTTCCGAGAAAGTTGCGATCACCGAAAAGCAATCTTTCGACATTGTTAGTGATTTTGGTTTTGAATTCCTTCGACGTCCAAATCCAGTGTCAAGAAAAGAGCCAAGCGGAGATGGTTCAGAAGAGGATTTGGCAAATATTGCTCCTGATGGAGTTCCACCAAGTAAGTAATATATAGTGAAAAGGTCATTTGAGTGTCAATTTCTATCGAGATATATAAGTCGTAGGGTCGCATAAGTCGTAGGGTCGTTAGAGTCATAGGGTCGCATAAACCGAAGGGTCGTTAGAGTCGCATGGGTCGCATAGGTCATTGGGTCGCTAAAGTCAAATGGGTCGCATGTGTTACATAATCAATGTAACGAACGATGAGTCTAATGAATGAAATAATTTTATGCAGATGCTCCAGTGGGTCCTGTCAAAGAGGTGCACACTAAAGATACTTTAGTGGGAGTGGGTCCTGTCGATGACGTCGCCGACAATGTTCCTGCCAAGGATACTCCAGCACCACCAAGTAAGTACGGTCATTTGAGGTCGCATTGGTCGCATGGGTCGCATTGGTCGCATGGGGCGCATGGGTCGCATAGGTCAAGTTGGTCGCATGGGGCGCATGGGTCACATAGATCGCATTGGTCGCCATATGTTTAATGAAGTAAATTTTATGCAGGTGCTAGACCTTTATCGAAGGAGTCTGCGCCATATGTTGAGCTTCTGCCGGCGAAAAGAGCAATAGTGGTTCAAGAACCTGAAGGGGAAGAGGAGTTTGTGTGGATTCCCAAGGGATTAGTAAAGGACTTGATAAGCAGATTTTCTTCCTTCATTGACGCTAGCGGTGAAAAGTTGACTAATCTATTGGTTCCTGAAGGCACCTCGACATGAGCGGTGGTGGAAATCTGAGCTAGATATTCCTCGGGGGCCAAAGTTTTGGGAGATTATATTAAAGGCCAACGTATGGCTTGAAGATGATGTAAGTTTTTTAAACCCTTAGTCTCACAGAGTTTTGTGTCACAAGTATTCATGTGTGTTAATTTTTTTTGCAGCAATTGGATGAGGTGTTGATGTTGCTGTCTTCTCGCTCGACATTGAATCCCGGCGCGAATCAAAATTATTACGTTTGTCCTGTTGTTTTCATGCTGACGATCTCAATGTGGATGTACGAGGATATGGAAACTTTGCCGAAAATGCTTAGTGAACTCAAACCGATTTATTCGATTCATCAAATCTGGCCGTATATGCATTAGTTTGGCGTTGTTGTAAATTTATTCGGTTATCGTAGACACTTCCGATAGAGTTTGCGAGGTCAAATGGTCTTTGCGGTAGACGAAGTAAGGTTGATCTGATAACCAATTACACAGACATTTGGGAGGTAGATGTAAGGCCCGTGAAACGCGGTGACGCTAGCATCACCAAGGGTTAGACAAAGTTTTGTCACGATAATGGCTTTAACGTGGGTTGTACCCTCAAAGTCGAACTGGACACCGCTCTTGATGATGTACCTTGTCTACTGCTTACCCCTATAATCATCATAAGATTGAAATTCCGTTGTATTTGATTGCTTTGAACCTAATTTGAACAACAAAATTCATGTTTGTATTTGGTTGGTTTTTTTACTATTATTCAATAGAATGTATTATTGTTAGTATCGATGTTTTTGTGGATTTACTATTATTGTAATAATGGTCACAGAGGGTCCAAGGGTCGCAGGGGACAAAGGGTCACAGAGGTATAAGGGTCGAAGGGAGACAAGGGTCGAAGGGAGATAAGGGTCGCAGAGGGTCCAAGGGTCGTAGGGGACAAAGAGTCGCAGAGGTACAAGGGTCGAAGGGAGATAAGGGTCGCAGTTGTCCAAGTGGTCGCAGAGGTACAAGGGTCGAAGGGAGACAACGGTCGGAGGGGGACAAGGGTCGCACGGTCCAAAGGTCTAAAAAATGTTTACTCGTTGATTATGGATGATGTAATTTGGTACATTGTTCTTTTTTTAACAGTTTATTTGTAACATAATTTTGGGAATGAATAATTCAACTTTGTACATTGTAATTTTTTAAAAAATTATTCATATTATTTGTAAATAATTTTTTAATAATAAAGCGTAAAGGGTCGCAGGGATCCATCGTCGTAGAGGTACAAGGGTCGCACCATTTGTCCCTTGCGAACCTTTTACCCGTTCGACCCTTGACCCTGCGAGGGACCAGAGCCACTCTTGATGACAGGGTTTTCATTGTACCGGTCACAGGCGAATGTACAAGGCTCATAGATATTTCAGTCAATTATTTGTAAATAACTTGATAAATTATTATTTTCAAAATTTATTCATATTATTTGTAAATAATAAATTATTTTGGCTATATTGTTAGTATCGCTGATTTTGTGGATTTAGTATTATTGTAACAAGAGTCGTAGAGGGACAAGAGTCGTAGGGGTCCAAGGGTCGCAGAGGAACAATGGTCGCAGGGGTCCAAAGGTCGTAGGGAGACAAAGGTCGCAGGGGTCCAAGGCTCGCAAAGGGACAAGGGTTGCAGGGGTCAAAGTTTCGAAGAGGTACAAGGCTCGCACGGGTCCTAGGGTCGAAGAGATCCCTCCGTGACACTTATACCTCTGCGACCCTTTTACCTCTTCGACCTTTGGACCCCTGCGATCCTTTTACCTCTTTGACCCTTGGACCCCTACGACCCTTTTACCCTCTACGATCCTTGGACCTTTGCGACCGTATCCTAAACCCTACGATCCTTTGACCCCTGTGACCTTTGGACCCCTAAGACTCTGTGACCCAGTGCAACAGTTTTTTTGCGAAACCTGCTTAATTGCAAACTTCTTTGTTGACAACAAACGATTTTAACCTATTAACAGCGAATCTGATGGCGATTTCAAGTTACACTCACCGAATCTATTGTGGTGTGGGAGAATAATTATTTTTGCGCCACAATAGAGAGAAATCGAGGTGCTCTGGAGGAGAGAGAAAATTTGTCGACAAAAGTAATATGAAATTATCAATATTTTAAAGGTAAATTTCAAGTTGAAATTCTTTTTTTTCAACTAAGAGCATTTTTAAAACAGTTTAGCCTACAAAAATATTTTTGAAATTCCCCAACTTATTGGTTATAACATCAATACTACTTTATTTTGCCGTAAAACGGTGTATTGTGATGTTTTTATATTTACAACAAACATAAATAATTTGTATTTTTTTATAATCCATCTAAATTAGTACCTTTCTAAATGTAAAACAATGAAAACAATAATTTATTTTGCATTTTAGTAAGATGAGAATAAAAATGAAAAAAATAACATTAAAAAATTTAAAAATTATGGAAATCGAAACCAAGATTTTGGATAACAAGTGAGAAAAATGAAGTACGATGAGTATCAAACATATCCTGCAAAATTTCGATTTCATTTCATTCTTTAGTGAACTAAATTTCTATGAGTTAAATCCCAATAAATTAATTTAACTTGAAAATACATTACTTGTGTTTCTAAAACAAATCGACAACATCGATACAACCGGTTCTTTCCGACATGGGAGGGGTTTTAACCCTATACCCTGTGCAAGTGGCGGTGCAGGTAGATTGAATTCGCAACCTCGAGTACAGTGTACAGAGCTGGACATCTAGCTTCTACTCTCGAAGTCGAAAATAATATCTGCAATTGCTAATTTCAAAATCAGTGGTCGAGGGTTCTGCTGATTTTTATCGCGCTTGAGAAAATGATGAATCTTGCACGGAGACGATTCGCTCAAAGCTCAATCTCTAGCATTCCCCACCGAGTAACCTTACTTTCTCTCACTTCCTCTTCATTTCGTTGTGTTGGATTCTCTATAACAATTTCAATTCATTTCATATACAGAATATTAAGATGGGATTCGGACAAGCTGAATTTGCAAGGTGATTTTTCTGCTGATTCAATTGGAGCGAGGGAGGGTTTAACATTGTTTGTTAACTCGATTTAGAAATTGATTCATTTTAGCATAAAGCTAGATATTTAAAAAGCTGCATTTTCATTTTTATGTTGTTCCTTAACGATATCTGAGCAATTGTTATGGCTCTTGAACGTGGCCGTGGATGCCCACCGAATTATCGGACATAATGAATCGATTTACTGTACTTTGATTGGCTTCTAGGAAGTTTCATATTGTTTGGTTTTGGTTTTGATTATTGAGTAAGCATCTAGCATTTGATGTATGGTAATATATATTATGCTTATTGAATCTGCCTCTGGATTGATGTTTAGTTATGCTCTGTGTTGATTACTGCTTTATTTTGATCACTCTTATATATTGACTTTAGCTAATAGTGGGATAATCTGTTTTTATTTGAGTACATGCTTAGTTTCACTTTGTAATGTTGTGATGAAAGTGGCGGATTTTCGTATGGTCTCAACTCGGCGTTGGCTGGAATTGGTGTAATTGTAAAAGATAAAGCTTTTAGAAACTTGGAACCTCCTGAACTGCTAGATAAAGGTGCTGTTGTTCCTGGTAGGTTACTGGAATAATTGCTTGAATCACATCACTTTTTTTTCTTTCTATTATAATACTTTTCATGTGTTTTCAACTGTTTGTTAGGATCATTGTCTGGTCTTCCTATATATCTTAGAAGAAAAGTTTCTGGGAGTGGGATGGAACTGTCTAGAGCACAATTCAGCAAGCTTCTTAAACAGGCATGTAATTTATTTTCTTTCATGAAGACTAACATTGTGAGTGCGGTATTAATCCTAGCGAAACAGCTTCTCATTGTTTCAACGTTTTATATTTGTATGCAATGTGTAAAACGGCCGGAACATGTACCAAATATCGGAAGTCTATTTTCAAATTTATTGCTTGAGTTTAAGTATAGCAAACATACTGTTGTTCTCTGTGGTATGATTCACTGGATTTAGTTTATCAGCCTTCTACATATATCTGGACGAGGATATTCTTACAGAAAATTGTTAAGTATTTTGTTTCCATATGGTAAAACCTAATTCAGTGAGTGTTCTTCTTTTCCTTTACTGTTTTTGCTTCTTGGGAATTGGATTGTTTCGTTAAGTGGAACAAGATGGTTTTAAGTAAGAGATCTCATCTTGACAATATCCTCCCCAACCGTGTTTCTCTGCTACCACAACTAGGACATTATTGCTACTCTAAGATTATGTTTTTGGTAGATAACATGGAGAAGGCTTGTATCATGGTAGGTTTAGTGTATCTAAGTGATCATCATGCCGAGAATAATGCTGTTGCCATTTTATTTGTTCACTTGTGTGTGCTCCATCTTCATTTACCTCTTATGAGTTACTGCAAATGTGCTTCTATTTTGTATTTGTTTTGTTGGATAAATGTGAGATTCAGTGGAATGAAAGACTGCTTGATTTTTATATACGATTACCTAAGTTGCTTTTTTCCATGCTTGTTGATGATCAGCCACTGCTTATTGGGTTTTCATATTAAAAGCCTTCAAATGTACTGTCCAGGTCACCATTCATTTATCATCTGTATCAAATATTTTTGTGCATGATGGGGTGATTGGGTTGCCGAAGATTGATGCCAAAGTTCGTGTGATAAGCGACTGCCCAACTGCTGTGTTAAACCTTTCCAGTGTCCTCTGGAAGACTTCTACACGTGCAGTTTCTCATGATTCTTGTCCAATAACGGTGTATGTTGCTACATCCATAAGGTATGCTGATAATTGTTTAGCTCTCTAATCAGGCCCTAGTTAGAGGCATAGCAAAAGGGGTGAAAGCTAGGAAGTTCTATGTTCTAATGGAGTTAATTGTTGAGGTGTACTCCTCAAGCATGCATGGACTATGTATATAATAGTTTATTGCTTATTACTGCACATTTCTCAAGTAGCATGTATATATGGTGAAGCCATGATCTTTATGTTCGGCTGGGTTGTTGCAGCTATAGGAAGAGAAGACATATACATAGATAAATTAAAGCTTGTTTGTTGGTTGTCTCATTTTTTCTTCTCTTTTTGTTATGTGGAGATTGTTGGTCTATAAAAGTGATACCTTAATTTGGATTCTCTAACTTAGAAATCATAGAAAATCTGTTGTGAGCTGGCAATTTCTCATGGTGTGATTTTCCTTTTCCTGTGCAGTGAATGTTGAGATCATATGCTGGACATGTTCCAGAGTTAACTTATTTTGTAGTACTGTAAAAGAATAAAATGAAACCAACAAAATTATTGCACACTAAAACTTTATGTTATGGAGCCTTCCATGTGGGGCTTGTGTCTCATTTTCTCGCTGTTCATGCATGTACTTGTTCCACGCTGTGTGAAGCCCATGACAATGAAGATAGGGGACTGATACCTTTTGATATAAATATCCTTGTGCAAGTCCAGCTCGTCCTGTATTTTATTATATATGACGAGCTCTCACAGTTTTTGATCTTCTCCTTTTACTTTCGGCAACAACAGTCCAGATGTTAGAGAAATCATTAGCCTTGATGCCCAAATTGGTAGTGACTTTGTAGCTGCTGATGTTCAGCGGTCCTCACTCATTTTATGCGGAAAAGCTTTTGCTGACTTAAATGGCACTAAAGAGGCACTGGCTGCCTTGAGTGCACCTGTTATATCGGCACGAGGAGGCCTACTTCTCTCTGGAAGGTAACATTTCTTGAAAATCTTGGTCTGTGCATTTGCGTGTTCACCTGTATACCAATATTAATCTGCATCAACAGTTTTTGATCTCAGGATCCTTGTTTCCAATGGTTTTGTTGTGTTATTATTTGCCCCTGAGGATGCGATATCAGGCTGTGAGGACCAATTAATTTCTCCTAAGGCTGGTGTAATTTTTTCTCCACAAGGTGTTGCACCATTGTTTCGGACAGAAACTGCTGATTCCCCTAATCTATTAGATATACCAGACGCTGTTGTTCTTGCCGTTTCAGACAGGTATGGATTCAACCCGGCTCTGCCAATTCATATACGCATATATATGAATTTTATATGTATATACGCATGCATTGTTTTAAATTGCTTGCCTTTACCCATGATTGTATTTAGTGAGCTAGATAGTGTTACGTGGAACTCCTCGTCAGTAGTTACTAGATCTGATCTGGTGACAATTTGCACGGCTAGTTAAGTTCATATATTATCCTATTTTTCCTTCTAAGTTCTCTGCTTCTACTCCACTTTTCCTATCAGATTCTTATGCGGATACACATAAAATTGGTAATGGTTTGGATGCAGTTCTGGAAATATTCCTTCTTTGTCAAGGCTCACTCCAGAAGAAACTGCTTATCAGTACCTGGCAGGTTACAAAGATGGAAGATTTTCATATGCGCATTTAAAGGTCCCTTCGTCAAGTGATGTAATGGATCTTGCCAAAGCTCTTTCCTCCAAGGTTTTGCAGTGAAGCTTTTCCCCGGCCTTCTTTTAGGCATATTTCCATCCTTCCTGTTACCTGAACGAGATGATGAATAACTTCGGTTTTTCCTTTCTTTATGTCCTGACACAGTTGAAAGATCATCAAATCTCATCTTATCTGGTGAACACAGTGAGAGGTAATGAGTTGAGCATGAAAAGAGCTCCTTCAAACTTTACAATATCTCTCTCTTTGATTGTTTCTTCACATGTTTTTGGGTGATTCCTCAGGCAAGAATCTCCTAAAGCTGATCGATTCGGTTCTCTCCCAAATGGGTTCCTCCACTTGAATCTTAAGGTATACATTCTTTTTCCGTCTTCTTTTTTTGTTAATTTTATGAATGCTTCTAAATTCTCGTGAGCTTCTTTTATTTTCAGGCGTAGGCCTAGAGAGGGTGTTCAATGCGAAGAAGATAATAAGGCCAAACTCGTTCTTAGAGGTTACACCATCCCTATTCTGGCTATTATCCTTCGCGTTGGCACTATATTTATGAAAAGGCTTTCATTGTATCTTAGTGATAAATGACAAATATACCCTTGTTATACACATCCATAAACTATTACTGTAAGACGGGGCATTATCAAAAATACCCTAGGGCTAAAAGACTTCAAAAATACCCTTCCCGAAAAAAAAAAAATTTGCTTCAAAAATATCCTTACAAATGCCAAAATGCCCAAAATACCCCCTGCGACCCTTCTACCCAGTTTGACCCTGCGATCCAGTGACCCAGTACAACCCTGTGACCCTGCGACCCAGTCCGACCCACCGACCCAGTCCGACCCTGCGACCCAGCGAACCAGTCCACCCCCGCCC
>CM071864.1:39073211-39093424 GCA_036759665.1 Gynandropsis gynandra | reverse complement strand
AAATAGAAGGGAAACACTCGAAAATGAAAGGAAATAGCTCTCTACTTTGTTTCCCTCCTCTCAATTTTCGTTTTCCCTCTTCTCATATTTGTCTTTCCCTCCTTTGTATGTGTTTTTCATTAAGGGTACATATATCTTTTCTCCAATTTTTTTTTTTATCAGATTTTTAGGAGGGGTCTTGAAGTGTTTTAGCCCTAAGGGGGCATTCTTGATATTCTCCCCTGTAAGACTCATGATGCACTTACATAACTAAAAGAATAGATCCACACTTTCATTTTTTGTATGACATGTTAATTTACATTCATACAAAGAATATATACATATTCTTTATAGATAGAATATGTCGCTGCGAAGATAATTTAAATAAATGAACAATTGAAATATACATACATGCATAAGAATAAGAATTAATATTTTAAGGCTCTTTCAAGGAATTTGCTAAACCACTTGGCCGGTTCCTTCGGATAGCGTTTGCAATTGTCTTTGAAGTCGACAAGGTAAACACCATCCTATCACCGAATCCTAATTGCCACTCAAAGTTGTCCATTAGAGAGCATGCGAAATACCCTTTCACATTTGCTCCATCCGCTCTGTACTGTTTGAGAAAAAAAAAATAATAATAATAATAATAATACCCTTTCACTCCATCCGCTCTGTACTGTTTCAGAAAAAATAATAATAATAATAATAACAATAATAATAATAATAATAATAATAATAATAATAATAATAATAATAATAATAATAATAATAATAAACAATAATAATAATAGTGATAGTGATAGTGAACGAAATAGTTAATATATTTTTATGAATATTGTTTTCTTTATTTTAGGAGTTCAATTAAAGAAAAAGTTATTGGTTGACACAAATTGTAAAGTCTACGTATATTCTTTTGCGATGAATGGAAAACCGATAATAGTCTTTTATAATATTGTCACGGTATCAGAGTTATTGTGACGGCTACGAACGATATCTACATCGACGACCCTATGGTGAGTCTAACTCCGACCGAATCCAGTGTCGGGCATGGTACCGCAACCAATACTTTTGACACATCTTCGACGGCTCCTCATCTGCAGTAGTGAGGGGCACCGTGACTGGTGCTTCTCGAGAGAACGCGATTGTTTCTACCTTTTACCTTCATCCTACGGATCACTCTAGGATGGTGATCTCTATCGTGGAATTGACAAACGATAACTACGATACTTAGGCGGATTGTCTACAGAATTCACTTAGTGCCAAGAAGAAATTATCTTTTCTCGATGGAGCCTTCCCGATCCCTTTGGCGGATTCACCGGATTATGAAGACAAGAAGGCATCAAACTCCATGATTAGTGCATGGGTCATGAATACCATCTCTCCCTTTGTGCGATCTAGATTTGCATTCACAAGCAATGTGAAGGATCTATGGGAGAACATAAAGCGACGGATGTCTCTCGGGAATCTTTCTCCAGTGTATCAACTTAGCAACGACATCGCGAATTGTCGTCAGAAACCGGGAAAATTTGTTTTTGACTATTTCACGAAACTCTCGAGGATGTGGCAATAGCTTGATAATTACAAGTCTCTTAAAGATTGTCTATGTATTGAAGAGCACGCGCGCAAGAGACATGAGGAACACGTGGTGACGTTTCTCATGGGACTGGATAGCTCAGAGTTTGAGCACGTACACATCAACATGCTCAGTGGAATTGTGGCTCCGGATCTTGACTCGATGTACTCGATCATCATCGATGCAGAACGATAAATAAACGTTGTATTGGCCCAATATCAACGTCCGGTTGCCACAAGATTTTCGGTCCAAACCCCTGCTCTCTCGACTCCTTCGCATGCTGCGACAGTAAGGGGACGCGATTTTTCGTTGGTGTGCACACACTGTTAAAAATATGACATACAACCGCCACTTGTTACAAAATTCATGGCTATCCTGATTGGTGGGGGTGAGAGGAGCAATGATGGCCGAGGAAGTGGAGGGGGAATTGGGCAGACGTATGGTCGTGGATGCGGGAGAGCTGCATCAAACGCAATACAGGTCTCTGGTGGACAATCATCCGCGTACGCTATTTCGGTTTCTACAAACCACACGTCCAACATTGTTCTGGGTTTCAGCAATGACCAAGTCACGACCATGCTGACGTATCTGAATTTACAAAAGTCAAGTTTTTCGGATTCTCGTCTGTTCGGTAAGACTCCGATGACTGATTTTATCATTGATTCTGGTGCCTTTCAACTTATGACAAAAGATTTTGAATTGATGACAAATGTGCGTAATATTTCTGCGCACCCAGTGGACTTCCCGGATGGTACACATATAGAAGCTACGCATATTAATGACATCGTTTTTAATACCAATCTAACTTTGACGAATATTTCTTTGTTGTTTCGCTACATTGCACATTGATCTTGGTTCCACGATTTGTCGCGTCTAATACGTGCTCTTTCACATTTTTTTCTTCATATTCACGTCATGTCTTGTCTTCGTCTTCACATTATCTTTCTGCAAGTGATAAACATGAGTTTTGTTATCGGCGATTTGGGCACCCTTTGGAGAAGATATTAACAATTCTATTGGGTTATTTAGATTTCTCTAGTTCATCAATAAATAAGGATTTTCCATGTGATATTTCCTTCAAAGAAAAACAAACACGTTCTGTTTTACCGAATTCAATTAATAAAGATGCAGATTCTTTTTTCATCTCATCCATTGCAATATTTGTGGCCCATACCCGATTCCTACAAAACGTGATTTCTGAAAATTTTTTATGACTATTCAAGAGCTACTTGGATCTATCTCACACGAGCAAAGAGTGAGACAACTCAGTTTCTACAGAATTTTTGTGCAATGGCACAACGACAATTCGGAGAAAATGTTAAGATTTTTTGCTCCGATAATGGCGTTGAATTTCTCCGACTTCGTTAGTATTTTGCCTCCTCGGGGATCCTCATCAGACATCGTTCGTTGACACATCTCAACAGAACGAAGGAGTAGAACGAAAGAAACATATTCTCAATGTTCCTCGTTCGCTTCAGTTTCAAGCAAATCTTTCAATAGATTTTTGGGAAGATTGTGTTCTCACGGCAATACACATCATTAATCGAATACCATCAACATTGCTCAATAGGAAGAGTCTGTATGAAGTTATCTTCCAAAAATCTCTATCCTATGATCAATTTCGGGTATTTGGGAGTTTGTGTTATGCTCACTAAGTCTCCTACTCGAGATAAGTTTGAGGAAAGAAACCGCAAATGCATATTTTTGGATTATCCCCATGCGAAAAAAGCTTGGAGAGTGTACGACATGGAGCAAGGGGAGTATTTGTTCTCTCGTGATATAGTATCTTACGAGGATATGTTCTATTCGCGACCACTACTTCTCGGTTACCACTATGAAGAAGCGATCACTATCCATGGCCTCTCCTTTTTTTAGTATAACGGATGATTTCTTCGGCTTCTACATCGAAACAGAGCCAATACCCAGGGAGGGTTCGAGTAAGGACACGATTTGTATGCCTATGAGGCTCGGCGCCTGCGGGTTCCTCAGCTTCACCCGCGACCGTAGATCCTACTTCACCCGCGGCGGTTGATTCTGCTTCTCGACTCGCAGACACATTGCCACAATCCAGTGGTACCATGTCTTGCTCCGAAGCATCTCTCACTCTCTCGATCATCCAAAAATTCAGTCGGTTGAAAATTCATTCGAACCGATGGACGAAGACATCAGACAAAACATCAGTAGGTATTGCTGAAAGGATATGTCATATAGGCATTAACGACTCCTCCCATTACACACACATACACACACCCGCCTTCGATCTAAGTCCTCAGGTTCGTCCCTTTATCCCCTATCACAATATGACTCATGTGAATTGTTTTCTTCGCACCACCGAGCATTCTTGTCTGTAGTCATAGACAACACAGAGCCTCGACACTATAATGAAGCTATCAAACATCCTCAATGGCGGTGGAAGAGGAAATTTCGGCCCTTGAATGAAATGGAACCTGGACGTTACAATCTCATCCGGCGGAAAAGAAGACTATTGAGTGCAAATTGATCTACAAGATAAAACACAAAGCTGATGGATCCATCAGAAAAAAGATATTGATTATTCGGAAACTTTCGCCAAATTGACCTCTTTTTTTGCCGTTAATTATCAACGATGACCCATCACTAGGAACTTTATCAGATAGGCGTTCATAACGAATTTTTACATGGAAATTTAGATAAGGTGGTCTATATGCGTCTACCACTAGGTTTTTTTTACCTCAGGCACGAATCAAGTACACTGACTACGGAAATCTTTGTATGGACTTCACCAAGCTCCTCGATGCTGGTTCGAAAAATTATCAATGGCTCTTCTTGACTTTGGCTTCACTCGTTCCTATGTGGACTACTACATCTTTTCTTATCATGTTGGTGATATTCGGATTCATGTTATTATCTACGTTGATGACCTTCTTGTCGGCGACAATGACCTACCTACAATCACACGATTCAAGATATATTTGAGCACATGCTTCCATATGGAGGATCTCGGACCTCTAAAGTATTTTCTTGGCATAGAAGTTGCAAGAATCACTCGTGGGATATACCTCTCACAAAGAAAATACGTGTTGGAGATTGTGTCGAAGTGTGGTCTGCTTGGCGCAAAACCGACCTTGACTCCACTTGAACAAATCATGACCTTCTCTCCTCGACAGCCGATTTGTTGGATGATCCGGAGTCGTATCGTAGATTGGTCGGAAGACTCGTGTACTTGGAGGTCACGCGACCCGATTTAGCTTATTCAGTTCATATCCTTGCACAGTTCATGCAACATCCAATCGTGGATCATTGGGCTCGCCGGGACAAGAAGTTATGCTTCGGTCGGACAGCTATATCTCACTCATGGTATATTGTGATTCGGATTGGGGAACTTGCTCTATTTCCCGATGCTCACTCACGAGCTATGTTATATTTCTCGGTTATTCTCCTATCTCGTAGAAAACAAAGAAGCAAACAAATCAGTCTTTTTCTTCAGCGGAGGCTGAATACAGAGCCATGACCTTCACATGTAGAAAACTCAAGTGGATTCGTGAATTCTTGCGCACATTTGGAGTTGATGTTCTGTCGTCCCATTTATACTGTGATAGCAAGGTAGCCTTACACATCTCGGCTAATTCAGTTTACCATGAACGCACGAAACACATAGAGATTGATTGTCAATTCGTTTGCGACGAGATCAAGGCAGGACGTGTGACTACGTCTCATCTTTGGACAACGGAACAGCTCGCGATTACATTTACAAATACGCTAGGACGACAAAAATTTGATTACCTTCTATGCAAGTTGGGCATTCAAAATATACATGCTTCCAAGTTGGGAATTATTTTATGATATTCAATTTCATATACTTTTTGTTCTTGTGCAGATGGATATGATACTCGGTGGCCTCTTTTACCGTGAGAGGGGTCAATCAAACTTGTCTCTCTTTGAATCTGAACATAAATTTGTTGTTGAACTCGTCATGGTTAGCTTGAGCGTCATGGTGAACTTCATCCTCTTGTATTTCTCCATGTTGAATCTGATATTCACTTGATGATGTACCTTGTCATTCACCCATTAAAGTTTGTAAGGTTCGGATGCTTAGTGGTAAGGAGTCCCATCATTTGGACAAGAGAAGTAGTCGCCACATTTATTTAGCTTTCGCTATTAAGAGTTTGTCTTTGATAACAATTGTGTATAATTATGTTCTCTTGTTTCTCCATCACCTCTTTGGCATGTATATCAGGGTTGTACACATAAAAAATAGTTCTCCATTTGCTGCCTCATATTCCTTACAATCTTCATCCGTGTTATGAGACATTATCACCTCATGAATGACTTTGTCGTCTAATGTCGTCACATATTTGCCATCAACTCGTATCAACATGGTTCTCTTGTTTGGACAATATTTGACAACATTATTCTCTTGTTTGGACAATATTTGGCTTTATGCCTTCAACCCTAGCAATTAAAACATTTACATCACAATTTCGAATAGAATTGTCTTTCAGTTTAGGTCTTGATGTCTCGGACTTAGGTCAAATCTTATTGCCCATGTGTGGTTTTTTCGACCTCTTGAGTCACTTTTTTTTCTTTTGATTTGCTTCTCGACTTTAATGGCTAAATGTATACGATATTATATTTTCACGTCGTGATGTTGGATATCTTGGTTCAACCCGCCTAAGAATCGATACATGGTAACTTCCCAATCTTCATCAATACTGGTGCGAATCATCAAGAAGTATATTTCTTTATAGTAGTCCGCCACACTCCAATTACCTTGAATTAATCACCTAAGACATTAATTCACCACTCAATGATAGTGAGTAGGTGCAAATCTCTATCTCATCAGTGTACGCATGCCATCCCATGTTGTGATAGCATGTTCTTCATTCCGTTGACACGAACTAGAAAATTGATCCCACCATGAGAAAAAATAACACAAACCAAACTAAGATAAACGAATGATGGAAAATTCTAACTCAAAATTGAGTCTACGATACCACTTGATATTATTCTAGATTTACGTCCATGTTTAGCAAGATAGATGAATGATTTAACACCCTTTAATAACTCGATAAAAGAATCTGAAACTTGTTCGGCGATGGAAGAACTATAAACTCAGGAGCGATGCCACAACACTTGTGGTTTGGTGTCAATAAGTTGTTGAACATGCGAATTCGATCCCAAGTTATTTTGCTAGATCTCAAAGCAATAGCTTGAAAAACAATTTCTCTCAATTAAAAATCTTGTTAGTTGCCTTATAATGACACCTTCTAAGCCTATATGGAATAAGCTAAACTAAAAAATACAACATTTTAGACTCATTCAAACAAGGAAAATCAATAGAATCGAAATTAGAGTAAATGCCGACTCGGTCAGTTTAAAATTTTTTTAGAATATGCTCAAAAATAATATGATGTCTTTGAATTAGCGAATTTGCTCAAGTCGAGCAAGATGGCTCGACCGATATCACTTAGACTACATGTTCGTTTGGGCCGCACACCATGCTCTTTGGTGAAAATATTCAGATGGAATTCATAATAATGAGTTCGTTTGGGCAAAACTAGACTATGCTCGACCGAGTTGCCAATGTCCCTTATATGGAAGTTGTGACATATATTCTGTTTAGGCTGGACAAGTGGTTGTCTAAACGGGCAAGGATTTCTCAGGCCGAGATATTGTCCACTTGGGTCGAGCAATTGTCCGACCGGTTGCGCGCTCATGCTCGATATCTTCTATCAACAAAGGGTCATGAACGCATGATCCTGATTGTGTTGAAGTCCCATCGATGTAGTTGTGAATTCTTCAATGATTATTTGAGTGAATAGATTTGAAGCACCCCACCCTAGCCATTGTGATTGATAGTTGACATTTTGTGCAATGTCCGTGGTTTCATCCAAATAAAGAACAAATATGTTATGTTGTGTTGTTCCACATCGACTAATATGTATCGTGAAGTCTTATATATGGAACTGTGAATTTTGAAGTTGTGAGATAATTTTTAATTCACTTAGACCCAGAATCATTTGAAATGGTATTAGAATATCGTTCGTCTTGTTATGTTATATTATCCTATATCGAGTATGACATGATTAATTGACTTATATATATATATATATATAATTGGACAACCCTAACTCTAGATTTAGTTAGCGGTAAACCCATTTGACACAATGAATTCGTCCTTCAACAGCCATTGAAGCTCATGCTTCCTAAATTCGGGCCATTGTTGTCATTGCTTTGATATGGAGAAGACGATTAAGAAGATTTGCTCCTTTGGCTTGTCATTGAGTAAGTTTCCTCTACTTGTGCGAAAAGGACCTTTCCGTTCATGAAGGTGACAAAGCTGTTAGTGTTCTTCACAGGAAGTTGGAGAGAAGCAATTAACAATATGAAATGGCAGGGGTATCTCCATCATTATGAGCACTAAAAATAGGATTATGATAAAAATAAAGAAGATACAAACTCTTGTTATATTTTATACCTATACTGGTAAATAGAGACAGATCAAATCAACCAAGAATTAAGATTGCTGCAAAGATAATAGCATCATAGTACACTCGTTATATCTCTTCTACTTCTGGTTGCTGCTGCTGCTGCTTGTACTCTTCTTCTTAAGCAGATTTCCGAATTTTCGGAGCAAAGGCTTCTTTTTCTTGAGTTGTTGATCTTTTGTGATTAGACTACCACCGTCATCGGGGTTTTCCATTGATGAAAAACCGTTGGTGAGATGATCGAAGTTATCGTTGCCTTCTGCTTTTGATTCAATTTCCTCTTCAACCTGGTCATGCTCTGTCGCTCTTTCTGGAGAAGCTTCTTTCTTCTCTATCTGGCAGCTTTCCCACATCTTGAATTCAACTTCAACTGTGTCTTCGTCTCTTCCATTCCATTTTCCTTTTCCATTGCTTTCAACGTTGGGAGCTGTCAATGGGGTTTCTACATCATCCACCAACTCTTTACCGATCACTTCCTTGAAAGTTTCTTGTATGATCTGATCTCTTGTGCCATGACGAGGGATCTCAGCTTTTGCTATTTCTTCCCCACTTCTGAAACCATTTTCCTCGGAAAATTCTACGACTTTCGGAAGCAAGTCATAATCTTTCTCAGTGTCGGTGAGTTCTCCATTTTCCTCTTGTTTCTTTTTGGTGGAAGAAGCTTCTTCTAGCAACTTTGATGATTCCTCAACCTTAAGAAGAGCTGAAGTCTCCCGGGCTTTTAACTCATCATTATCATTGATAACGTTCTGCAACTCAGTTTCTTTATCAAGCATACTCTCCTTTAGCTTTGACAGCTCCTCTATCTTCCGAATTGCTGAAGCTTCCCGTGTTCTCAGTTCATGGTTTTCCTGAAGGACTCTTTGAAATTCAATTTCTTTATCAAGCCAACTTTGCTCAAGATGTAGCAATTCCTCAATCTTCTTCGAAGATGATGCCTCCTTGGCCTTAAGCTCCTCGTTTTCATGAACCACAGCCTGCAACTCATTCTGTTTCTCGAGCAAACTTTGCTTAAGATTTGACAACTCCTCAATTTTCTGAAGTGATGAAGCAGCTTTGGCTTTAAGGTTTTCATTTTCATCAATAGCAGCTTTCAGTTCATTTTCTTTGTTGAGCAAACTTTGTTCAAGATTTGATAACTCCTCAATCTTCTTAAGTGATGAAGCTTCAATGGACTTGAGATCCTCATTTTCGCAGAGGACACCCTGTATTTCGTTCTCTTTAATGACCAAACTCTTTGTAAGATCTGATAACTCCTCGATCTTCTTTTGGGATGAAGAGTTCTCGGCTTTGAGGCCCTCAATTTCGTGAATCAGACCCTGTAACTCATTCTCTTTACGATCTAGATGCTCTTGCAGCTTTGACAACTCCTCAATCTTCTTAAGATAAGCTGTTTCCCTTTCTCTGAACTCATTCTCTTTCTCGAGCGAACTTTGCTTAAGATTTGACAACTCCTCAATCTTTTGAATTGATGAAGCAGCTTTGACCTTAAGCTTTTCATTTTCATCAATAGCAGCCTTCAGTTCATCATCTTTGTTGAGCAAACTTTGTTCAAGATTTGACAACTCCTCGATCTTCTTTTGATTTGAAGAGTTCTCGGTTTTGAGGTCCTCGATGTCAAGAATCAAACCCTGTAACTCATTTTCTTTATGAACTAGATGCTCTTGCAGCTTTGAGAACTCCTCAATCTTCTTAAAATAAGCTGCCTCTGTTTCTCTGAGCACATTCTCTTTCTCGATCAAGCTTTGCTTAAGATTTGACAACGCCTCAATCTTTTGAAGTGACGAGGCAGCTTCGGTCTTAAGCTTTTCATTTTCATCAATAGCTGCCTTCAGTTCATTGTCTTTATTGAGGAAACTTTGTTCAAGATTTGACAACTCCTCGATCTTCTTTTGGGATGAAGAGTTCTCGGCTTTGAGGTCCTCAATTTCGCGAACCAAATCCTGCAACTCGATTTCTTTATGATTTAGACGCTCTTGTAGATTTGACAACTCCTCAATCTTCTTATGGTAAACTGCCTCCCTTTCTCTGAGCTCTTCATATTCATGCATAGTGTTCTGCAGTTGTGTTTCTTTATCTGCTAAGATGGCATTCACCTTTGACAACTCCTCAATCGTTTTAACATAAACAGACTCCCTTTCTCTTAGTACCTCACTTTCCTGAACAACAGATATCAATTGGGTTTCTTTATCAACTAAGCTCTCATGAACCATCGCAAACTCCTCGATCTTTTTAAGATAAGCAGCCTCCCTTTCTCTGAGCTCCTCACTTTCTTTAACAATGCTCTGAAGTTTGGTTTCTTTATCAATCAAGCTCTCTGTCATTAGTGATAACTCCTCAATCTTCTGAAGATAAGCAGCTTCCCTTCCTCTGAGCTCCTCAGCTTCTTGAATAACACTCTGAAGTTTGTTTTCTTTATCAACCAAACATTCATTCACCTTTGATAACTCCTTGATTTTTTCCAGAGAAGAGGTTTCCCTTTCTCTGAGGTTTCTGTTTTCCACAATGATACTTTTTAGCTCATCATCTTTATCCAGCATGTTGTCTTCAAGTTTTAAGCATTCAGATTGTGCTTCTCCAAGAGTTTCCTGCAAACTTTCATTCACCTTTGATAACTCCTTGATTTTCTCTAGAGAAGAAGTTTCCCTTTCCTTGAGGTTGATGTTCTCTAAAATGATGCTTTTTAGCTCATCTTCTTTATCCAACAGGTTCTCTTTGAGCTTTATGCTCTCAGATTTTGCTTCTCCAAAAGTTTCCTGCAAATGTTTAACCTCTGCATCGAGTTCCTTAACTTTGTGGATGAAATTGGCTTCTTCTTCCTTTGCTCTAAGCGCCTCTTCCTTGCTTTCTTTAAGCAAATTCTCCAGCTTGCTTATTTCCATCTGCATAGAGGAAGTTTCTTCTTGTGATTTTTTCACACAATCCATCAAGTGAAGTTCTTGGTTTTCCCAACCAGTCTTAGCATTCTGGAACTCAATCATAGCGTTCTCGAGAGCATTTGTCATATTGGCCATTTCATGTCTTGCATCTTCAAGCATTTTCTCATACTTTTCATTTGTTTCTTTCGCAGCAAAGTTCAAACTTTCAATCGTGGCTACACGGCTCTCGAGTTCTGCTTCACATGTCAGGAGCTTCTCCTTCGCCTCTTTTGCTTCAGAGGAGACTTCCTGCAAAGCCCCTTTTAAGCTTTCAATAGTTTTCTTGCTCTCCTCTTCTCCCTTCTTAAAGCTTTTCAACTCGCTGTCAAGGTCCATCTTTTCTTTCATTAGGTTCTGAATGTTTGCCATTGCAACCTTTTCATTATCCAACGCCCTAGATTTTTCCTCTTCTGCGGTTTCTAGGTAAGATTTCAGTGTTTCAATAAGCTTTTCCAGCTTAGAATTTTCTTCCCTTGCGATGCAAGCTTGGCGTTCTGATTTATCAAGCTCTTGTTCGTGGTGTCCAATTGCCATCTCTAACAACTCTACCTTTTCTTTTAGGGCGTCACTGTCTGACTTTGCCTTGTTCAGAAGCTCACTATTTTCCTCTAGTTGCTTCACAACAGACTCCATAGATTCTGAAGCAGATCGCTTTAATTTGTTTGATTCATCAACTAGTTTTTCTAGTTCATCGACCTTGTTCTTCCACTCTGCTGCTAAGTTATTTGCACAAGATTCAGCCATTTTAGCAGCTTCTAATTCAAGATGAAGCTGTTCGATTGCACCTTCTTGCTCCTCCAGCGTTTTCTCAAGGATACTGACTTTTTTAAGTTCCCCCTTCAAAAGTTCGATTTCGGATTTTAGCTTGGACACCATCTCGTTTCCTTCTATAGCCACTTTTTCTTCCTTTGAACCAAGCAAGGCCTTCAACCGGCTTAACTCGGAAGAAAGAATCTCCACCTTCTCAGCCTGAATTTCAGCGATCTTCGTGGCTTCCTCAGCATGGTTGAGTGCCTTGTTCTTGGCATCAGCAGTCATAGCCCATTCGTGTTTTACCCGTTGGAGTTCTTCTGTGGTAGAGAGGAGAGCTGAAATATCCAAAGCGTGCTGGTTTCTGATAGACTCAACCTCTTTCAGCAACGCCTCTTCCCTTTTCTGAACAGCCTCAATTCCTGCCCGTTCCAGTTCGACAGCTCGGAATTTCTCAATATCAGAATCCTCCTCAGCTCGTTTATGAGCTGCCAATGCCTCTCTGAGTTTCTCATTGGTTTCTTCAGCCAATTTCGCAGATTGCTTAAGATCATCAAGTGCCTTGGCTTTCTCTTTCTTGAGAAATTCTATTTCCTCATTGGCTTTCTTTAGATCTTCTTGAACTTGATTCAGCTGAGCTTGCAGATCAGATCCCTTCACCAACCCCAATCGTGATTGCGCTTTCTGAGATATCACAACAAAACACAGATCATCATTTGTCAAAGAATAAAACCCTCAATGTTGCAGATGAAGGCCATACGCAGATAAAAAAAAAGTAGCCTTTACATCAGTGCATCAGACTATATGATCTTGGGAGATTCCAAATATAACTCTTCAAGTTCTAGAACCATTCGTAGTTCAAGAACTTTATTCCCTAAAAGATACACTTTCTTCGAAAATTTGTAGTTTACATTGCATTTTGGCACAAGAATTCTCAAAACCACATGCACAAAATGTACAAAGTTCTTTACTCAAAAACCAAAAGGGGGACGTCGGATACTTGCCTCGGGTGGAGTAGGAACCCTGGCATTCCGGCGATCAGCAATTGGCTTTGAGTTAACTGATTGTGGGGATCGATCAAGAGAAAGACGTGAACTTGGTATTGAGGATGGTGAATTACCATCTGATCTAGCAGCCGACAGTTTACTCACTCTAGGAGTTGGTGGAGACGGTTTGCTCCGAGGAGTCTCCAACAGCCCCGTCCTGTGACAACCAATGTACAATCACCACAATGTCGCATAACTATCAATCACCAATTAAACATACAATGCCTATCAAATTATGGATCTACATGTACCTTTTCCAAAAGAATAACAAGTATATCCTAGAGAATTATGCAAAACACACAAAAGGGAACAACTTTACGACCTATTTAGGCATAGTTCCATTTTATATACAGGATTTAACATTTTCTGCTGGGCCAGGAATTACATGATCTTTTTCTAGGAGCAGACCCTGTTCATCTCAAGTTACAGATCCAATTATCAAATCTAGAAATATATCATAACTATAATAATCTGATTGGGGAAAAATGTTCCAATCGCAAATTAGCACAGTTGAAGGAAGTGAGACGTAAATCTCAAGATTGAGTAATGACAAAAACAAGACACTTCCACATTATACATAATCCCCGGAAAAGACTTTTGAAGTCTCAGTGACCAAACTGAGAGACTCAAGCTGATTCAAGATCCAAACCAAAATGGGTTGACTTACTCAAGCAATCAAGCAAAAAATAGTTGAATTACGAACAAAAGCAACAAAAAGGGATTATAAATATATTTTTCATACAAAAAAGTCTGCCTTGAGAATGGGGCACACAGAGTATCCTACAAAATGCATTCTAACAAAGAAAACAGAACACAAACACCTCAGATCCAATTGAAGTAAAAGGAGCATGTTCCAGAATAACAAAATACCCACTTGGTTCTCGACGCCATTGTTGCAGGAGAAGAGCTTCGGATGGAAGAAACAACAGAGAAGGCAGAGGGAATCAGGGTTATGAAAAAGAACCCAAAATGCTGAGCAATGAATGTTGGCCACTAAATTTCCGACATGGCAGAGAGAAACTAACAAGAACCCAGATCGACTCTAGTCTTCTGTTTTTTCCTTCCTCGGCACGAATTAATTGCTACTCCACGAAGTATCGAGCCTTAGCACCAAATTACAAAGATATATTATATTGAAGAAAAAAAAAAGAAGAAAGAGTACAAAACCGTTCGTAATGGGTTATGCTGTCTCCAGAGTGGCCACCCTCTCTCTCTCTCTCTCTCTCTTTCTCTCTCTCTCTCTGCCATGTTCGCTTTTCTCTTCCTCTCTTTACTCTGTCTGCTTTTATTTTTTTCCTGGTTTTAATTTCTCTAATTGGATCAAATAAACTATAGCTTAAAAGGAAAAAAGGAAAACAAATAATAGCGATGAAGACGTGGAATTGAATGACGAAGCTTTCCATGGGTAAATATTTTGTCTACGCCAAAGGAAGATGAAAGGTGGGTGACAAAAATTGCAAATATCTAAAATTAATTATTTTTTATATATTAATGTGATTTGGAACATTTCAGAATAATTCTCTAAATTATCTTAAATTGACAAAATAATACGAATTTTAATATATTAATTCTCTAATTTGTTTAATATATTATAATAATATACAAATTTACAAACTAATTTCTATATCAGTATATATCAATTCAAATCAAATTTTTGTTAGTAGTGGAACATGCATACCACGTGATCCATCATATCATATTAAAAACTAAAATAATTTTTAAAAATCTCAAATTAAATAAAAAAACATTAATTTTTCCCCTTTCTCGCATCAACATTCGTTTCTCCGTCCATCTTCATCACTACCTGTTCCACACGTTGTTAATAAACAATGAAGGAAGTATCAAACTAAAAGACTTGGATTCGTAATCATTACTAATTACGGCCGCATTGATGAAGGAAGTATAAACAATGAAGGAAGTATCAACGGAAGGAAAAAAAACATGTTACAAAAAACATTATTTACAATGGAATAAGTGCACGTACCAGAAGACGACGATAAGAGAAGGATGAAATGCAAATGAGATTCTCTACGCAACGAGATGAATAAATAACATAATCTTTCAATTGAACAAACGAAATGTGAAGTTTTTGAATGTCTGAGTCCAGTATATGAAGTAATATCAATAATAAAAGGGTTAAGGTACTATGATCAAATTCTAAAATCCTCGATCAGTGGATACACCTAAAGTAGAATGATCATATGGTCATGACTCATTTTTCTCTAGAGAGTCGTTTTGTAGACTCAAAACAACCTGCAATATTAGTTGTGGTAGTTCATCGAGAACATGAGTATTCAGAGTATGCCCCCTTCCAATAAATGTGTTGTGGATGCAAAAAAATCAAAGATCGACAAGTGTGTTCTTGAAGTTGGATGTAAGATATTAGAAAAACCGTTGGTAAAGCAAAAGGTAATCCTCATAGAAAATGATGTCCCGAGGTACAAAAAAAATCATTAGTTTTCAGATTAAAATTTTCCATCCCTTTTATGTACTAGGATAACCTCGAAGAACTTATCACACCAATTTTGTTCTATAATTTATCATATATTTTTGTTTCATTTTGGAATCTTTTAGTTCCTTGTCATGTTTTCTTGGGTCATTTTGTTATCTTGCAAGAAATAAAGGCTAAGGAGTATATTATGGAGAAACATGGTGACATTTAGCATGAAAAAATAAATCATAAACAAAAACAGTGAAAACGCTTGGCCCGAACACGGAAAATGCTTGAACAAGCATATTGAAATCAAAATGCTCAGAAAGTTCCAAATGATTTGCTCGACCCAAAAATTTGTTGACTTAGTTGAGCGATGCAAGAGATTTTTTCAAAGTTAGCTTTGAATTTTATGGAAAAAATGTGGAACAATTGTCCGCTCGTTTTGAGCTGCAACAAACTCGGCCGACTGTTTGTTGATTTTACCTAATAATTCAAATTTTGAATTATTTAATGGCTAGAGAGTTTTTCTATAAGTAGGAGGCCGACACCTCACAAGGGAGACCGACACCTCACAAGGGAGGACAATAAATAAGATAGAGAAGAGACTTTTGAGTCTTGAAAAGAGTGAAAAAGCTATCAGACTTTATCAAAGGATCAAACTACCGACGGAGACGAGTCAAATGTAAGGTACGCTGGTGACTAATCGAGATATCGACTTATCTTATCTAAACCTTTCTCTTTACTTGTATCTTGTTGTATTTCTTTCGAAGATGTAGATCTATAAATTTGATTCGTGTTTTAGGTTAGAGTTTTATTTATTTGAACTCATCCCATTTCATGAATGAATTCATTGTTCTTTGGTTTTATGGTTTGATGAATGTTTTATTCTTCCAATTCTTGAACGAGCCCCATAAATTGATTGCCACATGGTAAAATTTAGATGGAGACGTTAGATTATATTAGATCATATGCATTAGATAATGTGAATGATCATATCGTGAGGTAGATTAATCGGTTTAAAAATGATGATATTGAACGATAAACCATTCACATGTAAGTTATAGACATCAATGATTTAGATGTTGGATAGGAATTTGCACTTCAACAGGTAGATTTATCAATAGCACGTTCGGTATGTGGGTCATTAGACGGAAACATCAATAATTTATATGCTAGAATATGATCTGCATTGTGGGAGCAAGTCGATCCATTCAAGAAGATTGTATTGCCAATAAAAAGAAATTTATATTTTCCAAATCTTTAATGAGTTCATGTACGTGAAAACAATTTTTGAACCTAGAAACATAATCTTGCTTCCATATATTAATATTTTTAACTATAATTTATTTTACCTATCTATATTTGATATACCTATACCTTTTTTGGTTTTCATTATCGTAGTTTTTGTTAGATTGATAATTTAAATTCCTTTTTGTCCTTGTGTTGTACTACACGATCCGTATCCTTACAGAATGTCTACTCTAGGTATAAATACTAAAACTTGATATATTTAAAATACTAGACGAACTATCAAGTTTTTTGGCACCGTTTTCGGAGATTAAGGCAATTTAACTATTCGATTTTATGAATCTAGGTTATTTTTTTGTTAATAGTCTGCTAATGAAATCATTTTTTCGTCGCTTTTCTTTGTTTCTTTCGCATAAATTTAGTTTATGACTAGAAATGCTGGGAGATGTAGACTCATAACACTCGACCCATAAGTTTGAAAAGACTGCAAGAAGTATTCACAAGCAAGCAAGAAGGTGACCAATAGCTGACCACTTCGTCCAAAATATCGGGGACACTCTCGGAGACGCCTGATCAAACTCTTTGAGAATAAAAATGGATATGGTCGAGCTCATGACTATGAGCAAGCACTTTTGGAGAGACAACCCGAGCCCTTTTTGTACTTTTTATTTTATTTTCTTTTGGAAATATTTTAGGACTTTTTTATTTATTTATTTTGGGAGCATTTTATTTGGAATCCATATTTGCAGTATATCGACCACAAAAAACAATAGACAACAATGTTTGGAGGAATAAAAAGGAAACAAATGCTTGAATTGAGCGATCATGAGCTCTAAAATGTATATGATTTCTCTCACTTGAACAAAATATCCCTAGCAAAAAGTACCTTAAACCATTTATGTGTGACCATCCAAAAAAAAATATTTTTTGGCTAGGGAGAAATAAAAAACATAAACCTAAACTCCATGTTTTTCTCTATTTATTGATTTTTTTTTGGAATCACTCATGTCTTTTTGCATTCTAGTTTCTTTTGGGAAAACAAGGCGGTACTGAGCGAGCGTTATTCACTCAACCATGTTAACTATAGTCGAACGATTTCAGGCATTAACAAAATTCTGCATGTTGAATAAGTACAGATATACTAAGACATTTTGAGCCTTGAAACGTTGGAATTTCCATCAATGAAATTTCTTCTATCTCCGTTTTTATTTTTTCTTTATTTTTTATTTTTCTTACTAAAATGTAGTAAGCTATTTGATGTATATCTCGATGTTTGGTACCCAGGACTCTTCCATGCCTAAATATGCGGACGAACCTCTCCTCTAAAATTGTACACAAGTCGTTATTATGTTCCTATTTCGTTCTTATTTATGGATGGATTATGGACGAATATCTCGTCCACAAATTTGTGGACAAATTACGGACGGATTTCTCTATCCGTCCACAATCTGTCTATAGTCCATCTGCAAATTCCAGACACCCGCGTCCTGAAATTTCGTAGGGAAATTCCAATTTAGTCGCAATGACACTAGAGAATCTTGCTTGTCCAAATAGCTACACATATCGAACTTAGTTTCAACTAAGTATTTTGAATGAATTGTCGAACATAGTTGACACTTAGTCATCTTAAGATCGTCATAGAATCTTAGTTCCAAGTTTATATATTTTTCTAAGAGTTCTTCCCCATTCTTTAGAAGATTAGGCTCTTTTCATATTGTTCGGGTTTATTTTAAACAAAATTTCACTCGAACAAGAGTCAAGAATCTCGTGCGAGGGTGGCGAGATTCCTGATGTGTGAGTGTTAGCCTTGATTATCCGTTCTCTTTACCTTTTATGCTCATAATTCCATACTTGCAGAAAGAAAAGAGAAGAGATAAAAATGCCGAAAGTCCAAATTTCCACATATATAAAAAGGAAGAATAAGAAATAATAATTAAAGTAAAATAAAAGGAATAAAACGACCAAGTCTCACAAAGAAGAAAAATTTGCGGACAAACATTTCATCACTTACATCGAGCCTTACCATAACCATTTGGACAACCTTACAACCTTACTCCTTAGGATATTTATAAATAGACTCAAGAATATGCTTGGTAGGATTTTGAGTTCGTTCTCTAAAGATTTCTAGTGTTAATATAAATCCCTCGACTTTCTTCTTATAAGACTATAAAGAATGCGAACTCGTTCACTATTAACATTTTCTAAACGAGCATGAATATTCTTCAAATCCTTGTGGCAATTAACTTGTGCTCCCATTCAATGACATTCATTAAAGATTCTTTAAAACCCAAGTCTTTGGGAGTTGATCACACCAATTTTCTCTATAATTTGTTGTATATTTCTGTTACATTTTGGATTGTTTTAGTTTCTTTTTATGTCTTTTTCGGTCATTTTGTGAGAGATCGGCTGAGCAATCCAAAATTCTCTTTCTACTTGTTTATTATTGTAATTTAGTTTTAAGCCATAGTTCCATAGGTTTAATCCTTTCTGTAGATTAGAGTATTATGTATATAGTTTAGTGAACTTAATAATCAAAATAAGTATTTTAAATCCATGGTTTAATGTATGTTTTAATCTTTTAGTTTGTGAATAACTCCCATGAATTGTTTGTCACATAGTTTAGTTTAGATGGAGACATCAGATTATGCTAGATCAAATGCATTAGATAAGCATAAATAATCATATCGAGAGATTGGTTAATCACTATAGGAGTGAGGATATCGAGTGATAATACATTCAATATGTAGGTCATTGTGTCGTGGTATAGATGATTGGATAAGAATTTGCACTGCGAAAGCATGTAGATTCATTAATAACGGTTGGTGTATAGGTCATTAGGCGTAATCTATATATTAGAATAGGATTTATATTACAAGAATAGGTAGGTCCACAAGAGATGATTGAATTCTCCTACAAGAATAGAAATGATATTTCTGAAATCTTTAACTTGTTCGCATATATGAGAAGAATACTCGAGTCTAGAAGCAACATCTCGATTTGTACATAGTAGTATCTTAGTTTAGTTTACATGTTCATATTATACATGTTCATGATCCTGGTTTTTTGTAGGTATCTAGTTTAAATCCCACTTAGTCCATGTTTTTTTACCCTGGTACTATACGGTCTGTATCCTTGCGAAGACTAGATCACACCTAGATGACACGTCAAGACTAGATCACACCTAGACGACACGTCAAGAACCCAACAACTACTTCTTGGCATGAACTTATCAGTAAGCTTGTGTCTCTTATGTGCGTAACAAAGACTTCCAAACAACTTCAATATGTTATATGTTGGCTTACAACTATGAACCAATTTACAAGAATACATTGTCCCAAGAATTTGTTCGATAAATTTGCTTGAAACATAAGTGCACGAGCAACATTGATAACATAATGATGTTACCTTTTTATTTTTCCATTTTGTTGTGGTGTATACACATAAATACATTGATGAAGTATCTCGCGAGAATATTGTAAGAGTTTATCCATGAATTATGCATTATTGTCTGCTCAAACCACTTTTCGGATTTGTTAAATTATCTTGTGATCATAGATAGTCAAGAAATTTTGTAATATGTTGATCATCTCGTTTTCATACGTATTTCTTGCATAATTTAGGAGACGTTTTTGATACATATGTGATGTTTTACGTATGATTCCGTATCCGTTTTACTTGCTTTCATGCTTCTCATGTTCTTACAGGTTTTTACATGTATTTGGACCATTTTGGAGCTAAAGGAACATGCACGGAGCTAAGGAGCAACTTTGGGGATCATCATGGGACAAACGGGAC